>CM053172.1:56704666-56803620 GCA_012977825.3 Pteromalus puparum | reverse complement strand
CCGCCGACCTCATCCCGACAGTGGTGATCTCTCTTTGGAGGAAAGTACACTCTGCCTATCCTGGACTATTACTTTATTCTCTCTCCGTCTCTCCAGCCTGACTGGTCTGGATCGTGGTCGAAGCGGCACTGAACTCGGCGCTCGCTCGCGGCGTGAGCCGCTCTCTCCCTCTCTCTCTCTCTGTGGTCGGACGTGCCGCCACCTATCGGTGGGGTACCTACACATATATGGCTGCCGGTAAGCGGCGGCACCATCGCGACGACGGATCCTTTTCGTCTGTATCTACTTTATCTACATGCACGCAAACAGTGCAGTGCAGTACTCGCATGAAGTAGTAGTAGGTGTAGGCAGGCATGCGTCAAATCAAAATCCATATGCGCTTGTGTGCGTATTCATGTGCACTCAAAGGAGTATAAACGATAAATCTCGAGTTTTTAATGTTCGACGTAACGTGTCAGTATTCGCAATTGCACTCTGAGAAGACTGTTTAAAAATGTGAGTTTCTTAAGTGTCAATCAAAAGGTCTGTTTGCCGTCTGCCGAGGTAAAGTATACCTAAGTACTTAACTTGCGAAAAGGCCGCAGAGAGAAGAGAGAGAGAGAGAGAGAGAGAGGGGAGAGGGACTCGGAGAGAACGAGAACGCGATCGAATGCTTATTCAGCTTATCAACATACTCGCATAGGTTCAGTCAGATTAGATATGTAATACACTTGCAGCAGGAACGTTCTCTGTTACCTACATTATTTTTCAATGTACGATTGCTTACAGCCAATCGTTGAGGTTATTCCTTTTTCTCGTTCACCCGCATATTACGTTCTCATTTTTCACCATCTGTTTTTTTCTTTCATTTGATTTGAATATGTTGAACTGAACTATGTTGATTACAGTTTATTCGGTTCATTTTTTGATGGATAGTTCCCTGTGTAAACGCCAGTGTTACAGAAATTTGTACTTTTCAGATGAATCAAACTTGGAGCCACAATGTCTACTCTAGTCTGCGATAACAGAGAGCTCAGAAATGAAAACAAAGAAGAATGATAAAATAAGTCAAGTATGAGCTGCTCCGTAGAACTACGCCAGCCAAGGCAGCAAGGGATGGCGGAGGATCCCCATAAACTCGCTGCAATGATGAATAAATCTCAAAGGCTTGTTCTAGGAATTTCTATTCTGCTGCTAGTTGACATAATATGGGTTTCTAGCAATGAACTTTCAAAAGTGAATAACTGATGTTCATAATTATTTCAATTATCTTATTACAATTTACCTCTAAATTGAGAAATAATGAACTTATTTTATTTCAGTACATTTACCAGGAAGCCACATTTGATAAGCCATTTTTTAGCACTTATATCAAAACATCAATGTTCTCATTGTACTTACTGGGTTTGTGTTTCTGGCCACCATGGCGAGACCAGTGCAACAAGCCGGCAACTTACATGGTAAGTTAGATTTTCTAATTTCAATTCGCCGTCTTTTTATCTTAACTAACAACTAATTAACAAGCAAATGCTGCTTTACAGTTTATAGATCCAAATATAGAAGATGATAATTTTTACTCGGAAGGCACTACAAGCTTAAGTGATCCTACATTTGTACCAATCAAAACTCCAGAACAATGTGATCGATCGTCTGGTACTGAGAGTGATGATTCGTCAGTCAGATCAGTACGCTTTAGCAAATTAGCAGAAGTTCGACATATGTCAGAAAATGACGCGACTGAAGCTCTTATAGCCAGATTAAGTTATCAAGCAAGTGTTAGAGCTGGTGAACACGCTAGACGACAAGCTAATAAATTTTCTGTTCAAAAAGTTGCTAAGATAGCTCTAATGTTTTGTTTCCTTGTCAGTATAACATTTGGATTTACTATTTTAATTTTAATAATGTCAACACAAACCTCACTTAAATTTTTTATTTTACAGTGGTTCATTGCCAATTACACACATCAGATGTCTTTGGCTGTGACAGAAGCAAGAATTGTGACTGTGCTGTCATCCACTTCATGTTTATTTACCCTTTTTCTTGCTGCATTTTATCCTAGTAACAATGGAGATAAATTTACACTATCTAAATTAGTTGCTATAACAATAAGTATTTTTGGTCTTGTAAGTAGTTTGTGCTTTTTTAACGTTACTTTTTCAATGCACGTTATATTTAGTATTCGTATTTGCTGACAGAAATTTCTAATTCTAGGTACTAGTTGGACTTTCAGATTTGTCTGTAGAGGCTAGTCGACTACCTACTGGTATAATGTTAGCTCTAGTCAGCGCATTTTTTTATGCTACTTACATTGTATTCTTAAAAAAGAAAGTTGATCATGAAGATAAAATGGACATACCCATGTTCTTTGGCTTTGTCGGACTCTTTAACTTGACACTTTTATGGCCTTTATTTTTCATACTTCATTATGGCCAATGGGAAGAATTTGAATGGCCCAATCCCCATCAGTGGACGTTCTTAATAATAAATGGACTTATTGGAACAGTTTTAAGTGAAGTCCTCTGGCTATGGTAATTAAAACTTTATTTGATATGCCTGTAAACTCAACAACGTCGACAAACTCATTTACACAATGTTATTTTTATTTACTTCCAGGGGTTGCTTTTTGACTTCATCTCTCATAGCAACATTGGCAATTAGTTTAACAATGCCCATATCTATGATAGTTGATGTATTACTGAAGAAAGTTGAATACCCGTGTATTTTCTATCTAGGAACCATTCCAATGATTTTGGCATTTTTTACAGTATCTCTTCTATCACATTTTGATAACTGGGATCCTGTACTAGATTTGGTGAAAAAGCTGTATAAGTGGATTTGCCGCAGAAGCAGATCCATCAGGTAACAGTACTATGACATGTGGTATTTAAAGAATATTTAATTTGAAATTAGTTTACTATTTAATATATTTCATTCGTCATTAAGTTAATAAAATAACTTGTTTATAGGATACCAGACTTAGAAGTAGAACAAACTGAGTCCCTTATTGGTATAAACAGTGGAGAGCATGAAGCGTAACTTGACAATAAATGCGGAGTTACGTGATACTTGAGTTTTTGATATGTCAACAAAAGTTATATTCTGCAAATGCTGAATTGTAAAAAGTAAGCACTAAAACACGCTTTGATCTATATAATGCTGAATAATGCAAGCAAAATAAGTGCCATATAAATCATTTTTATTTTAAAATAGGTAATTGAATTATTCGAAAAAGTATTAAATTTTTAATGAGTGAAAAATTTATACTAGTTGAACAAATTATATCAGAATCTTTTCAAAGTAAATCTTTACAATTTATTACATAATGACAAATTTTTTAAAAAAGGTGTGAACGTCATTTCTTTATTGAAGAAAATGCAATTTAATTAATAATATTCAAACAGATTATCGATGAAGATAAATCCTAATAAAGTAGCCTTTAGTATACAAATAAATACAAGTAAATATGTTAATTTTCAAACTAAATGATTTTTTTAAATATTTTCTTGGAACATATTTAATTGCTAATAATTATTATGATGAAAGGAAAAGTAAATATATTATCATCAAAATAATTAATTATATCAATTGAGAAATGACTTATACCACTTGTTCAAGTATCATGTACGATATCAATATAAAATCATGTGATAATATATCGACTGTACAGGCTGTTAAATTTCAAATTTCATTTTACTAGTTTTTTTTTTTTTATTATACACTTCTATTCATTGTTATCGATTTAATATTCTGATTCATACAAATAACGTTGGCAGTAAGAACTTGAAAAAAATTAATAAATAAGCAGGAAACTTTAAAGAGCTCTGTGATTTGGAGAAGCACAGGTTAAAGATCTGTAAGTCTAATGTTTTGTATTATCATCATTAAAATTCACGAGTGTAAAGTCTAAAAATCTATGCAGACACATTTTTATATTAACAAGATGTATTTTATGCTTTTATACAAATACTGTTTTTTGCGTGTACGTATAAAGAAATATTTAGTTATATATATATGCTATATTTAGAATTTTAGTATTTCGTGTATCAACTTGTTATTTTTATTGTAAAAGTCGATTCTAGTGCATTTAAAATTTTTACTTTGTACATTGTAGCGAATAACGACGACATTGGTTAAGTCAATGAAATTATTGGAAACTTTTCCGCTCCGTTTTCTATGTTAAGTTTTTACCTATTAATAGCTGTTTGATAATTAATTTGAGAATGATAGATACTTTTATTAAAACGAGACATCATCAGTGAGATACTTACTAAGAATTATAAGAATTATAAGCTTTATATTTTAAATAGTTGCAATATTTATGGCACACTGGACCAACTAAATTTTATGTGTTTGAAAATACAAAATGAATGAAAAGTAACAGTAGAGAAACAATTTTGTTTGTATTACACTAGTGTTTTACGAGTCTAGTCAAAAAGAAAGCTTTTGACTCAATTAATTTGCAACATTGGTCTATACCGAAAAAAATGCCAGTAGAATCGAAAGCACAACTTATTTATTATATGATCAAAAATAATGAATCAACGTGAAGAACAAATTTTGTATGGCTGTCTCAATAATCAAATTAATTGATAGAACGCACATCAGCATGAAGATTCAAATCGCAGTTTGACAATTCGATTATGTTAATGTCTTTTAACTAGAATGATACTGTATGTACGAAAGGTTTTATAATTCCAAAAGTTAGCTTGACAATGTGATAAAAAGCGTCTGGTGTATGACAAATTGTTACAATTACTCTGGGTAATGAGCGATTTTGTCATAAACCCTAGCTAACTGTTCCTATGTGTATCTACTACTATGCATTGTATATTTGAAGTGTAAATATTGAATATACTGTAAAACTATTCTAGAAATTGCATACCTATTGTAAGAAACATTGGAAATATTATTAAAATAATTAATGAAACAACAGATTGATTGTATTTTAAAATTTTTTAAAAATACTTTTTTTCGTATACCGCGCTTTTTTAGTTATTGTGGGGTATGGTGCGTCATCCAGTCCAGCATAATCATATTTACCTATATTTATTTGTTTATATCTATAAATAGAACAAAACAACAAGGTCGCAGCGATTGAATACAGCTTCAATTTTTAGGTTTGTTTGAGATTTGCTCGTTTATTCGCGTGGCGTTCGTAGGCGTAAATACAACTACATTTGAACCAATTTTATTGAATAATATTTTCTCGATCGTGAACTTGACTTTATATTTTGTTTTTTTCTCGTGAAAAATTTATAATTGCTCCCGATACAGACGAGAAAAGTTATGGTTTAATGGCTGACAGTTTCAGTATGGCTTATCAGAATGATAGTCGATTACCGTTAGGTACTAATTTGAAAGGTGAATATCTTATCTGCAGTACTTATATCTACAATTTATTTATGAAATTGCTGTGTCTGATAAACATATTCAAATTTTTAGAAAGAAGCGAATCATCATCACGTATGCCACCAAAGTTCGCCAGCTCTTTACGGTAGGTATTGTGGATCATGGAAACCATTCATTTTTATAATTCATAATATTTTGAAGAATCCCAGACGATACATCTTGGCCGAAAATACCTGAGCGAAGACTGCATGAAAATGTGATTACAAATTCCAAAGTTCCGTGCATCGTATCGTTTGCTGCTAAAGCTTCAAAAAGTCGAAACAATACTATCAGTCATTTGCCCCATCCGCAGCAAGTTTAATTATGAATTATTATTAATAATTGATTTTTTTCTGTTTCCATAGAATTTACAATTTATACTAATGATATCTAATTTTACAGATTTAGTAAAACGATTGCGCGAAAAAAAGAAGTGGAACGTTGCGATAACAATGAAACGTCTAATATATCTTCATCTTTGCAAACCAGTGCAGCGGAACGAAACGCACCTACTTGTATGGATTCGATAAGTTCTAATTTTAAAACGTACGTGAAACAGATATTATGTATTATATTACATAAATTCAATTTTAATAAACATCTTACCACTGCACTAAAATATTAACGAATGTATGCTGCAGCTTGATAATGCTATAGATCTTTTTAATAGTCATTACCGATTTGAAAGAAAAAAATTAAAATATTCGCTTTACAGGACAATAATTACATCAACTAACCATTCGTTTGATAAGTCAAAAAATAATCAGAGCAAATTGAATGATCCAATTGAAAAAGACGCAATGTAAGTTGAAACTAAAAATAGTCCATTGCGAAATGACCTTTGTTGCGATGTAATCAGCATATTTTCGTTTCGATCATCAGAGAAAAGTCTGACCAACCGGGAGATATCGATAAGGATGCTGTCCAAAAGAGCGGCCGATCGGATGCTGCAAAAACTCTCGAGATTTTTAATAATCAAGTCCCCCCGGCAAATAAAACAAATGATGCAGAGATTATCAAATCTACAGTACTTGGGAAACATCAAAACGCTTCGAACAATCATAATGGTCGATCGGCGCATTTAGATGGGCACTTTTCAGAGGTATCGAAAGATAATTTTCTCGTCCGAATGAACTGCAAATAAAAACTGATAAAAGCTGCTATTCTCAGGAGGTCAAAAAATCAAACGCATCTACCGATAGTGAAGCCGGTCCAATCGGGAGAAAGGATGAAAGAACCGCAGGTAAATGAATTCTTGCAGGAAAGTGAGTGTATCGGTATAGTAAACTATTGCATCGCTCAATACATGTGTATACTTTTTACGTGATTTAAAAGAAGAAGATGCGAGAAATCGGCGCCACGGTTCGTCGGCCTGCACGAACATCCTTCAACAGCAAAGTAATTAATATTATATAAATCTCGTCGTACATCGGCTCATAGAAAAAAAAATACATTCACCATAATGCAGTATAATAATGTCTATAACGTGACATAATAACATATGTAACATAAATAAAAGGACACTTACGTAACAACGTGACTACGTCAGAGAGGCTGCTGCATGAGCGCACGGCTGGCAGCAAATTAAGGTCATCCCGTGGCGAGCTGCACGTGTCCGACACTAGTGATTATTCCGAAGCTTACTCCTCTGATACAAGAAAAGCCGGTCAGATGCAAGGTTTCACGAACAGCAGCTACTACTGCGCGGAGCTAGGCAGCGAGTTCGCTTTCAAGGATTATGCGTCAAGAAAGTGTAGCTGTTTCGACTCCTGCTACTGCAGTGAGAACTTAAAAGAATACAATCGATGTAAAGCGCGGTGCTCAAGTGAAATTTGCGTAATTTAATTTTTTTTTTTTTTTTTTTCCATTCCCTACAGACATAATCCGACGTCTCCAGCGATCGTCTCGCAGCAGAAGATGCGCGCATCACTCGGAGCCTCAGATCGGTACGACGATCGGTAACAGTAGGCGATGCTCGACGGCCTACGGAGTAAGGACATCGGCATCTCGGCGCTGCAGCGCAGTCACTTACTGTAAAGACTTGCTGCCCAGGGTTGCCTCCGACTCGGACTGCGCCCCCGATGCTAACAAGCGTGCCGGCGATTTTATCTCGCAGCCAGAGATCGGTATGAGCAATCGCAGGACGTTTCCGCCGTTCGACGCAGCGAATTACGAAATATCAATGATGGGCGCTCCCGAGTTGAAGAAGCGAAAATCTGAAGCCCAGCAGCTCTCCGTTTTCTTTCAAAGCTCGTAAGAACGGCGAGTCGAGATGAAGCGCGTTTTGCAAAAAAGTCAATGACGATTCGCTGATTTCAGGAAATTCAATCCCAGCGAGGAATGTGCCATTGATGCTAAGGGGGTCGCTTCAGCCTCGAGAACGGATGACACCATCGAGAACTCTGCAGCTTCGTCGTCGCTAGGCTTATTGCATAGCACGCTCGAGAGAAACCCCCAGGGAGACAAACAAGCAGATAGGCGACTTTTAAAGTTCAAAACAGCTGGTATCGCTTATTATAAACGAGCGATTAAAGTTCCAGCGTCTAGAGATAACATTTGTATATGTCAACTTCTCTCGACGCTGGGAGATTATTAAATAACGCGCCTCTATTTGGCATCTCGATAAATGTGCGTAATACATTTCTCGCAGTTTTTTTCGGCTTCTTCGTCTTTGGGACGCTTCTCACGCTGCCGCTCATCTACGACTACTTCTTCTACGAGGAGGAGATCGAGGAGTACGAGGAGCTTGGCTACCTTCAACTCGTACTGGATTACGTCGTCTCCTCGTTTCAAGAAGCTTTCGCTGGCCTCCTCGACTTGATTAGCAAAATGTTTTTTCAGTCGGTGAGATACGATACAGTGAGACAGAGAGATAGTCAAATTATTTCTACATTATTTTTCTTCAATAACGTGTATTATTATATCTTGTATACGTATATATTATGCGTGTTACATACAAAATCATCGAGTTAATTGGCTAATAACGCGACGCTCGAGTTTTAAGAGATTTGCCAACGAGTTCACCTTACGACACGCTCGCTTATCGCTCTTGTCTCTCTTTTTTTCAGCGGACTTGCAGAAAGTGTAACAACGTCAATTGATGCACCGATGATTATCTGTTGCACTAATACTGGACACTAGCGACGCTACTACCTATTTCCTCCAGGTCATTTATTCGATAGATTCAACAATAGTTCGCCATTTAAATCTCGAGATTGATCAAGCACAACAACAGCTTTTATAATAATTTATCGGGTGATAATTATGTGCACCCGTGTACGACGGCGCAGGTTGCAATAAATGAAATTTCATACAAGTGACGCGGCATCTTGATGTTTTATTTGTTTTTACGATGTAATCAAAAACTCATGTGAAATTCATCTCGCTCGGTGTGTGATATGGCGCTTGTTATCGATGCGTGTATATTTAGACAAATGTGAAAACGCTCGGCATTGTTATCGACGCATTTCATGTACATACATTCAATATCAATAAGTGAGGTCAGAGAACATCTTGAAACTAGATTCAATTTAATATGAAGTTTGCACACATAAATGAGCTTGTGTATATAATACATAAAGCTGCTCCTTATATATCTTGTTATACGACGCTATGTGTTGTACGCATTAGATTATGTAAAAAAAGTCAGCGCGTGCAAGTTATATGCATGTGCGTGCACAATCCTGTTGCAATTGCGCTTGTAATTATATGCACACGAGGATCTTCGGACAAAATGAAATATTCGCGGTGTATATCTTTTGAAGCTGCACAAACATATTTTTAAATAGTATAACTATATCAAATAGTTGGCAAACCAGCGCTATTGTCACATATTTCAAGACTCGCGGGACAATATGATACGAGATACTCCTACAAAAGAACGACAATAAGTAAGATGTATCCCTTACGTATATACATTCACGTCATATATATGCTTTTGAAACTCACTACTCATCTTTCCCGCCCGCGCCTTTGCGAACTAAACAATAATAGTCTTACTGCAATGTTTTTTTATTTTTTTTTTATTTTAAGATCTAAAAAAGCAAATTTCACACACGCGATAACAATATCATTTTTAATTAATTTAGGATTGTTTTCCTTAATTTTTCTTATTATTCACCAACATAATTCAAAAATTGCACAGACTGAACAAGAGAGAAAAATGTGAAGTAAAAAAATAGTTCACTATGCCGACATAATTGATAAATGCAATACTTTGAGACAACAAGCGTCGTATATTACACACAATATGAAAACAATCAATTGCTCCGAACTGTTGATGATTTGAATTTAACGTAATGAAGCAGAATAAGTGATTATCTTTCTATTTCTTAATTTCTTATTTGATGCGCTAAGCACCCCCTCCAGATTCGAAGTTTATGGGTGGAGCTTGAGCATTTATAAGAGAGACATCACCCTCAGCAAGAGTTACATTACAAAACAAAATTAGCGCCAATGCGTACACGGTCTCAGTATTAAATTTTACAACACATACAGTGTCTGGGTGTTTCGACAACTATTTTTTTTTTTTTTTTTTTGTGAAATTTCTGTGACTTACATTTACGTGCTCTATTACTTTCGATCAAAGTAAGATGTAAGTAGACGCATTTTTTACGTACATAACATACTTACGTTGAACCATTAGCAAAAGAAAAAGATTTATTGTTCTAGAAGTCTGTGTGTCTAACCATGGTTCCGCGAACTCAAACTTTATTTACAAATATATTTTGCAGCGCTACATACGTTTCTATAAATCGCTCGTACAATTTTTTGCTATCTGCCAATAATAGTTCAATTCCGAATTCAAACATTCCCGCGTTCGAGATATTCCGATGAATCGATCCATCCGAAATTTCGAACTCGCGAGGCCGTCATGTTAATAACAATATATATAGGTATAATATTAAGGGAAAACCGTTTTCCGAAGCGTTTCCCCCTCCCTCAAAAAGCGACGTGTGCGCAGTCAGTACAGCGTCGGCGGTTTATCCAGCTGCGGCCAGCGCAGACCCTCGCAGACTCGCACATCCTATAGCTTAGCGTCCCGCCAGCTGTCTATAGGCGCTGCCGTATGATTCTCCTACTGGCTACTGGCAGACTGTGTACAATAAAGCCAGGCCGCGCACACTGCGATCGGTCATTTTCTCTCCGAGTCTCCGGCGCTAGAAACAAGTCGACGAGCGCGCGAATATATAACGCTCTCCGCGATCGAGCCACGTGTTGCCGTCGCCGCCGTTACTTGCCGTGCTCTGCTCTACGAATTTATAACCATCAAACTCTTCCGACCATCACCTATTGCATTTGACGGAAAAAAAGTAATTTTTCATACTTACTACATATACTATTTTGGATGGACTATATTTATTCATTTCATTTGCCATTCTTGTTTCGATCCGGGAGTACGATAGTCATATAAAGTTTTTGTCTCTTTCGCAGAGGAATTGAAGCAATGGCAGACTGCGTGGTGAATAACACGAACAATGCTAAGAACGTCGATGTCGAGGAGGACGGGCTCACCGCCGCCCAGCTATTCGCTAATGGCGATGGACTGACCTACAACGACTTCATTATCCTGCCTGGCTATATCGACTTCACCGCCGACGAGGTGGATCTGCACTCGCCGCTCACCAAGAAGATCACTCTTAAGGCTCCGCTCGTGTCCTCACCCATGGATACCGTCACCGAGTCCGACATGGCCATAGCAATGGCTCTCTGCGGTGGTATTGGTATTATCCATCACAATTGCACACCCGAGTATCAGGCCAACGAGGTGCACAAGGTAAATATTATTCATTTATTAAATATTGATGATGGAGCGATTGCGCGTCCTTTTCGCCTACGTTAGCTCTAAAATTTTATTATGCACTTCACACGTTATTTTTCCTCGAATTTACTTATTATACTCTAGTTAGGCTAGTACAAAAACGTGACTTTATAGTTTGAATTTCAAGCACATAATTATATACTGTATAAAGATTTATACTCTTCACACAATGATGACAGTATTAAATTTCTCTCCTATGTGGAAACTTGATATCTCAAGCAAAACCTATGAGGTATATAATATTATGATGACTTGGTCTCAAATCTAATCTGCAGATTGCTAACATTACATGTTAAATTCTCTGCTGACTGTAAATTTTAAACTAGATTCTTTCAGGCCTTGGTTATATAAAATTAATATTATGTAAAGGTATTACAGCAATCAAATCGAGTTATGATATTATATCTGCAGGATTGTACATACTGCAATACTATTAGTAAAGCCATATTTTATTGATTTTTGTAGCAAATTTTTATGTTTTGATGCATAAAGTGATTCAAATGTCAACATAATGTTTTCAATTAGATGTGTTTAAAATTTTAAACTAAGTTAAAAAATCACAGTTTTGTCTGTGAAAAAGATTTGATTAAAGTTAGTGAATTATAAGAAACCACTAAGGTCACCACCTGCCTATATGAATTATTCTTGTGATTTGAATACAAGTTTTACTACTTCCAATGAGTTTCTTCAACTTCATAGTCAAACTAATTGTAAACGACAAAACATTTTTCTAGGTCAAAAAATACAAGCATGGATTCATCAGAGACCCTGTAGTACTCTCCCCAGTTCACACTGTTGGAGATGTGCTTAAAGTCAAAGCCACACATGGATTTTCTGGAGTTCCAATTACTGAGAATGGAAAATTAGGTGGTAAACTCTTAGGAATTGTTACATCAAGAGATATTGATTTTCTTGAAGACTCAAAGGCGCAACAAACCACCAAATTAGAAACTATAATGACCAAATTGTCCAATTTAGTCACAGCACCATCTGGTGTTACTCTGCAAGATGCTAATGCCATTTTAGAGAAATCTAAAAAAGGTAAATTGCCTATTATCAATGAAAAGGGAGAACTTGTAGCTCTCATGGCAAGAACTGATCTGAAGAAAAACCGCAGCTATCCTAATGCCAGCAAAGATGAAAATAAGCAGCTGCTGGTTGGAGCAGCTATAGGTACACGCCCTGGTGACAGAACCAGACTTCAACAATTAGCTGCTGCTGGTGTGGATGTTGTTGTCTTAGACTCATCCCAAGGAAATTCCAAATACCAAGTTGATATGATTAAGTTTATCAAGTCAACATATCCAGAACTGCAAGTAATCGCTGGAAATGTTGTCACTGTAGCACAAGCCAAAAATCTTATTGAAGCTGGAGCCGATGGCTTAAGAGTAGGAATGGGTTCAGGATCCATTTGCATCACTCAAGAAGTAATGGCTGTTGGTAGGCCACAAGCAACAGCTGTCTATAAGGTTTCAGAGTATGCAAGACGATTTGGAGTTCCCATCATTGCTGATGGAGGTATTCAATCAATTGGTCACATTACTAAAGGCCTTAGCATAGGAGCAAGTACAGTGATGATGGGATCCTTATTGGCCGGAACATCAGAAGCACCAGGAGAATATTTCTTCAGTGATGGAGTCAGACTAAAGAAATACAGAGGTATGGGCTCAATTGAAGCCATGGACAGAAAGGACGCCAGTGGCTCAGCCATGGACCGATATTTCCATAACGAGATGGACAAACTAAAGGTTGCACAAGGTGTTAGCGGATCGATCGTCGATAAAGGAACGGTATTGAAGTTCCTCCCATATCTACAATGCGGTATCAAGCATGGTTGCCAAGATATTGGAGCAAAGTCCATCACTGCTTTGAAGCAAATGATGTATAATGGAGAACTGCGTTTTGAAAAGAGGACACACTCTGCCCAACAAGAAGGTAATGTCCATGGTTTGTTCTCATACGAAAAAAGGCTATTCTAATCATTGACAAAGATATGGGGACAATTTACATAATAAACCAGTACCTGTATTTCATAAAATGCCAGCGACCTCGGCACTAGAAAAAACTCAGTGATATGAAGTTATGCAAAAGTGATTCATGTTTTGAACGTTATTAATACCGTGAATCAATCGCCGTGGAGTTATTCTGATGCATAATTACACGCTTCGTACCTGGTGCATATTTTCGTAATTGTAAATTTTTTTTTTAACTTCAAAGTAATTAATATGTACAACAGGCATATGAAAAAAGTCTTGACTCCTCCTTTTGGAAGGTTTTTAACATTACTTTGCGACATAATCAAGTAACCAGGTTTTTTTTGTAACGTGTACTTATGTGAAATTTAATCAATTTTTAGAAAAATCAACTGTTTCTTGACGAAATTCTGTAAAAAGTTTTAAAATGTTGTTCTATTGTGCTGTAACAATGTGTTAGTCGATCATGTTATTTACTAATTGATTTTAACTAAAATGAAAATCAGGTATATTGTATATACATAAATACACATTTTATTTTTGAAACTTATACAAAACGAACTAATTTTACTCTTTTGAGTAAAATATAACTTCAATCATGGGAACAGTATAAAATCTTCAAACATTTTATATCCTCATTTTTTGACCAATTACATGTTGATATAGTTCATGTTGTGTTATTATTTGATACACATTTTAATATAAGCAATTTATGTCGACCGTATTACTTAGTGTCTAATAGTTTTTTATCCCTTGATCCATATGAAACGTCGATACTTAAGTTATAAATGAATAAAATGTATTTACCATGTATATCAAGTCAATTAATTTTACAACTTCTCTTAATTTATAATTCATTTGATAAATAATTAGGTTTCGAAAGCTTTAGTAAATAAAGCTTTAGAGAATTTTATACAGGTAACAATGTGTCAAATTATATATGTTTAAAATAAATATATATTCAAGTTGGAATAATCATTGTGTTTATTTCATATAGTTTTATAAAATACTCTTAAGAAAATACAGGGGAATCTTAAAAAGATAAGAGAATTCAAATTTACAAAATAGTTTTCTTAAACATGAGAAAGGATTCTTCTATGATAACAATATGTATGTGAAGAATATCTATTTACATACTAGACAAAAATAAAATATATTGAAATTAAAAATGATAGGCATATTATTTTATGCGCCTACAGACAATAATTAAAACAATTTATATATGTATGTATAAAAGTCATTGTATTATTTGCTCGCACTTGTAGACTAAAGTCTTCTAAGCATGCAATTAATATATCCAATCTTTTTTTACTTAAAACATTCATTTGTTAATTCATCTAATATATTTGTGAACATATTAATTATGAATGTCTGAAACTGAAAAGAATATAATTTGCAAACAAAAACTTAGTATTTCGAAGCTTTTTTTATGTTAAATATATTGTATTAAATATTTTTAAAAACAAATTTCGTGATAAAATATTATTTTCTCTGGATAGCAGACAACTCGCTTAACAAGCCGTACGATTAGCACTATTTTGTAGGAACCTTTCGTACGCATCACAATTTTTAATTTTGCACAAACATTTCCTCAAACTAGGAAGGTTCGAGAACATTATGCATAGCATATTTCCATGTCCATGCTCGTGCTACTTCTTCAAACCTTGCTCTATCATTCATGTACATTTCACCTAATTCAGGTTCCATACAAACCTAAAGAAAAATATAATTAGCTTACATGTCTTTTACACTTTCTACACATATCTTTCTCATATCTTACCTGACAATAAGGATCTGTAAGTAAACTTTGAACACTGATGAGAACTTTTGATATTGTCAATGCTAGAGACCAATTATGATGTATCGAATCAATTCCAACATCCCCATGTCTAGAAACGTTTGGGTGAAGTATTTTTGTTAAGAATCTTACTACTGGTGGTCTCATTGGATAACTGAAGAAAAAAAGAATTCATTGAGCATTTTTATTTCTTTAAGACATAAGAAATTTTGTTGATAAACATCATTTACATGCCTGTATGGTACTTGAAGATAGAGATAGAAGACACCTCCTTCATATGGACTACCAGCTGGTCCTGTGATTGTTGCTTGCCAATGGCAGCACATTTGATCAAGAGGGGTTGCTTCTATGCCTTCAGGTGGGTCACTTCTCAAACCTTTCAATTCAATTCGTAATCGATTTCGCCTCCAAGAGTTTTCTTCGACTTTAGGAGGCCGTGTGCGATGCAAAGAAGTCTGAGATAAGCAAGTTTTACAAGGAGCCGAAGATGCAAGTCTATCATAGGCTTTATACCAATTTCCAACCATTCCATTGGTTGGTTTGAACAAAGGCCATCTCAATTTAACATGCCTCTGCCACAAATCTGGAGTTATATGCGTAGACAATAAATTGCACCATCTTCGACAAACATTTGCTGCACACCAAAGACTAACATCATCTAAATGAGAAAATACTGCCAAAAGAACTTCAGGTGGCAACCTTTCAACAAGGCCTGGTTCACTAATAGACTTATGCTCAATTTGTTTATAATTAGTCAACAAATCTAGTCTCTTTGATAAATTCCATGGTCTTGATGGTTCACCCTTTTCTGCATACATTTCATAATTTCTCATAGGTTGAAACAATCCAGCATATTCATGATTATCTGGTTCTGGTTCTTCAACTGGTCCAGAATCTTCTTCAGGACTTTGAAAGTCTTCTTCAAGAACATCATGTTGTGGATAATTTTCAACGTCCTGTCTTATTTGCAGATTATTCAGGTCCAACCGTAACTCATTTGGATTGTTTTGCTGTGGATCGTCATTGTTCTGATCCATATTGTTGACAGCATTATCATTGTTGACTGGTGCATTGTTGCACCTTGCTGGTACAAAATTATATTGCTGAAAATATACAGCTCTATTCTGATCAGGCGAGTCTGAAGGACTGGAAACTAATGGTGTAGAATCTTGAGAGGAATTTTGATCCGTTTGACTAGCTCTTCTTTCTGTGTTGTAATATAGATCAACCGGCTCATCGTTGCCAGAATCTTTATCATCAGTTTTCTGCAATTATGAATAAATCAATAAGAGTTCAGGATTTTAAAAGAATATAAATATTTGTACCCACTTCGCTAAATATAGGTGCTTGAAGTAGTCCCACATCATCAGGAAATAAAAATGCATGGCAAGTTGCACAAACTGGTTCTCCAAAACACGGCCCATAATAACCATTGCAAATGTAGCAAGCACTTGTCTGTAAATTAAACGAGCACTTACATGACTTTTTGATCACTTTTTATCAATGACAATCACTCTAACAACTTTGCAACGAATCATACACGTACATGCTTGCAGCACTATATCGACGCAATGTTATTGTTGGTAACGCGATGGTCATTCAACAATATATGTAGACAAACATTCTTCATTGAAACAATAAAGGGCACCAGAGCGAAAAATAACAAAACAGCTTACCGAGAACTCGAATTCAGGATAATCCGGCTGTATAACAAATTCAGGACTTTCTTTGGCCTCCTCTTCCATGTCCGAATGAACGCTAGATTCGTCTTTTTCCGTCATGTTTTCACCATTTTCAACGTAGCTGGCACAACAAATTTTATCTCCAGCCATGTTGACAGAATGCTAGACTCATATTATAAGTATATATGTATATAGATACGTATAGACTATACTATAGTTTGGTACTATAGCTTCAGAAAACTCGTCGAATCTCGTTGCATGAAGACGAAAACGCAGCAAGGTGCAGGTCTGGAAGAAAGAGAAGAGAAGAGACATTTGATTGGACGCAGTACAGTCCCATAGCGCACGGTTGGCCAATCGCTTTTGCTATGAGGATTACACGTGGCGCCCCCAAAATGTTTGATTTCCCACGTTAAATCTTATGGACGAAAAATTTGCCTTGTTAAGTGACCCGTATAGCATATGAATGGAGAACTGACATTAAATATTTTTTAATTAAAAATTAAAAAGATTTACGAAACAGTTTAATTTATTATGACAAGGTTAGGTACTTATAAACAGAGTTGAGTCGGTTGTTAATAAACTTTAGTCTATCTTGCTCAATACATCAACCACCAATAGGATAGTTCAATTTTTTGCCGCATCATCTATTTTTACATGGGCTAAATGGCGCTATAGTTGCATGTGGGTTAACAAGGTGAATAGTTCGAGCGGCCGCCGTAGTCATAACGTTTGATCTCTCCATAAGACTACGTGTTAAAATTGACATCAGCGCCAGTCCTCCCCTCCCCTCTCTTCAGCAGCGAATGCGAATCTCTGTGCGCAAATATCAACAGTTTGCTGGCATCAGCTTTTGAAAACGAACCTCAATTTGATTGCACTATTGCACTTGAACCAGAGCTTGAACGCTATTTTCTGTGCTTATACATTTGTTCAGATAAAACGCAGTGATTTATACTTTTAGCTTAGAGAATATTAAAATTTTAATAATAAGGGGTTAATTTTTGGAAAAGTTTTATGATACAGTATGTGCATACATTCTCTTAAATTTTCGACGATAAAATAATGTCAATTTAAATATTCAAGCGAATAAATTTAAAGAAGACACACTATTATATATACAGAACCGAATAGAACGACACCATTTTGCAAGANTAATTTATTATGACAAGGTTAGGTATCAAGGTATTTAAAAAAATAAATACCATAATGAACAAGAGAGTTGAGTCATTGTTTACGGTTGTTAATAAACTTTAGTCTATCTTGCTCAATACATCAACCACCAATAGGATAGTTCAATTTTTTGCCGCATCATCTATTTTTACATGGGCTAAATGGCGCTATAGTTGCATGTGGGTTAACAAGGTGAATAGTTCGAGCGGCCGCCGTAGTCATAACGTTTGATCTCTCCATAAGACTACGTGTTAAAATTGACATCAGCGCCAGTCCTCCCCTCCCCTCTCTTCAGCAGCGAATGCGAATCTCTGTGCGCAAATATCAACAGTTTGCTGGCATCAGCTTTTGAAAACGAACCTCAATTTGATTGCACTATTGCACTTGAACCAGAGCTTGAACGCTATTTTCTGTGCTTATACATTTGTTCAGATAAAACGCAGTGATTTATACTTTTAGCTTAGAGAATATTAAAATTTTAATAATAAGGGGTTAATTTTTGGAAAAGTTTTATGATACAGTATGTGCATACATTCTCTTAAATTTTCGACGATAAAATAATGTCAATTTAAATATTCAAGCGAATAAATTTAAAGAAGACACACTATTATATATACAGAACCGAATAGAACGACACCATTTTGCAAGACGTTCTTCGAATTTTCGGCTTCTGCATAGAGTATAGGTTACACACGCCATAGAAGAAAAAATACTCAATAGAGGGCAACATGTAATTTGCGCTTGCTTATACCTATACCTATATATATGAAATGTAGGTACTATAGTAAGGTATTTATATAGTCATCAACCTGCCATACCTATATACCTATATAGCTAGTCCGACGAGGCGTACGGAGATACAAGTATTTTCTTTCGAAGTGAGTCGTTTCGTAAAAAGAACGCCGAATGCAGCATTTGTCACATTTTTGCGATTCATCGCTGTTGATGCAAGGTGTGACGTTGAGAAGAGATTGTTGGAAAACAAATGATTGATAATAAAAGCGGTTGCTGGTAGAGAACCATAAAACGGACAAAATGAAGAAAAATTACAATATCGGTTCCGATGTCAGATCGAGTGACAGTCTCGAACTCACCAAACGATTATACAGGTAAATATGCTTTGTTAAATTATTAACTATACTGCTTTTTACACTTTTACCCTAAAAGAACGTGAAAACTTAAAAATAACCTAAAATTTCCCATTGCGACATTCTGTCCAACAAGTGAATTTTCGAGAAATTTTAAATTTTATTAATATTGCGTGTTTTTTTTACTGCATAAATAATATCTTCGTAACAATGACGAGTGAAATGCAGAAAACGAGATCTTATTGATTCTTCAGACATAACCTAAAGTCGATTGTTTTATTCATTTTTTTTCCAATTTTTTTTTTTTTTAACTTGATTGCTATATCAATGTTTTAATCAACTGATGATTGTTTTTCCAAAGGAATATAACTGAGATTGCCAAGAAATTAGAGGAGCATAAAAATCGAGCTCTAACTACAATTGACATTTTCACACCAACTGGAGAAGCATTACGATCTAAGCTAAAAGATTATTGTGAAAGATTAATCATCAACGATCCTGTGAATCATGTGCAAAAAACAGAGGAATTGCTTTGGAGAAGAGGCTTTTATGATATAGTCTCTGCAGCAAAGAAATTACGAAAGGTTTGCATTTATTAAATATATTGTACTTGCTTTATTTTTAATATTTTCTCAATTAAAACACATTTCAATTTTGCTTAATGATAATAGGGAAATGCCTGGAATGACACGGAAAAAGCATTTCTGTCAGCCCATCTGTCAGTGGGTACAGGATTTTATCATCATTTAATCTTGCGTTTGTTGCTAGAATATGATTTGAAACTTCCAGGTGTAATTGACTTTGCATATTCTCAAAACCAGAAGGAAATAATTCATGTAAGCATACAGTTCAGATTTTTTAATAAATATTTTAAGATCCACCTTTAAATTGTAATAATTCTTCAGATGGAAAAAGGAACAAACACATCAAAAGTACCAACATTAGAAGTGAAAAAATGTGTTATTCGTTTCATTCATAGAAGCTTAATATGTCTTGGAGACTTGGCTCGTTACCGATTAGATCTAGAGCCCGATTGGGATCCACAGATTGCTATAAGATATTATAAAATGGCAGTAGCTGTTGACGATAAGTATGGAATGCCACACAATCAATTAGGTACTGTTGCAAGTAATACAAATTATGGGCTTGATGCTGTTTATCATTATCTGAGAAGGTTTGTGAAAAATTTTTTATAAAACAAACAATATAAACGAAACATATGATTTGAACTATTATCTTAATTTTACAGTATTTTGTGCCTGGAGCCATTTGAAGGAGCAGAAGGAAATTTGAGAAGAACTGTTATTGTTCATTCTTATACTGGTAAAGAGAAATGTTTGACACAATCTTGTGTAGCAAGGTTACTTTTGTTATTGCAATTGTGGGACAACAGTTCTATGAATATTGATAAAATCAATCAAGAGTCACAAGTGAGTTTTGCTCTATCTCTGTAGCTTTAACTTATTTATATTAATTGTTACAGCATATTCATTAAAAACTGATTTTTTCTCTTCTTTCAGACACTGTTAAATGACATTGAAAACTGTTTGAATGTGGAAAAAACTGAGAATGTTGACCAAAAATCTGCTGAGAATGAGGACAGCATTGAGAAATATCTATTACATTACAAAACTGAAGAAACTGTTTATTTAACAGATGAGATGATATTTAAGATCATAGTAATTTGCCTGATGAAATTAACGAAAGTACAAATGAAGGAACCTAATGACGGTCACGGCATTACTGCCTTTGTTTTAGCTGTGTTTTCTCAAGTGCTGCAGTTTGTTGTAATGAGACTGCAAGAATCACTTCTTGACTTGTCCATGACAAACAAAGATTACAATTCTGATAAAACGGCTTGTACCAAAGAAATAGCTGAAAATAAAAATGGTATTGAAAGTGAAGAAAAAACTGATAACGAAAAGGACTTAAATAATAAGTCTCTGCAAGTTGGTTCAAATAATTTAAAATCTTTTAAAGACAATACTAAAACTGAAATAAATGGAAATCACATCAAACGACGAACGAAAAAGCGGCGAGACAAATCGAAGAGTCTTTTGACAAAACTTCGAAGACCACGAAATCGTAAAAATAGTTCTGATTCTGATGTAAGTGATGGAGAAGGAATAGCTTTAGGATCATCTAGTGAAGATGTGAATTCCGATATTACGGAAACTGAAGAAGATGTAATGAGCGATGAAAATGTTCTATCCGATGATGCTCTGTCAGACGATTTAACAGACGACGAAAAAGAGGATAATGAAGTGGATGTCTCATTAGAAAAAATGAATGGAAATGTTGCTGTTGTAGATAAGTTTTTACAAGAAAATGAAAACGAAAATGAGGATGAAAATAACGTAAACGATATTACTGTGAATGGAAAAGAAAATAAAATGGATAATACTACTGGTATGACCACAAATCCAGACAGTACCTATGATGAAAACAATGCTTCAGCAAACACGCTCACTTACGTTGCACAAATGGAAAAGCAAAACCTGGATCCAATTAAAGTCTTGAAAGTTTTGAAAGATGAAAAAATACTTACTTCCATCAAAGTTTGTTGTGATTGGCTACAGGGACATAGAGATATTATAAGAACCTGTGCCAAGGGATCAAAATCATTACTTAAACGTTTAATTACTTTGTTAAATTTGATCAATCTCGATAGCGAAAGTCTTTTGAAAAAATGGGACAAAGATTTGGATATTTTACCATGTACTGAGAAAGCAAAAGAAGCTGTTCAAACCGTTCCTTTACCGGAAGATATAGACTTGAAAGGTTTAAAAATTGTCAGCGCCGCCCATAAAAATATCGATTGGGATATTTTAAATAGGAAAAAGATGACCAACTGTGAAGAAACTTTACTCCGAGCCTTAAAAATTGTTGATTTTGGTCATTATTTATGTTCAGTATCAGAATCTGGAGTTACTTATGATGAGAGTAAGGGCTTATTTCTCATAACGAATCAAGAGCCTAATGAAACAAAAGAGAGCCAAGTTGATAATAGAACTTTGGAGATAGATCAATCCAAAGGAAAACTCATGAGACACATGGGAAGATTGTGGCTAAAAGCGGAAGTTCGAGCTTTAGAAAGTCGATTGCATTACAGATTAATGTCACCGTATTTAGTTCCTGATCATGAAGCTTTCTCCAAATACATGCCAGTCATAAAACAGTTAGTCTATGCCAAAAAATTTATCGTAGTCGTTCCGTCAGTTGGTAAGACGATTATCCGATTGAAAATCACATTTTTATTAAATTGTATTGATACCTTGTTTTTAACTAATTATTTTATTTAATTATTTGCAGTGATTTGTGCTTTAGACGAGATGAAAAAAATTAGTAGTCATGCAAGAGAAGCGACCAGATGGATTGAAGGCCAATTACAACGTGGATCGCGTTTTCTAAGAGCACAAAGACCTCACGAAAAGTTGCCATTACCTTTAATAAAAGGGCCAAAACCTAAAGACAAAGAAGCGTGGCTTTATTTCCAAATAATAGAATGTTGCCATTTTCTTACACAACAAAGCAAGGCTGGTGATTCTGAAATACCAGTTGTAACGTTACTAACTGGTATGAATGATAAAAAACTTTTTACATTTAGCCCTGATGGATTAGCCAAGAGTGCTGGTTAGTATGACAACTTATTCATAATTTGATTAATCTCAAATTTATATGACAGAAAATAATCGAATTTTTCAAACTTTTTTCCAGGTGTGAATTTTGAACACATTGGTGCATTTCACGCAAAATGGAAACTATCCATAAAGAGTCATGGTTGAAGGAAAAAAACTCAGAAGTTGGAATTTCTTCAAGTCATATAAGAGATAATAATCAAGTCGCTAATTGAGCAGTACCAGGACGGTACTTCGAGATCCGGCGAACAAAGGGGTTGGAAACCCTGAAAGAAACTCGCTTACAGTAATAACAAATCTACGCTTCAGCATCCCCGTGTTGAAAAAAAAAAAACAACTAACTGTGAAGCGAATTTTTTTTTCTTAATCTCTAACTATTTTGTTTTTTATTATAATTATTATTATTCAATAAAGTTGTTTTTTATATGAGACTGTGCATGTTGGTGATATTTTTCTTTCCACACTTTGATATTGTCTTTTGTAATTCATAATTTTGTATTCCTCTAGTATTATTGGGAGGTTAAACTTAAAGAGAGAAAATAACTAGCGAACAGTCGTCACGTCGTTACTCGTTAGTCAATAGAAGAATTATCTGGTTAGTTTCGCAGCAAGCTATTGGTAGTAGAAATAACCTCTGCACGCAATTGTACGAATTCTGAAAAGCGGCACTCCTCGAAAGTAACGCAGAGTTATAAAATGAAAAAAATCAATGGCGAGAAATAACAAAAATAAACTGATTTGAAAATTGCGAGGAGCAAGTAATGGTGATCTAATTACTATAGACGGTAGAAGGGCTCTTTGTCGTGCGAAGGTTCGGGTAAATTGAACGGTGCGTAGACCACTTGATATAGCCCACGTAGACACTTGTTATTGAATTGAGTCGGCACGAGATGCTCGTCTGTATTCTTTTGTATCTCCTCGGAGAAATAAACCTAAACGTGAAATTTCACGATTGGTAACTTTTTACAGGACGAAAGCAAGCAGTGTTGGTTGAAGTGACGACAATTAATCGACGAGCTTTGACGCACCTCTGCTCGTTTTTCCCACGTTTCCACGAGGAAAAATTGAAAGCGTCAAAAGTAACGAGTCATCAACCAATCCAAGATGGCAGAGGGCCAGGATAGTCAGAAGAAAATTACTATTACCGTTAAAACGCCCAAAGAAAAACAGAGCGTCGAAATCGAGGAGGATGCGACGATTAAAGATGTAAGTCTTATCTACTTTAGCTGATGTTTGCCGAACACTGTGTTTCTACACCGCCCGCTTTTACGTTATTGCATATTCCGAATGTCATCATCATTGTTTGGTTATATATTATTCTCTTGTTGTCATCTTTTTTCTTGTTAAATACGCAGTTTAAGGAGGCGGTCGCCAAGAAGTTTAATGCACCACCAGATCAGCTATGCCTCATATTCGCTGGAAAGATTATGAAGGATCATGAAAAGCTAACAAATCACAATGTTAAGGATGGTCTGACAGTGCATCTTGTCATCAAAGCTCCGCGTACTGCAGCAAGCCAGAACAATCAAGATACTACACCGCAAAGAGCTGCAGGTGTGTATAGGCCATAATGTGCAGTAAAATTAAAGATATTCAGTTTTTGTTTTTTACAATGCACAATTCATATAAATATGTTTTATATATAACACAATCATTGAATTACTCTTTTATAGCCGATGTAAATATGTCTCCATTTGGATTGGGTAGCTTGGGAGGACTAGGCGGTTTAGAAAATCTTGGACTGGGTTCTGCAAACTTTGTCGAATTACAGCAGAGAATGCAAAGAGAATTATTAACCAATTCGGAAGCTTTGAGAGATGTTTTCAACAATCCCTTAGTACAGAGTTTAATGAATGACCCTGAAAATATGCGTAGCTTATTGCTTGCTAATCCTCAAATGCAAGAACTGATGCAACGTAATCCAGAAATAAGTCATATGTTAAATAATCCAGATCTTCTTAGGTGAGTCGTCATTGTATTTGACTGTAGATGTTTATTTATTCATACAAAATTGTGTGTGCATTGCTTGACTTTTACTTTTGAATATCAATCTAATTTTTTTTCACAGGCAAACTATGGAATTGGCTCGCAATCCATCAATGTTACAAGAATTAATGCGCTCACATGATCGAGCACTATCTAATCTTGAAAGTATTCCAGGGGGATACAGCGCTCTTAGACGCATGTATAGAGATATTCAAGAGCCAATGTTAGCTGCTGCAGCCAATGAGAGGAACCCTTTTGCAGCCTTAGTAGAAAATAGCAATGCTGATTCACAAAATCCTCAACAGGGTCAAGAAAATAGAGACCCTTTGCCAAATCCTTGGAGCCAAGGACAACCTAACAGTGGAACAACAACAGGACCAGCAACAGGTTTAGGTACTGGAGCAAGAGGTTTGATGGACACGCCGGGAATGCAAAGTCTTACAGCTCAAATGATGGAAAATCCTGCGCTCATGCGTAATATGCTGAATGCCCCTTATACACGTTCTATGTTAGAAGCTATGGCTGCAGATCCAGCAATGGCTAGTAGAGTTATATCGGCAAACCCATTTTTAAGAGGTAATCCACAAATGCAAGAACAAATGACAGCTATGATGCCTGCTCTAATTCAACAAATGCAGAACCCACAAATACAGAGTATTGCTACCAACCCTGATGCTCTAGCAGCAGTAATGCAAATTCAGCAAGGTATGGAACAACTCCGAACTATTGCACCAGATCTTGTTGGAAGGTGAGATAACTAAATGTAATTTTTCATGGTTGCTGCAATAGCATATCACAAATTTTTCATCATTTGTAACATTTTATAGCATGGGTCTGACAGTTCCTCCTAGTCCTGCAAGTACACCAAGTGCAACTCCTACAACAAACACGAGTTCAACACCTGGACAACAAACAGACTCTTCAACAAATCAGGATGCGTTCTCTCAATTCATGACGAGAATGGTAAAAATACTGATATTTCGTAATATATATATACATTTATTTAAATGTCTTAAATTTGACATTCTAAAATGTTAACGATTTGTGCAGCTCTCTGCTATGGCTTTAAATCAAGGAGGTGAGGTCGGTGGTCAACTCCCCCCACCAGAAGAACGATACAGGGCACAACTAGAGCAATTGACGGCAATGGGCTTTGTTAATAGGGACGCAAATTTACAAGGTAAATTTCATTATGAATCTAATATGTACTTGTCTCATTACACTACTAACCAAGATGATTTTATATGAATCATTTTGAAACGCATGCTTATTAAGTGCTTAATATAAATTTTAATATTAAATGTCACTATATAACCTTTTTGTGTTAAAATTTTTTTTCATAGCACTAATCGCTACGTTTGGAGATATTAATGCCGCCGTTGAAAGACTACTGGCCAATGGACAAGTATCTATGAGCTAACCACCACAACTAGTAATGCTGTTATTCCATTATAAACCAGAATTCCCTTACTTTCCCTATTGCAACAGACAAGGTGACAGAAACTTGAAGTAGCTTTTGACTGTCAAAAATTATAAAATGAAAAAAAAAATTCCGGCTATCGTTGACAGAAAATACACGCTACTTTTCTTCATTCACTGTGCATTTTTCTTTTCTACTTAATAGGTACTTGTGTCAACGCTGATCGTACCGAACATTGTAAAATGTTAGACGTTTGATATTTCTCCCGTCTATTATTTGATGTGCTATAGATCTATATAACTGTATTTACATATCCATTTTGGAAAAAATTATATTTTGATTAGCTTGCTGTTATATATATGACACAAAGTCATTACATATTCTTACATAAACGTGTTTATTTCCATAATGTGTTTTACATAAATTGTGTACTAAAAAAAAAAACGATTTTTTTTGTTTTGTAAGATTAAAAAGTGAACTCTTTAAGTTTTTGTGAAATTTGAACTCGATTATGCAAAAACTCGAACCTCATAAATGTAAGCATAAGGGACTACCGCTAAATTCTTATATCTCAATAGAAAAATTCTTGACAAAATCTTGACACTTTTATCTGAAGATTATTATAAAGAGTCACGCAAATATTAAAATTCTATTGTATGTATACGCATATATCTCTTTCTGTAATTATCTAGACATGATAAATCTTGCATGGAACGTTATTCAAATAGCATATAACTTGTATAAAAATTTGATTGAAGTAACGCAAATTTTTCTTGCAATTAAGTTCCGTTGCTTCTGTTAGTAGAATCATAACTTTTTCTCAAACTCCTCTACAAAAATACAAACCAAGAAACTGCACATGATAATGTTCTAAATGAATGTCAAAAGCAATTAACTGAGCGTTCAAGACATTTGATATGGTGATTGATTGGCGGGTTTCATATTATACGCGAGATTTCAAAAGAGTAAGAAAGAAAAACGTAATAAAATATAGATACAGCATGAAGCGCAATAAAAAATTACAGAGCGCGCGCGTATCCTAAGCTCTGAAAAAGCCTACACACTAATCAATCAACGAAGGAAGATTTTCCTTACCACTTTTGTAATTGTAATTATAAGAGGCAAATTTTCTCAAATAAAGAATGCCCATTGTAAGCTTTGAATCTTGCATAAGATTAAGTACATTTGCTGCTTTGAAATATAAGAATTGGCCAGCATCCAATATATGCTATAACAAGAACAGTTTTATTTTATGCAACTTTCGGAGGAAAACTAAAAATTATTTTATTCTTTATTTGAAAATTCAAAGAGCTAAAAGTTACCAAAATTCCATGAAAATGTTACACTGTGCAAGGGCGTTCTTGATTTAGTCTTTAACGATATTCTACGATTATTACATTCGTTATAGGCAATCATTATATTTGTTGACTCTATTCAGCTGTAAAATGGTATCGAGCGCAGTATATAATGAGCATGCTTCTCATATAACAAATTTTTAGATTTGTAGCGAGATGATCGTTCGGAGTCGAACTTGCGTGGCGCATAGGGTTGTTATAGGTGAGCATGCGTAATGGTCGAATTATATAAATAAATAAATAAATAAATAAATAAATATATATATATAAATGCAAAAAGGAATAGCAACTAAAAAAATGTCACATGTAAATGTGTTACACTTAAAAAAAAAAAGAATTAATTGTCAACTTAGCTTTTAAGGATCATAAGTAAAGAGGAAACGATAAAGCAGAGGTGAATGTTGTAAATTAACTTTATTGGAGGAAATGATAATTTTAATATTTTTGATTGACGTATACTTCTAAATATTCAAGCGCATTGTATTACCTTTTTCCGTGTACACAGTATAATTCACTGAGGCAAAGTATATTGTGTAAAAGCTATTATATAACAAAATAAAATTATGGTTGATTCGTACATTCTTTGGCTACATATTATTGTATAGCTGTTAATATTCGGTAAGTCCCCGAAATAATAAATTATAAGTATATTACCTACCTTTATAGGTGAACGACAATACCCACGGAGCTAATCTTCCGTTCCGTATATGCAGTATGATGTACATATGTATAATGTGTGCGCGCGGTTCCGCGCCGCCTGGTGGGCATGCCTGCGCTGGGCGCGCCGAGTTCAACAGTTGAACCTGCGCTGGCACACGGCACTACCTATATAGATATAGAGGACAGGCTAAATGTAGTGCTGCCATATAGCTGAGTGTGGAGGGATCGTCGAGTCGCGCGAGCGAGAGAGACTAGATTGCCGAGCCGAGCGGCGAGCAGTCGACACAGTCGAGCGCCGCGAGCCGAGCTAGTGAGAGAGGCCGAGGCCCGAGACGAGAGAGTAGAGAGTGAGTATTATAGTCGTCGGCGTAGACGCGCAAAAGAGTGTTTGGCGCGCGAGGCCGGTTTTCGAATAAAAAAAGTTGCACAGCCACCGCCGCCGCGTGTGAAGTTCGCGCCCCAGTGCAGTGCCAAGCCGGGATGTAATCGTGTACAGAATCGCACGAATGTTTTGACGAAAAGTGCATCCAGAGAATCGTGTGACAGTGTCATTTTAAGTGTTGTCTCGCAGTAGAGCTCGACGCTCGCGAATGCAGCACCGGTGTCTTGCTCTTCGTCGGAATGTGGCACGAGGTGAGTTCGCGCGAGTCTCTGCAGCGCCGATGGCGTGTGTAGGCATAACGCCGGCGATTCTACCGGTCTTGGTTCTCGCTCTCCCGATCGCATGCAAAGACTCTCAGGCCAGGGAAAGAGAGAGAGAGAGAGAGAGCTCCAGGGACGTATAAGTACCTTAACGGAGCCCATATACTTACTAGCCCGCGAGCCTCTCCTCTCTCTCTCTCTCTCTCTCTCTCTCGTCTCTCCTCATCTTACTCTTTTGTTTTTTGTTTTCACTCCTTCTCTCTTCATTCTTGATGCCGAGAGACCCTCTGTATGTATGCTCCACTTCCTTATTCGAGAGCGCCGAAAAAAGACATAATGAGAAGAGAAAAACGTCGTTTCGGAGATAGCTCGTATAGCTATCGGGGTATAGAGTATACCGCAGCAGGTTAAAACTCTTTTTTCAGCAGGTCGCATTCCGAGAGAGAGAGAGAGCTGCGCAGCTTCTTTTTCTCTCCGGCACGCTCTCGCGCTCTCGTGTGGACTAGTATATGGGTGCTGGTACCTTCAATATTCTTCAAAGCCCATAGCTCGCTCTCCGACGACCGTTACGAAAGAATCGGCTTCTATTTTTTTTATTTTTTTTTTATTGCTTTTTCCATCAACGTCGTAACAGACACAACACGCAAGCGAGTGAGAGAGAAAGAGCAGAGCTGGCTGCTGCTGTTGGCGGGAACTCTATAATACCTACTCCGTGGCGGCGCGTTCGTTCCCCTTCGCTCCAAAATTACGATCGATATAGCTATATAGCCGCGTGTAAGGGACACGTTGGAATTCGCTAACGGATTTCGGCACGCGCCTAAATGCTCTCACAGACGCAGGTGTCCATACTTACACATACGCATTTCTCTCTCTCTCTCTCTCT
Organism: Pteromalus puparum; assembly: GCA_012977825.3. Lineage (NCBI taxonomy): Eukaryota > Metazoa > Arthropoda > Insecta > Hymenoptera > Pteromalidae > Pteromalus > Pteromalus puparum. The sequence continues at coordinate 56,774,134 of CM053172.1, read as the reverse complement.
CTCTCTCTCTCTCTCTGATGTGTATTATATGATGTGCGAGTGTGCGCGTTAGATACGTGAGCAATAAATCGCTGAGAGTCCGATTACGCGCTGCCATATCCATTAGACGTCAGCGTGTATAACTCGTTATGTATAAAAGAAGTCGGTTAATTTAGATAGGGCAGGCAGAGAAGATCAACTCTCTCTCGCGCGCGCGCGCGTTCTCACGCTTGCGACTGTAGCACGTGCCACCGCCGCCACTGCTGCGCTTGATAAACAAACGTGTATATGTATACTCGCGACTGCACAACAAATCCAGGCGTTATATACATATAACACGCGCACACAGCATAGGGCGCGAGTGACAAGATCCAGCAGAGAATGTGGAAAATGCAACGTGACCTCGCGCGATTCTCTTCTCAATATATCCCCAGGACGCATTCCGCAGACTCTCTCTCGCGAGTTTAAATGGAATTCCAGCAAAGACGGCTCCGCGGTGTGTGCACATCATCGTTTTATTTCCGAAACGAGTCGCGCGCGCGCGCGCGCGCAGATTCGACGCGACGAACTCTAATTGCGATCGAACGTCGTCATGCGAGAGGAAATCATATACTGCACGTACACACAACATACCGCGTATATAGCCGCAAGATTTTTGAGAGCGCAAGTATGTATGTGCAGTGCAGCGCGCGTGTATATATATATACACGAGCGGAGAAGAGCTGCTCTCGCGCGCTCAAGGTCGAGTTCTTCAGCTGGCTCTAAAGTACCTTATACCATCAAGCTTATACACATACCTTGCGCGCAGCCTCTCCGCCGCGAGCGAGTAGGTAGGTATCGCACGCAGCAAAGTGCGTATTCGTTTGAATTTTACGCGTTTGCTCGAAAAATCCTTGGCTCTGCATTACTTATAAGTATATTGCGCTATAAAAACGCGCTTTTTCTTTTCAACTCTGTATAACCTACCCGCGCGCTGTTATGTAGTTTCCGCGGTAGGTATTCCGAGAAATCGCTCTCGGCGTTTACGTGCGCGCACACTACACGCGACTGCATGTGCTGCAGAATATAGAAAGGATCGCGAGCGCGTTCGCTTTTATTACAGCTGACTGTGCGCGCCTCTCCATAGAAAGAGGAAGAAAGTTCTTGGGTTTACTTATATGTATAACTTTACGGATTTTGTTGATTATTCTGTGACGGCTTATTCTTCTGTCGCTGTAGTGTACCTATAATAAAGGAGTACTGCGAAACTCGTCGTATATAGGTTATTGCGCGCGAGTGTCTTGGTGTATCTCGTGTCTGCTCGGATGGAGAAATACAGCGCGTGCAGGGTGTGTCGGTTCTCTCTCTCGCACATAAAGCGCGTATGGTATATATAGTGTTATTATCGTTTCGTGCTCGACTTCCTCTTGATACTAACTCGACTCGATCTTCCCTCTCGAGTCCAATGTTTTTCGGGAACCCTCGGCTCGTCGGTTATACTTGTGTATAAAGTATACGAGCTGGCTGCAAGAGAGGCGAGCATCACGCAAAGCTGCTGCTGCAGTCTAATGGTATACCTAATGACGATCTGCCGGCACATTCCTTTCTCTCGAGGGGATTTCCTTCTCGGACACGATGGATCGGAGTTTATATAGTACATTACGATACAGGTGTCCTATGAGGCATTTTCTGGCACGGTGAGGTGTGCCTCATAGGACTCGAGTATCGTATGATATTTTATAGCACTGCTTGCATAAATCCGCCAAGTCACGCAAATCCGTGGCGTATGCAGTTTTTTCGGGCACCGTGATACACGGTGCCAGAAAGGGCTACATAGGACACGGATTTTCGTGACCTATAGCGGATTTAGGCCACCCAGTGCTATAAAAAAAAAAAAAAAATGCAGCGTTCGAGTTATGTCCTCTCGTCGGTGTATTACTTACTTGTATATAGCGACAAATTTTTTTTCTTTTACTCCGAAGCGCAACTCGAGATATAAAAGAAGTGCCCCGCCCTAAACGAGGCCCCAAATATGACGCGCGCGTTGACGTCAACGCGCGAGATCGTTAAAGCGAAGGTAAGGAGCGTTTATCGTGGCTATATAATAAAAATTACTCTGAGATCGATAAAAACAACAGCTGATGCAGTGAGTTCCGCGAAGTTTTATGCTCACAAAAATTATAATATACTTTTTTACGGCGCTCGGCGAGTATTAACATCGAAAACATTGGCAGAGAAGTAAAAGAATAATGCAGCGGGTGAGAAGAGCGCATTAAACGCGTGTATGCGTATTATTATAAAACTCAAAGACGTCTAATAAAATCGGCAAACTCGGTGGGCGTCTTTGGTCCTGAAAGTGTATATACATATAGAGAGTGTATGAGTATAACCTCGTGCGTTCTTTCTCGGGCTCGTCTGTCCTACGCTTGTTCGTCAGACAAACGTTCGAATAAATCAAAGTAATAGGCATCGGCTAAATCGGCTTTGTGCGTGAAATTCGTCGAGATCGTGAGAGAGAGATAGTTTTTCCGAGAAGCCACATCCGAGAGGCGGAAAAACACAGAATTAGCGATATATTTTCGAGCGATCTTCGCTGCAGGGCTGAAAACAGATTATATATGCTTTATGACTCTCGGAGAAAGATCGAATGCTGCCGCAGCTCCCGATAATCTTTTGGAGTGATGGCGCAAAGCTCGGTCGCAACGAGAGAGCCGCTACGCTCATCCGATCGGATAAGGCGAGTCCTATAGAGAGCAGCTATACTATACCAACTAACGAATTGATTCACGGAAATCCCGTCATTGTTACGACATCCTTCTCCTTCCCGTATAGGCAACACGTCCTTTCATTTTTATTCATAGGTCACAAAGTAATAGCGCCGTGTGTACACACATGTATATATATAACGATCTCATCATTTCTTCCCAAAGCTATATGTGTGTGTGTGCGTTGTTCCCGAGTCCTTGACCCAACCCACAATGCGGAGGAACCTTGATATTCGGGAAGATTTTTCTTGCGTCACTCTCGTTCTCATTATAACACGCACCTGTGGGTATATGCGCGTGCGGTGAGAGAAAAAAGATGCCGAATAAGCGATAGGTTTGTGTTCCGCCGTGGCGGCGTGTTATTTCCTTATAAGGATTCATTCTCTCCCGCCTTGATTCTTCCGGTGCGTGTGTAGGTGTATTCTATAGCTCTCACAATTTCTACACATAAACGTAAACAGTCATTTTTCAAGTAAATAAACAAAAGAAAGTCTTGTCGCGTCGGTCAGCAGCCTCGCGCAATGCATACTACGCGCGCAAGCCAACAACTGTACATGTACCCTCTGCAAACTGTTATCTAGGCAACGACCTTGCGCGTAACCGGTCTCGTCTCTTGATTTTCTCATCTCTCCTATATTATAGGGAGAGCGATCATTTGTTTATATTATTTATCGCACAAATCATCCTAGTCCCTGCACACGCACGTACGCGTCTCAGCGCGAATTATACAATCGCGTAAGTATAGAATACCGGATGGATTTTTCCAGTACTCGCACAGGAATCTCGTTCCTCTCTCTCTCTCTCTTTCTCGGATGCAAGAAGCCTGCCATTAGCGCTTCCCGCCATCCGTTCGTCCTTCCGTTTCCCGCGGAAGAAAAAGAGCGAAAAAAAAGGGAGAAAGAAGTTTTCCGCGGTAGAAACGTCACGCATGCCGCAGAAGGGTTTGCAACAACGATACCACAGGGGTATTATATATAACGTAACATAGCTCGGCTCTCGCGCGGGAAAATCGTTGACCTTGCCTCGCGAGCGTTCAGCGTTGCAGGAAGAAGAGGCGACGTGGAGAAGAAGAAGAAGAAGAAGAAGAAGGAGCGAGGCAGCTGGAGAACGCACGGCAACGTTGCGTACATCCACGCTGCTACGGTTGTTCCTGTATACCTATACTTGGTACCGCCGCCGGCATTTCCGCCGCGCAGTTTTTCCCGATATATATACGAGCCCGAGCTATTTCCCATCCGTCTCCGCGCTATATTATAGCATTCGCGATCGAGTATATACTCTTTAGAGAGCGACGGCGTTTGCCGAAAAAGTGTCGAGTATTCGCAGGAAGTCGCGGGAGCAACAACAACTCCAACTTATCGTCTCTCATCCGCGTGTTGTGTTCCCTCGCCCCTATTCCGCGCATACTAACGAGAAGGATATGGTAGATGCGAAGGAAGAAGAAGAAGAAGAAGATGATGATGATGATCCAACCGCCGTTGCACCTGCCGTCTCGCATTTCTCTCTCTTTCTCTCTCTCTCTCTCTCTTGCTCTCCCTCTCTACTCCTGATGGCGCGCACCTTCGCGCGCGCAAAAACCAGCCGGGCGTGACTTTTGAGATCGTCGGCTTTGACAATGTGCGGACCCGTTATATGCATTGTATATAGTGCAGTTTTGACGCGAAAGCGAGAGCTCGATCCTAAGTGTACCTATCTATATATGATATAGCTGTGTACGCGCGCAGATCGTTAATATTCCTATTGTGCCTTGCCGATGCGTGCGCGAAAGGAAAAAAAAAAAGACTAGTCTCGATTAGCATAGATGCTGGAATTAGCATTTTCACGCTAGGCTGCTCCGAAATTAAGTCTAATCCCCACGCGCGTGATATTTATTATTCATTCATTCTCCTCCCCCCCGGAAACATCATCGTCATTATGGATTATTAACTTTTCCGCGATGTAAGGACGAGTAAGTATACGAAGAAACGACAAGCGTTTTAAGAAATCTACGCGATGACAATGTCTGCGGCGTGTCAGAGTACAGTAACCCTTACGCATTAGTCAGGTATATATATATATATATATATATAGAAAAAGCTGTATAAACGCACGGTGAAATAAACAGTAGACGTGCAAGGCTCTGCGCGCTTTTTATAATTGGATTAACAGCGGCGTCGGCGACCGTATAAGACTTCTCGTGGCTGGCCGCGAGAAACCCTACTAGTATTATAGTGTAATAGACGCGCCATAGTGCGCACTTCCTCTCTCGATAGGAGCTCTCGCAATAATTTCACCATATACACTGTACAATAACGGTTCGTGACATCGCCACATAATCGGATTCTCCTTCGTTCTTTTAGCGAACAATGCGTATATATACCTGTGTGTGAGGTGTGATTGCACAGCACATCTTTCTTTTCCATGCTCTCGTTCTCTCCTTTTTTTTTTCTCTCATTCCGAGGCGCGAGAGAGATCTCGCTGCGGTTGAAATCCGATACGAGCGCGCGGCCACGCGTTATACTTTACTCTTTAATCTCCACTGCTGCTGCTTTGCACATGCATATACGTCGGAATGAAAGAAACACGTGCGCGTATGTGTACAGTTTCTTCTTACTCTTGAAACGCAATCTCCCTTTATGCTCTCTTTCTCTGTGTCGCCGTTGGCTTCGCACGATGATAGAACTAGAGCTTATAACGAGAAAGAGAGAAGCTTGCAAGCACGCGCGTATTATATACTCTTTGGCCTAAATTTTACGCTGCTGCTGCTGCTGCTACTGCTGTATAACTTGCAGTGTTCAAGTATAAGCGTGGAAAGAGTCGGGCATAGCTTTTTACAAGCGTTTCGGGAAACATTAGCGCTGCTGCCGCGAGTGAGAATATATAAGAGAGAGATAGATAGAGAGAGAACGCGAAACGAGATGAAAGCGCGGGAGTATTATATAGTCGTGTGTGTACAAGTCGAGCTATATAGCCCACTTTTAGTACTACCGCATACACGAAGGTATATTATCGAGCGTATAAAGCTCGCAGAATTGCTCGCGTGCTGCTATAGTAGGCTGCTCTCTCCTCGCTATCATGGTCAATGAACTCCTCCTTATACTTGTACGTATTATAAACACGCGTTACCTACATATCTGTGGAGTCGCTCTCTCGTTCTAATGACTCAATATCGATCCGGCGTATAGATAATTCACGCCGCGAAGAAACTATGTCTCGCAAGTATCGAGATACTTACAACTGCTGTGCCTATATAACATTGCGTAAGCGTTCAATCTCGCGAGATCGATTCGCGAATTCTCTCTCTCCCGCGCCGTAACGGGGATGCGCTTGAGAAAGAGCCTTGCGCACTCGCAGGACGGAATGCGATCGGAACCCGTTTCTCTCTCTCTCTCTCTCTCTCTCTCTCTCTCTCTCGCGTGTATACGTGTGTATGCGTGTGCGCGTCGACCGACGACAGCAGGCGTCCACCTTCCGCGCTCAGAGCCGTATAGGTGTATATATAGGTATAAACGCAGGCATACAATAACTCCTACGCTCGCGCAGACCGGATTAGATAAGCTAACGGTCGGCCCCATTGCCGAGCTCGCGCCGTGGCCCTTTTCTCCGCGTGCGTTATGCCGTATGCGCAATGTATATGTACACTGTATACACACTCGCGCATATATATATAACTATGTGATATGTTGATATTGTTGTATAACGCTGATCTCGTTGCTGTTTCAGAGCATCGCGCGAGTCCCCGGCAGCGATGCGGCGGGGACCGAGTGTTAGCTGCTCCGGAGGAGCGAGACCGCGCCTCCAGCCGCCCTGAGATGACGACGCTTCAGTGCAGCAATTCCCTCAGTCCCGGTAGCGACAACCTCCAGCTTCATTAACCCATCAGCAGTGCAGTCACACGGATACGTAAGCGCGGCGCTCGGCATCGACTTTAGTGCAGAGCTGCACGCGCCATGTGAATGCGCGAGAGCTTGGGTGATATGCTCAAGCACATCCTGACGGGGCCACCGGGCGGAGCGGGCTCCAGGCTCCAGCAGCACAATGACTACCTGGCCTCCTCGGCTGGCGGCGGCTACAATGTCTCATCGTCGCGCGGCCGAGCCCAGAGCAGCGCCGACGTCTACGAGAACACGCCCGGTGCCGTCCTGCTTCAGGGCCAGCGAGCCGGTCCCCAGCAGCAGCAGCAGCAGCTCCAGACCTCGTCCCGGCTGCTGCAGCACCCGGCGCTCAACCACTCGCAACTCAGCGTCAATAACCTCGCCCAGAGGCTCAACGCGAGCCAGCACTCGCACGCCGGCCCGCTCAACCTCTCGACCCTGTCGACCTCCAAGCACTCTGTCAACAGCGTCAGTCCGGTGGTAGGCGCCCATTTGGCCAATTACCAGGCCAGGGCCCAGCACCACCACCATCACCCGCTGCACCAGCAGCAGTCCCACCAGCAACAGTCTCACCAGCAGCAGCAGCAGCACAGCCTCGGCCAAGCGCAGGCGAGCCAGCTGCACCAGCAGACGGAGCAGCGGGCGTCCAAGCTCAACGGCGGACTGGACATCTCGCGGATGTCGCGGCTACCGAGCCAAGCGACCCCCTCTCCAGCTCCGATCGCGGTGACCAGCGTGGCGACCTGCGCGACGACCACGACCTCCACGGGCCCGAGCATCGTGCCGCTCAACGTCTCCTGGTCCTCGTCTTCGTTGTCGCGAGCGCAGCAGCTGCACCAGCAGCACAAGCCCTCGCTCGAGCCCGGCCTCAAAGAGATGCTCACAAGCCTCGGCCTACTCTGCCTGGTCTCGCTTCTGCTCGCGCTGCTCTCGCTTACCTTCCTCATACGCATGTCCTCGGTCTCCTTCATGCCCAACAGTCTCATCAGCGCCGAGGAGTTCGCCATCGTCTACGACGTCACCCTCGTGCTCTGCGCCCTAGCGCTTTCCCTCAACCTTTGCTGCCTCCTCGTCTGCGCCATACAGTTCCTCTTCGCCGTCAAGCTCGTCAAGTCTTCGTACCACGGACACCGGTAAGCTTTCCCCAGTTCTCTTTGCTGTATTCTCTGTCAGTCCTACTCTATACCGATACACTGTATACCGATGTGGCTAAGGAAAATACACAGCTCTATTCGGAGCTCAAAGCGAATCTCTGTACTCGTCGTTAAATCAAAACTCGTTTATACACGGGTATATGCACCAGCGGAACAGATTTCTCGGGAAGCCCTCCCGTGGGCGATAATGGTATTTATAGCCTCGTGGCGCTGTTTGTTTTCGTTTTTGCAGCGTTGAATCTTTTTCCGCCTGTGCTGCATCGGCGTTTAAATCTGAGACGCGCTCACTGCAACACAGACTCAACTGCTCGCTGTATATAGGAATCCGGTCCGATTATTTTTCAGATTGAAAATGGATCGCCGGGATATACTCGTGCAGCTGCTATAGTAGGTCAGCCGGAGCTTTTGAGATATAAAATCGTCGAGAGGGAGAGAGACTCTTGCGAAAGGGCTCTATAAGTAACGCACACACGAAGAGACGGATCACGAGCTTTCCGGAATTCCTTGGGAGCGCGTGGTTTTTCGAAATAACAGCCATCATCGTGCGCACTACCGTTGAAAACGAAAATTTCTGGAAGCCAAGAAGAGCAAGAGCTCTGAAGCATGTACTTCTACACGACGGCGATGGCGGCGGATAAATTCTTGGATAATTGTAGAGGAGACTGGCAGCCAGGCGTCATTAGCGCGCAAGCGGAGTGGCGAAAAAGATCAAGACGGACGGCTTCGCTTTTCTTTGTTTCGTCGACGAGAGGGACTTTTAATTGTCCCCCCTTCTACTCAACCGTCTTTCTCTCTCTCTCTCTCTCTCTCTCTCTTGTATAGTTGGACTACATTGTACACTGGACGTGCGTATGAATTTCGAAAGTCTCAGACGCGTGTATACAATTGTATACGTATAAATAAATAATAAAATATCGCCCAAACGGCTGTATATAAGGTATTAGGAAAAAAGCTTTATTGCTCGAGACCGTAAAGTGATTATGAGAGCGTCATCCCCGATCGTAGGGAGCGATAAGGCGCGCCCTTCGAGAGCTGAGCCATAAATCGACAGATAAAATTTAAACGGAAGTACCGCGTAACGCAAGACACTATGCGGGCTATATACGGAGTCAGGCCGATGAGATAAGCACACAGGCGCCTCGTTAATTTTTTTTCTATCACCGGCTTCTTTTTTTCTTCTCGCGCTCGACATCCGATACCAGATCGAACGAGAGAGAGAGAGAGAGAGAAAGCTGCAAATTCCTGGAGGTCCGAAATTTGACTGACGCGCGCAAGGTGCTGCAGGTCCATTAATCTTGCGGCATTAGCGGGCGTATAATCTCTCCCTTCCTCCGAGAGAGAGAGAGAGAGAGAGGCTGCCCTTTGGATCGACTTTGAAATTTCCCACGCGGCGGCGATTCCGGCCTGGCACGCATACGCGCACTCAAAGAGAGAGGGAATAATTTGAAGGGGGGCTCGAGAATCGGGGTACGCCGCTGATCCCTTCCAGCAGCGATCAATGAAAAGTGCAGCGATCAGAAGAAAATATTACAGTCGGTGCAGAAGAGGAAGAGTCTCCTTAATTCCGTAAAATAGTGAAAGCTCGGGAAATTCCTGTTTGACACGTCTCGGAAGAAAGAGAAGCGAGGAAGCACTTGCCAAACGACTCGAGAGAGTGTACTACGTGAACCCGGGCCAAACACGTGCAGCGCTGGATAATATATACGCGTATACACAAAGAGAGGAGGCAGTGCAGCAGCAGCAGGTTGTCGAAGGACCGAAGAGCTGCAGCAGCGGAGAGAGAGAGAAAGAGAGAGAAAGAGAGGGACGAACGAAGGAGGAAGAGGAGGGGATTGATGCTACGCAGGCACTGGCCTTGCACTTCATCTCGGACTACCGCCGCGTCACAGCCCATCGGTCCATTGTCGGCGAGCTCATCACGAGCCAAATCCGCACGTTCTCTCTCTCTCCATGGGGTGCAGTGTCCCTCGAGCCCACCCTGAGACAAAAACACGTCCCTGTATGCAGACGCCGGACCGACGTCAAAGCCAAGAAGAAGAAGAAGAAGAAAAAGAGACGGAATTGCGCCATTTCTTAATGATTCTTCCAGATGCCTACATCAGCGTTATATGTATAGAAGTGTCCCGAGATATACGCACGGCGTGGACCGATTTCTAGCTCTCGACTTATCGATTAAATTTTTCCATTCGGCTACGAAGGTCGAACGCGTAATCGTGGCCGCGCTCGAGCTTGACACAATGCACAGTATCGTAAATATATATGCAGCGCTGTTTGCTCTCATTACCGCTATATGATTATACCACAGCGAGTTCAAACTCGAAATTTAATTCCCATGCCGAGTGTTACCGCGCGCAGCAAACAGGTGCACGAACATCAGGCCTGCAGTAACGGTCTCTCGTGGCGTATCGCTGCGGGCTTAATTTCCGACGACCGGACGCGAAGGGCCCTTTGCGACCTAGCCGATCGAAAAAAACACCTGCATCCGTTGTAATCGAACGTTTCTGAGAGCTTCCTTTATTTTTTCGACTCGAAGCCAATGACGCCGTATATACGCGATATTGAGTAATCGCGCTGGAGAAGAAATTAAAAAAAAATATCTAGGCCAACGGCGAATGTATGAAATACGGGCTGTGTGTATAATCCGACTCTCGGAATTTATTCTCTTCGCGCGCGCGCGCGCGCCTATTTTCGAATCGTCATCTCGTGAAAAAGCGAGCGGAACGATTCCCCTTCGTGGAGCTGTATTTTCACAGCTATTTCCGTATGTACATGACGTATGCGCTTATAAGCTAAATGTGCGCATATACACTCAGGAGTTTCACTCGACGCCGTAGTTTTTCATCTCTTAACTATTTTTTCGAGGCAACGCGTCTCGCGCGACAAAAAGCCGTCACAGCTGTGATTTCAAGCCATGCGGTGTGCACACAGAACGGCTTCGGAGCTATTATATACGTACACATATACGAAGAGACTCGTTGAAGGAAGGGAATATGCTGGCGGAAATTGCAAGGAAAGGTATATATAGGCGATGGCTTCTTCTCCGAGCGGAAGTCACTCTCCGGTCTGTATACATATAAAGACACTGCCGATCGTCGAGCTATATATATAAGCAGTGGTTATTACCGCACAATACATAAGCGGCGTGTCTCCGCTGAAGCGCGAAACTCGGCCGGCCTCAGCTATCTGTCTTGACATTGATTAGCTGCTTTGGACACGACGACTGTCTTATTCCTTTCCTGCGCGCGAGCGCATCATCACGATTACTCAATAGCTTGCGTAATCTTATAGCGTATAATAGTCGTGCTGTTGCGTTGTCGTGACATTCGCAGTCTGTGTAATTTATCCGCGGCATAATCGAGCCTATTGTAACGGCTTATTCGGATAATTCATTGGATTAAGACTTATTTCCTTCGTCTCGTACAGAGACAAAAGAAAGCTGCATCGACTGTGAGCATCGTTATTAAAATTCAGCCATAACATCATAATTAACTCTGTTCGCCTCGATTAGTCGCGTATATATATTATAACTCGTGCGCCGCGCTCGAGCTGAAAGCCTCAATTACATAGAGCTGCACACGCAGCGCTCACAAAGCGCGTAATAAGCTCGTTTGCCATAGAGATTTTGGTCATTCTTGCATTGTATTATAATAAGACGTGTCGGTATACTTTCGCGAGTCTCTCGCGGTCAATGTCCGCCGCCGCAACCGCGTGTGCAGTGTTATTATACACGCAAAGAGCAGAAAGAGAGAGAGAGAGAGACGACAGACGCCTATAAATACGCACACGCGAGCGTTTACGCTTCTTCTTTCACTCGTCCTGATTTACATGTAAATCAGAGCCGAAAGATGAAAGCGTTGCAAAGAAGAGCTTTTCCTAGCGAGTAACATTTTTCACGCGAGAGCGCGCGTTTTGAATTTTATTGAACAAACGCGAGAAGATTATGTGTGTGTGTGTGCCGTGTGGAATAGAGTCAAGCAACGCTTGCGCACGTGAGAGCGCGATCTTTATTCGCAGCAGATCTGCTGCGCTCTTTGTGAGCGCACGCTTCTCATTTATCAAATCTCGTATGTGTGTATATAGCTACATCTCTCTCTCTCTCGCGACGCGAGATGTTTTATCGCATATATTCATTCACGCGTAGCTCGTATTATGTAGAAAAGCTCGCTAAAGCTCGCGCGCGAGCTTTTATGAATATGCGATGGCACGTATTCTGTAATGCGTATAATATTGCTTCCGCTATTTAGATAACGATTCTGTAGATTCCTTCCGATCTCTATATATACTCCTTGCTAACAGCTCTATATACAATACGCGCGTCTTCCGTTTTTGAATTTTGAAAGAGCAAGCTCGTATGGGGGTGTACGCGTTAGAACGAAGGTTATTCAGCTCTGCGGCAAAGCTTTTGTACGCACGACTATATCTCGCGGACTATGCCCGGAGGCTGTGTGCTCGACGGTCTACTGTGAAGCGTATAGCACAAGGTGTACAGTGCGCGCGCGATGCAAAAACTTGCAGGACGCTCTCGCAGCTTTCTTCTTTCCTGCAGTACTTACAGTACAGCATTGCACGCGCTCATCTGGAGCAACAGGAGGCGCCGTCGCGAGAGTTGTGAGAAGCTCCGCTAGAAAGTCCCACGGTGTGCTGTCCGCCACAGCTACGAGCAGCCCTTCCGCGGGTCAAAGACCTTTTATGACCACTCGCGCCTCTCTCTCTCTCTCTCTCTCTCTTCTCTCTCTTGCACACTCGTGCTCACCTCTGCTCCTACATACCCACTTCTGCGAAGGCTAATTGATAATATGCGCTTGTCTGTGTGCGATTAAGGCTGCTATATGCTCACTTAAGCATATACGAGGCGAAGCTTAATGGGTTTTTTTTTCTGTTTCAGAACAAACAAGTACCTGCAGAAATCGTCGATCAGCCGGGTCTGCGCGGTCGGTGGTTTTTTCATAAGCATTCCAGTCTTCTTAACTGGTGAGAGTCGAGTCGTATACGTTTGATTTTTTTTTTTTTTTTATTATACGTTTCATAGGTCACTCATACATGTATATATGGGCTTCTCGTTGCAGGTATGATCCTCTACACGTTCATTCAATTCCAGTCGACACCGGCCATCGTGACGTCGGTGTTCATCGGCCTCGGGATTGTCTTCTGCGGCTGCGCCTTGGTGCACACAGTCTTCGTATGGCAAAAAGTAAGTTGCATAATCCGCAGCCAAGCAAAGCTGTGTGTCGCACTGCTGCGATAAGCGATTATTAGCATAATCGCACGGCCCTCAATCTCCGCGACTGTTTACACTGCCCTCGTCTCCGCGATTATGCAGCTGTCTATGCATCTCGTGCAATAATAACGTCACGCGAGGGCGAGAGTTGTGTGTGTTGTGCATCGGGTATATGCCATACATATATACTACCTATTATTCTAGCTATATAGCTCCCTGCGGGCAACCTACGCTCTCGATCGTGTTCTCTCTCTCTCTCTCTCTCTCTCTCTCTCTTGAGAAACTGGTTTCCTTCGTCAAAGCTGCGCGACTCGCCTTCTCTACAAGACCTATGCGTAATCGAAAGCGGTTCGATGGCCCGGCCCCATCTCACTCACGGAGAACGAATATTCCGGGAATTCCTCGCGCGGTCGAATCATCATTTTTCTTCTAATCGGACTTTACGAAAAAACTTTATAAGTATCTTAGCGTGTCTCACAGCTATGCCTGATCTCCGGCTTTCCGGATATCGTACGTCATGCGCTTACGTATATTTTTGTTTTTAAAATCGAGAGAATGAATCAGTATGATCAAGGCATTCAATTTTTCAGGAAAAGACGAACGCAATGAAGGCGCTCCGACGTGAGCAGTACGAAGCAGCGGCTCAGCTGCAGCGCCAACAAACGCTCAGCCAGCAGCAGCAGCAGCACCAAAACCATAATCCACAGCAGCAGCATCAGCAACAGCAGTCGAACCATCATCACCATCAACACCATCTTCAGCAGCAGCAGCAGCCGACCCAGCAGCAACAGCTGCGCTCGCTGCCGGTCTCGTACAGCGCGGCGAGTCGACTGGCGGCTAGCGAACAGCTGCACGCCACCGGCGGAGGGCTGTCGCGAGCCTCGGCCGGACCCCAGGCTCAGCTGCACAACCATCGGCACGTCTCCATGTCACCACCGCTGCTGATCTCCTCGCCGGCAAACGGTCTGCATCACGGACCGTTGAACGCCTCGCAAAGGACGCAGCTGGGCCCGGTCAGTCCACCAGCCACGCCTGGCGATCGCTCGCCCACCAGCCCTCCCAACAAGCACAATCGATCCTCGCAGCAGCTCATGTCGCGCGAACTCGCCACGGGCAGTGTCAGCCCGGGTATACCCGCTGCGACCCTCGACCTCAGCAGCGCCGCCAACACCAACAGTCCGCACGAACTCTCTACCCTCGTCTGAGAGTAACGCGTATACATAATAAATATACACTATACCAAGACTGCTATAGAATTCGAATGTGCGCGAGTACGAACTTTACTTATTTATTGTACGACCTTCTCGGTAAGGCTCATCATCTCGTATGTTGAAAACGAAATCACGTATCGAATATTTATACGCATTTTTTTTTTCTTATAATCATTGTTCTGCGTTGTTTCCTGACGATTCTCTTGTACGTTTTTTTGCAAACGTATTTCGAGATCTTACTTTTTTCCACGAGCTATGTATACTACTTGACAAGATACTAAGAATTTCTTTCAAATATTGTTAATTATTATATAAATATAGACAGCATTTTGTCCTTATACCCGTATATAAGGTTGCCTTTTTGCAAGTTGACTCAAGTTCGATTTATTGCTTTGGATCGTTATATGAGACATGGAAACCAATATATAGAAACCAATACCATTCAATCCATAAAAGACTGATCTGAATTATATACAAATCTTTATATATTTACCTCGGAGATCACTGCCACGTTTTATTTACAAGTAACTTGTTGGTTACACGAAACATTACAAATGTTACAACGATTTCTTGCCTTACCATATAAGTTTTTTTTAATCGTGTACACGAGCGAGAGCGAGAATATTTTTTTCTTTGTTATCGGACGGTACTCGCTGCGATTATTGAAAAAGATAATAATCACATTTTAATGTACGAATATCGAAATATTGATTAATAGGCTCCATCAACATCAAAATTTTACACTTTAATTTTACGCAAAAAAAGTATTTGTATGGTCTGTTGAAAAATCAATCTATTTTATTAATTGTATAGATATTATAAGGAATAAAATTTAAATGTTATCAATTTTCGCGAACATTTTATAAAAACGTTCAAAGTTAAATTTTAGTCGATATTAATTTTTGATATGTGTAAATAAACAGACTAGCTGTATTGCGCATATTAACAGCCTATTTTTTTATTATACCGTTGCCTCATGAAAATCAAGCAGGGTAACCAAATGAAAATATGTAAATTACATAATAATATAATATGTATCGTTGCCACAACATGTAAGTAGTGTAGTTAAAACAAATAATTTTCATAGTTTATATAAAATTTAATGGCAAAAAATAAATTATTAGGTCCATGTAACTCCCTAAGTACAAAAGTGTTTTAGCTTTATGTACTAATAATTATTATGTTATAGAATATTGATTCATTGTGTATACTCAAAAACGAGACGAATAAAAAATAAATTATTTGATTACAAAAATGTGTCGAGTTTTACTTTATAATTAACTAATTAACTAATTTTTGTTATTAAATGACTGGTAAAACGTGTCTTTTTTTTCAAAGTTTATTTTAAGTTTAACATGCACAATAATGCTTTTTTTTTTTGTTAAAAAATATTTCTTTAAAACTGTCGATAAACTATAAATTTAGTTTAAAAATCATCATAACTTCTTTTTATACATACATATATGTACTTATATACATAGACTTCTTTGTACATGTAATTAATTAATTCGTTCTATTATTTTTGTTCATTGAACAAATTTGATTCGCTAAAAACAAGGTTATTCTTTGTATCATGGCTGATTCCATATATGTACAAAATCCAACGTGCACCTGCTCATGTGACTCACACATCATGTGCTGCGTGTAAATCATGGAATTTGATTTAGTTGCAATTGATTACTAACTAGTATTTGTTTCTGTTAAGACCTTGCATCATTTATGGTCGTAGGTACTTTAACTTCAAGACCATCCAAGTCTTCTGACATTATTATTTGACAACCTAATCTTGACCTGCAATGATTTAAATCATAATTAGCTTCAAATTCTACAAATATGTTACAAATATTCTTGAATATTCAGATACAATGACATGTTAAAGCAATCTCATTTAATGTCAAATAAAGGAAGTGTTGATAAGATAAGAAATTTAATATTTAATTAATACTTACGTATCAGATAAATCATAAGCAAGATCCAGCATATCCAGTTCTTCATCTGTTGGCTTTTCAGGTAATTTGTCATAATCTTCTTGAGAGAAAATTAAATGACAAGTACTGCACGTTAAAGTCCCTTCACATGCTCCTTTGAAGAAAAAAAATGGAATGCTTAGATTCTTTCTTTGAAATACATATTTAAAAAAAAAACAGTTCAGATGCTTATAAAATTACCAAATCCATCCAGATCAATTTCATTGTTAACAACTACATCTAATAGGCTGTCACCTACTTTTGCTTTAGCTTCTATTCTCTCTCCACTTGCTCTAACAAACGTCACCTTCACCCTGGAAAAATTAAAATTTGTTTAAATGACCTACATATTTAATATTTTGTAATGATCAATTAACAGTTTTATCAATAGACATTAAGTACTTACTCTTTCTTTTCACAGAGAGGTTTGGTCGTCGACGTACTTCTCGCGAGAAAAACCGGCTTCACTAATTGCTTGTTTGACGACCAGGATTTCGAAATAGAGGATGAGAAGACGGATTTGGAAATTCCGTTTAGGGTGCGTACAAGTGCCATCTCAACTCGTCGAATCACAGAAATATTAACTCACAAAAAGTTAAAAATTCAACAAAAAACTGACTAGTTAATATCATAAACGTACAAGCTTATGAAAAATCATAAACAAGAATTGACTTTAGTACAAATAACTAATAACATAATAAAACGACGCGATTCTAAGCATGTCGAAGTCCGAAACACTCTCTCTACATTAGACTTTCGTAAAGTGTATGCAGCCTGGAAGTACAGGTTACGATTTCAACTCGTCGTGCCCCACTTCCCCCCACTATATAACCACGCCTATCTCGTGACGTTGCACCTATCGCATGCTTCTGCTTTGGATGGTTTCCCTTGTACTTATTGGTTTTCTCGTGTAGCGGTATATTTGAAAGAAATCACGATGACTGAATACTTTTACATTCTTTCTGCAGAATAAATCTCGCGGACTACAGAAAGAATAGAAAAGTTAAACACCCAAGTAGTTTTAAACTTTTTTTAAATTGCGATGACGTTTTTATTTCTATATCTTTGGAATACACTGTTACATAAATAAGTATGCCCTACCCATAGTTAAACATGCCCATCATCATGAAATTCATCCATGTAAACAGTTTCTTTTTTGTGCCAGCGTGTCTTACATCCACATGCTATATAAATATTCGTCGCAAAATAATGATAATAATAATGATCGAAATTTTATATCGCAAATGAAATAATGTATTTTAATGCCCACCAGATGGCGACACATTCCTTAGCTCGCAGTGCATCGCTCGTGATAGCCTGACGGTACTATACTATAAAAAGTTAGTTTCCTGTGGTCAGAAAATAAAACTATCAACCAAAATATTTTGGTTGATGATACTTAGTATTTTGACATAAAAATTGCAATTCTAAAGGAACAATAAATCGGATTCAATGGTATCTTCAAATCACGCACATACTTAATCTTATGTTTACTCTCATATAAACAAGTAGAGCTCAATCAATCGCTTGTTTTCCAAAATCTGGCAAGAATAATACCTACAATTTATAAGTACTAAAAACTACAAGAAGCATTTACAACAAAATGAGCTTCAGCTTAATCCGTTGTTTTTAAATTTGCTGTTGTTGTGGGCTGTATCTGCATAAAAAAGGAATGATGGATAAGCTGACAGTGATATCAGGAACATTGTTCCTCGCAGCTGACATGTTTGCAATTGTCAGTCTTGCCATGCCAGATTGGATTATTACAGATGTTGGAGGTACGTATTTTATTGTTTATTCAGACTTACACATATAAACGTGTATACTATGAATAAGTTTAATTTTTTCCAGGAGACACAAGACTAGGATTAATGTGGTCGTGTATGACATTATACAATAGACCTCAGATCTGTTATAAACCTGATTTGAAACCAGAGTGGTGGATGGCCTTGGTTTGCATTTTAGTAGGGTGTATTTTAATAACCACTACAGTCATACTTCTGATAAGTTCTCACTGGGATCGTAATGTTATTCCCTATGCTCGTTGGGTTGGATTCACAGCAAGTAAGGATATATAATCACACAATTTCATACAACAATTTTCAATAATTAAAAGTCAGAATTATAATATTGATTTTATTTTATTTTAGTGGTGCTTTTCTGCTTGGCAGCAGTTATATTTCCAATGGGATTCCATATTGATGAAATTGGTGGCCAACCTTACCAGCTACCCAATTCTCATCAAGTAGGAATTTCCTACATTTTGTTTGTATTAGCATTGTGGATTACTGTGATTTCCGAGCTGTTTGCTGGTAAAGTCTGTTTACCACATTTTTAGCATCTTCTGACAAATTTTTTTTTCTTTTCTTTGCTGTTAAGTATTTTGTGTATTCCATACATTTATAGAAGAGATATTCCAAGGTTGGAAGAATTTTTGGAAAGATTTAAGATGAAATGAAATTCTAAATTGTTTTCATAAATTTTCATTTAAAAGTTATTTAGGTAACTTTATTTTAACTGAATCGTTTCATGATACCAGTCTTTTTTATTTTGTATCTGTACCATAATTTGTAATTTTTGTACATATACTAGGTTAAACTTGAAATATCAAATATCAGTACACAAAATATAACTCTGCTTTGTATTTGTACGATTTTAAAATTCTGCACTAATTAAATGCACAAATTTTTGTACCATCATAAGAGTAGTAAATTAGTTTACTCTACAAATAATTACTTATGCCAATGTTGAGTTTTAACAGTATTGTACTGATGGTTGTGATATGTAATTTAATATTTTATAAGACTTATAATAATTAGGAAATGAGAATCTTTTATAAAAAAATGTTTTAAAAATTTTATACTACTATAGACACGTTTAATTAAAATTGTTATCTTCCATTGTCGTATATTAGTAATAAGAAGCAAATAAAAAGTATTCTAATAATTGTATATATTAAAAATAAATAAATAAGTGGAACAAATGTATTTAATTAGTAATATAAAAGCCTATAAACATTTGTGAATAACGTAAATTATTTATCATGAAAGGAGAACGCGTATAAATGTATATAGAAACTATAATAATTACAATTAATATTTGTATTTTTCACAATTTACATTTATATAACTTAGCAGCTGATTCTCCTTTAATGATATGCATTACTTTTTACAGACATATGTTTATAGGCTCTTATTTATCTTTATTTCACATACCAAAGATTGATACATCAAACTCATAACGATCGCATTCACTATATATATATAACGATAAGAATATGATACATTAAAAAAGTGTAACGCTTTCTTCTTTCTACAATAATATAATTTTCGATCTGTTAACGCTTAATTCATTTTTGTAAATCGCTTAAATACAAATCTCGGATTAAATTTAGAAAATATAAAAATGCAAGTTTTCTTTTATTTAAAACGAATTGTTAAACTATTTAGTAGGACTTCCTTTGCTGCTAGTTATCTACCGCGCTTTAACATTATTTGATTGGTTATTTCCAATAGTATCACATCTTCTATAATATAGTAAATATGGTACTCTGGGTGGTTGAGGGTTCAGTACATTTGCCTCAGAGACCCCTTTAAGAGAACTGTCATCATAGCGGACCCAGCCGCCATATCCAACGTGAAAAGCATCGGTTACATAATGACCTTTAGTTGCTTCTTTTCCATCATGGTATGTAACAGCAAACAATTTATATTGCCTTTGTTTTTGACTTAATTTTGTTTTGGCATTTGTTGACATTAATTCTGAAATAATAGCAAATTTACAAATTAGTAAAAACACATATCTCTCTTTTCATTATTATTATTATTATTTTAATAGCACTTCAAATAATGGACTTACTGTTGTCAATCTTAAGATCTATAGGGAATTCCACACTTTTGACAATTTTAGAACAACCATCAGGATTGTAGTCAAACCATTTTAAATGTAATATGAGAATTACTGGCAGTTCCTCCAAAGTAACTTGTTTCCATGCTTCGATTTGTTGTTTCGTTTTACTGCAAGTCATGCCTTCAAGTTGATCCTTTCCAACAAGGATTTCTAGAGCAGTTCTTACGGATTCTGCTTTCTAGAAATATTATCAAACGATTTGACCTCAACTTAGAATAATTAATACAGGATAGTAATATAAAAGGTATTAAATCTTTAGGATATATTACCTCAATATCTAGTTGTAACGTGAAAAATGGTTGAACATAGTCAGTTGCTTGTTCTGTGGCTCGAGAAACTCTCGACCTCAACTGACCTCTAAATATGTCTGACAAAGGAGTACGTCCAAAATCTGTACTTCGCGTGATCGAACCTTTATTTTTAGGGCCCATTACCTAAAAAAAAAAAATTTCAGATCAAATGAATTCAACTTCTTGATTAATTATTTTAAGTATTCGAAATGAAACGATATAAGTTATACCTTCCATTCTTCTTCGCCTTGATTATAATTTACGTTGTTATCTATACATTCTACTGATTTTTGATCGTTGTTGTTTGCCAATTTCATCAACTAAAAGAAAGTTTTTGTGAGACTTAATACAAGTTTTGTGAGCACGTTTCAGAAAATCTCAAAAAATGACACGTACCTCTAACATTTCGTCACTTATTCCATTCAATAGGCACGATAAAAATTCTTCGGCATCTTCTTGACGACCTTCAACCGAAAATACTCCCGAAGATGAAGTATTTTTCAAAATTGTATATATATACGATGGCTCGAACGGAACTCCACTTTGAATATCTACAACTGCATCTTCGTTTCGTTTCTGAGCCCTATCTTTTCTTGCTAAACGTGCTCCTTCAGACAGGGGCGTGAATTCACGAGCGAATTTGATCCTGCAAATTTACGGGTATCAATGTTAAAACTGAAATTATAGCTTTTGAGTTTGCTATGATAAAATATACCTACATATTGTCAATTAGTGGACTGGGTGAATGTTTAGATGGGTTTCTTGAATGAGGTAAAGCCATTAGTAAATTATAAAAGGGTGGGCAAGCAAGTAAGGCCTGCAGTATACTGTTAATGTAACAGTAATTACTGCGATTCGTCAATCCACGTGGTAATAGACTAACAGTTTGTTTATCCATTTGATAACCAAGCAAAAATTCTAAACAAAAATAATATTTATTAATTCACACGCACTTAAATATTGTAATTCTTCTTGTGCTTATTTAATACTCACCTCCCATTCTGTATGTAATTGGATCATCACAATGTACTTGAGGTACTTCGGCATGTAATGGCTTGCGTATTTCCGGTGTAACGTCATTTTTATGCTGTGTATCTTCTGATTTAATTTGAGAATTCTTTAGTGTTAAATTACTTTTTTCAACTGATAAGTGCTCAGTTTGATCGTTTACATTTAAAACGTTATTAGGTGCAATATGGGCTATTGGTTTTGTGGTACCTGCCGCGATACTGGCCCAAGATTTACTCGATGTATTAGCAGGTGGAATGCTTACAGGCACTTCACTTGTCTCTACTGGATTTCTTGCTACTTCTGAAGTTGTTGCTACACTTTGTGGTTGATTAATTTCTTTGTTTTGAAGCTCGTCATTTGTTGTTTTGGCAGCAACTTTGGAAGTCATACTTGTAGTTGGTGTTTTTACATGAGAACTAGTTTCATCATATTCTTTATCATTTCCGTTCTGCTTAACTTCTATACTACTTTTAATGTTAACACAAGGAATAATATCATTCTTTTCAACACCTTTATAGTTTTCGTTTATCTTCGATACAATATGCTGTTCTATTTTTAAATCAAATTTTTTGTTATTCGAATTGTTAATGGCAGTTAGATTCTCATCAACTTCATTATTAGACGAATCTACATTACTATTATTTACAATAACTGTTGTCACTATATTTGTTTGGGATGAATTATTTTCATCATCAAGTGCTTGATGAATGGAAGGCTTTGATGTATTTACATTTTGCGTTCGCTTTTCATATGATTTGTGATTTGTGCTTTGTATGGACTCTCCATTAGTTTGTGGTAATATGCTTTGAGACTGATGACTATATTTTAGATTTGTTGAAGATTGATGATACGGTATGTAACTAAAGTAAAGATAGCAAATTACAAATGTGCTACTTATGTAGAACATAATTTTTTTTTGTAAATGGTTTAGATCAACTTACTCAACATGATGAGTTTGTTGTGGCAGGGTAGGCGAGTGATATATTGCAGTAGAAGAAAAATAAATTGGCTGTCCAGCAACAGGATGTTGTTGCGAAGTAACAGTGGGATCCGAAATGCATACATATGGTGAATATGCCATATTAATTGGATACTGACCATAGTCTCCCATGTAGCTAGCTTGCATTTCATTAGTATGATTCATGTTTCGATTATAATTCTTGTTACCCCGTCCGCGACCCCGTCTTCCACCATCTCTCATAGAAGGAATTTCTTGATTTTCAGTTGGAGGATACATGTTTGGCGGGTAAGCCATTCCTTGATGCATGTATGGATGTACGTTTGGGTCATTAGTCATATTATTAATATACATGTTGGGAGGCCATTCATGACATACTGGGGTCATCATCTGTTGACTGTATTGAATTGCGGATGGTACAGTAACAAGGACGGAAGATGAATTGTTTGTTTGAGCTTCATATTTTATTACGTTATTTTCCATTTCTATTAAAACAATATCATATCGTTAAAGTCAGCAAAAAATTAGAGGATTCTCAATTGGAATATTTCAACAAAATAGACCGTGATTCAGTATTAAATACAGAGTAGCTTACCATACTGTTGCCAGACTTTTGGGACTTCTTGAAGCTCAATTTCTTCTTCTGGAATTACATGGTATTCTTCTTCTCCCCCGTCCCATGGTAGTTTTAAACCCTCTGCAGCAGCATTTGGTTTTAAAATAGCTGTCAACTCATCTCTGCCATTTGCATCTAAATTTGTTAAATCTAGAAACTCAAGCTCGTTCTGAAAAAAAAAACAGCAACAATCTTAATGGTTTTACAGATCAAATCTTAATTTGGAAATCTTACTTATCTTACTAATAATGACTAAATTGAAAATCGATTAACTAAATTAATTGTTAAAAAATCGAAGTTTAATAATTTCAAACGCACATCAGAACTTTGTTCGTTGTTTAACATTGGTTTATCAGCGACTTTTTTGACATTCGTTGATTCACGAAGTGTACCTATACTGCTCTTAGATACCGTCCGTCAACGTTTGCCAAATGGAGCAGCTGAAAATCTCCGCGTGTAACCTCGTTACCACAGATCTAACCTTTTACGCGCATAACTTTACGTTAAGCAGAAGTGCATTTATGCTAGCAGACAAAATGAATAAAAAATAATAATTGCAATTCGAAAACAATAACCGGCAAGTTAATAGACCTAAATAATCAAGTTTTAGATAAAAAAAGGCTCTGGAATCTTAACCTCGAAATTGATCACATGATACCTAGAGGCAGCACCCGACGCAATATGACCTCATGCTATAATATGTAACCTTATAAATAAGCGTAATCTTGCTACATAGTAAATTAGAAAAAAAATCATCCATTCTACCTTGTACGAATTGTCCATGCTGTAGGGTTATTAACGTAAGAAAACATCAAAACTGCAGGAGACAAGACAACATGAGGCCAACAACAGACCCGCACGGCTGTATACGACCAGCCGTCTTTTTTTTCGGGTCCTCTCGTATTACTTAATTTCTCTCGTTCTTTTTCTTTATATTACGTGAGCTTCTGCAAGTTGATTCGAGAACATTGAGGACGGAAAATTTTCCTTCGGCGCAAAGTGCTTTGAATTACTTGACTTTTCGGAGCCCGCGGTCTCGTTGCCGGAACGAACGACAGTAACGACACATTTCACAAGGAAACACACATGATATAGCGTGGCACGAACACGAGGCGAAAATAACTTGGGAGAGGGAGAGAGAGAGAGATAATATATAGTGAACGCTTTTATTTGTCCGCGGTAGAACTGCAATCTATGGTATTTCGCTCTCGTAAAGGATTAGAGTGATATAACTCTGTCGTGGCTGCCGGCGCTGTACTGCACACTATATAGCGTGCTTCGATCTAATTATGGTGCACATCATCTACACTACTTATATATATGTGTGTGTTACAAAAGTGCGCACGGCGACACGATGAATGAGCAAAAGACCGAACCAAGATACAGAAACCTATTAAGATGCGTAGCAGCGCGCTATTTCTCGTAAAATAAGATTTACACTGCTTCTAAAGGTGAGTTTTCAAAAAAACTTTACAGTGCGACGATCTTTCACAGCCAATCAGATATACCGAAATTTGTTTAGAATAATTCTGTATATATATTTAATAATAACGTTATACAAAAATTGTATTTTACATTTTTACAAAACCAAATACATACTCATTGTAACAAAATGAATTGCTTGACCTGTATATTATTAAAATACATAATTATCCAAATTGGAGCTTTATATATTTGCAGCTTTATTTGTACTTATATTAGTTGTAAGAAAATTTCACATGCAGATTTAACACCTTTGCCGGTAACATTAAAACTTTACATCACACTCTTATAAACAATTCATTTCAAAATAATAATGGCATTCAAAATAGTGCACTAACACAATTCACTTTTACATACTTTAGCATTCAAAGCAGGATTCATTTAACCAGTATTGAGAATTTTCATTAAATTAATATGCAGTGTCCGTTATTCAATCCTTTCAAAGTGAATGTGAATGATTCTCCTTTATGGAGAAAAAGTTATCGTCCTAATACTTGGCCTTGTCCCCAGCTATGGCCTCTTGGTACATTTCCAGCAGCCGGTGGAGGCGCTGCTCCAAAACCTCTGATGTTACTCCTTTGTGGAAAATAGTACTCTAAAATTGCTGGAGTAGCTAGCAAGTTTGGTCCTCCAAATTCTTGAGGATATTTAAACTTGAGGAAAAAGTAAAGGTGACCACAGAGTATTCCCACAAGCTCTTCCAATCCATCATGGTTAATGATAAAATTGAATCCAAAAAGTACCCATGGCAAGTACATTGCTTTGAATTGGAAACCTGTGAAACACGTGAAATTCAATGTTACACTTACGATAAAGCTATGCAAAAGATTAAATAATAAAATAAATGTTTATGTACCAAACCAAAAGTGTACAATGGCATCTTTGTTGAGTTGACACCATACGTAAATGACACTAAGAATCATAGCATTCATCAGCAAAGAGAAATTGAGCAATAATGCAGCAACAAGGCAGCATATCCAATTAAATATCAATAAATAGAAGTAGTCTGCTGGTCTGCCTTCAAAGTCTATTCTTTCCAGTCTTATAGAGTAATTGTACAAAAAGTACAAATTCATGAGTAAATGAAAGCTTGTTGGGTGATAGAAGAGACTGGTCACTGCTCTCCATATCTCAAAATTATGAATAAACGGATCGTACAGTAGAACTAGGTTGATGACATTGATAATGCGAAATCTTCCAATCAATGAGAATATTATAGTTAAAGCTAACCAATATCTTGTGAATATTGGTAGGCTTTTAAACCAGTCCCCCACGTCAGACATCTTACTATTGTAAACACGTTCTAATGCTTGCACTTATACACAAAAATGTTTAATTATCATGAATGATTTTGCACAATTTTTAGGAGATATAAGTTTCTTCATACACTGAACTGACTTCAATCTCTGATGGGATTTGCAATTTCTTCGCAGACCCGAAATATGTAAATCAACAATTTATCAAATAAACGTGTACTACAGTGCGTTTGGCTATACAATCATGTCATTGTGAAGGATTTCAACTTCAGAGTTTCAGCTCCGGTGTTTCGTTTCGGCATTGACGTGGCCCTAGCTCGCACGATTTTCTTTGCTTCGTCGCTTTTTACAAACAAGACCTAATATTTTATTTTCAAAACGTTCAAAAGAAATTTCTATCATGAAACGATAATTTGACTACCCATTTGTTAAGATATTAAAAATAAAATCCAATTAATATTTTTAATTTTAGTTATAGCAATGATTTATAGAGCACTGTTAAAAGAAAAAATAAAGAAAATTGATATTTCACTAACTCTAGACAACTATTCTTACGAGATGGCGTTGTAGTCAATAGTGCGGTACTCCGGTCAATGAAAATCCACACTATATTGCGCATATATATGACTTTTCATTGGTGGAAAACTGGAAACTGGAGGAGCAGACGGGGATGCGCGGTGCACACATCAATCGACGTGTCACAATTTTATCAGTCATTAGAGTGTTGAATTTTTATTTCGCATTTTGTTTTAAAAACAAATACTCTACTGAATTAGAAGCTTCCGACGCTATGAGACTGTTTTTTTCAAGCACATCTATGAAATAAGTACAGATGTTTGAGTAACAACGACTTTTGTATGCGTACTTTTAATTAGATAAGGCGAACCCTTATTTATTTACTTAAAATAATAGTCGTATTAATATTTTCAGTTTGACAGAAAAGTATACTGAAACACAGAAACGATGATGGATTACGAAGATGACTTCCTCTTTGAAGAAGACAAAATGTTTGTTATACTAATGTTTTAGTACCTAGAAAATTATTTGTTTTATTTGCTCAGTTTTAGTTTATATGTGCCTTTTTTGCACTATGCACGTGACAATGCCACGGCTCGGTGGTACAGGTTGATGTGTGAAACTACTCCGCTCAACAGACCACTTCAACTATCAGAGTCGCTTGAAGGAGCAAGACTAGTTGATATTTCTGTTTGTAAATCCACCGTGCCTTTGGCTCACGTCGAATCACATCAGTTAAATATGATGGAAGATCGCATGTACGCATTGTTACTTTTAAGTTTATCTAAAACTTAAAAAGATATTCTTGTTTTTTGGTCTTTTTTGAATTATTTTTTATTATTCGCTGCTATGGAATTATTAGTCCAGGTGTAGAACTGGTTTTCCAAGATCAGTCTACCTGTCTATCACAACACCACATTGATCAAATGTAAGTTTCATTTATGCATGAGCCTTGCCAAAATCTGAACTAAAACATACTAATAAAATTTGTCCACGCATCACGCATTCATCATCATTTATGCGCTCTGAATGATTTACTTACTTTTTTTTAAACACATAAAATAGCTTAATTTATAGTGTCTGCATGTGTAAGGTATGAAGGAAAAAGTGGATATGGTAAATATTTTCAATGTCTTTATTTATGCTTACAATCAATTCAATTTTAGTAACTGCTTTTCCAACTTGTACCATTTGTACAAACATTGGAAAAGTAGAGTTGGTTTTGTTCACATTGACTTTTTAAATAATATAATATAATACCATTGATTTGCATTTGATAGCACGCTCATTTATTGACAAATTTTCTAATATGAAATAAAATAAAAAATTTAAATCATGTCTGATATGAAATATTTTGTTTTACTACAGGGGTATGACTATAACTTCTGGAAATGTTGTTATAGAAAAAGATAACAGTAATCTTATTGGAATTAGTATTGGTGGTGGAGCACCACTTTGTCCCTGTCTTTATATCGTTCAAGTTTTTGACAACACTCCGGCTGCACAAGATGGAACACTGGAAGCAGGTGATGAACTTGTTGCAGTTAATGGTGAATGTCTAAAAGGAAAGACTAAAGTGGAAGTAGCAAAAATGATACAAGCTTGTGACACCAAAGTAAGCATCATCTACAACAAACTTCATGCAGATGTTCGTCAGGGACGAACTTTAGATATAGTACTAAAAAAGGTTCGAAATAACTTAATTTTATGATGATTAACCAATTTTTTAATTCTTTTTTGAAACTTTGTGAAATACTGTTTTTATTTAGGTGAAACATAGATTAGTGGAAAGTATGGGCAATACAACAGCAGATGCTCTGGGATTATCCAGAGCAATTCTTTGTAATGATACACTTGTTCAGAGATTAGCAGCACTGGAAAATACTGAAAACCTGTATAAAGGGCTTGTTTCTCATGCAAAGTCGGTTTTACATGCCTTTTTTGATCTCTTCCAAATATATAAAAGTAAGGAGATATTAGTAAATAAAATTTAGGGAAAACCCTAAATAAATGAAACATAACTTATTTTTTTTGTTTTAGTATTTGGAGATTCTTTTGCATCAATGGGTGTTAAGGAACCACAGCCTCGAGCTAGTGAGGCATTTACAAAGTTTGGTGAAGCACACAGGCAAATGGAAAAATTAGGAATTGACATGCTTAAAACAGTAAAACCAATATTAAGTGATCTTGGAACTTATCTTAACAAAGCGATTCCAGATACAAGAATGACTATTAGTAAATACGCCGATGCAAAATTTGAATACCTCTCGTATTGCTTGAAAGTCAAAGAAATGGACGACGAAGAACAGAGTTATCTTGCTATTCAAGAACCATTGTACAGAGTAGAAACAGGGAATTATGAATATCGTCTAGTTTTAAGATGTAGACAAAATGCAAGGACGAAATTTGCAAAATTAAGGTCAGATGTCTTGGTGAAATTGGAACTTCTTGACAACAAACATGTTGAAGATGTTGTAACTCAACTGCAAAGATTTGCTGCTGGGTTAGCAGATTACTATGTGAATATTTCAAAACTTATATCTGAAAATATGCTTTTTCCTGTAGAAATCGATTTATGTCAAAGCGCTTTTCAATACAAACCCTCTGGACAAGTGACAGCTTACCTAGATGAAGACGACGAAGAAGAAGAAGGAGCAAGTGGTTTTGATCCAAGTAAAATATTAGACTTTGATGTTGCCGAAGAGGCAACACCAACCACGACTTCCAATCAAAATGCTATCTCAAGTACAGTAGCTGGGTCAAGTAAAAATACAGAATCCAAAGGTTTATCTGATCTGAGTGATTTGGTAGATCTAAGTAGATTTTCAGATTTAAATGAGAAATTTGAACAATTACTACTGTTAGATAATACAAAAATATCAGGAGCCGAGCCACTCATATCTTTAGAAAAAAAAGCAAAAAATATAACTAAAACTAAGGATGAAAAAAATGAACCATTGTTATTTCTAGATGACAAGGCCAAAGATACATCTTTGCTTGTTTTGGAATCCAATGAAAAATCTGAAACTATATCAAAATCAAATGCTTCTGAAACTTTGCTATTTTTAGATACACTCGATGAGCCATTGATTAACATAGAAACCATCTAATAATTAAGTTTCTTGCATTCCGTGTAAATCTTACGTGAGCATGTGTGTTTGATACTATATCTTGTATTTTATCTAAAGTTTAAAACATATTGTACTACATTCTCTACAAATGATCATGTAAATAAATATATTTATAAATGTTAATTGTTAGGATCTACTTTATTTATTTGCTTTTCACAAATATCATCTCAATATTTTTGTCTGTGACTTCTATTATTGTTGTTTAAAAAAAAATCACGTGATCGGTCTAGCAGACGACGCGATTTTAGCGACAATTGTTACGTGAAATCCTATATACTATATAAGCTGTACAAATCTCTTGTATAGAACAACAAACTTCGTGGACGAGATGTGAAATCTAATGAAGGAATTTGCTGTAAGATTCGCGCTATGTAGATATAATAGATACAGTTCGAGTTTGAAGATCGCTGATTTTGATGATAAAACAAGTCGGAGCATCATCGCATCGCACACAAGTCGCAGTAACGATCGAAATTTGTCCGAGTAGACCCGAGTAAATGAGAGATCCAAAAGAAAGGACTCGTTTCTTTTATTTTCTAAGCTCCGAAAAAGTTAGCGTCCATGGGAAATTTACAAGGTCTGTGCAACATCGCTTGATAACTGCTTCTATATAACAACATACATAATTATATGCGCATATATATGATGGCGGGTAAAAAAATGTCAAAAAGAAATTAGAGGTCAATCTAAGCTATAGATAAGTTAGGATATATAGTGATAACGTTAGATACATTTTCACGAGACTGCGCTGAACCGTGTAGTGAAATCTGAAAAGATGATACGCGCATGCACGATATGAATTGTCTCTCCCCCTCTCTCTACTTGCAGTCGAGAGCAATTCAGCATTTCAGCCACATACTGAGCGGAGGCAGTAGACTACTGCAGTACATTGTACACTTTTTTCGGGGGGAAATTACACTGTTTCTCAGCACAATTTCTTCAACTCTTTGACGAGATCTAAAACATATAGTGATTTGCGTGTGATATATTCTGTGCAGTAAGAAAAAAGAAGCAGAAGGCGATGACGAGTCCCGTGGTGATCGCAGCCACCGCAAGGCACACGGCCACGGTGAGTAAAACACATCTCCAATTTACGACGATCGGGTGACTTTTTGGTTATGTTCTCGGTCTGCTACTCTGAAACATCTTTATTGACTAGGATGAAATAAAATTTAAGTCAATTATTGCTTACACAACACATTCAATGTCGGCTGCATAATGATGGCTTATGCCAATTGATTTTTCTCTGTTTACTTTTTGTGAAAAATTTTGTGAAAGTTTTATCTTAGATCAATACGTAGTAAGCTTTTAATTTAGAAATTTTCAGATAGTTTTAATGAAATAAGATTTTTTTAAAGATTCGTCTTTGCGAAAGAATTTGAAAAGAGGCTCCAGATTTTTCTCGAAAATACATTCTAAAGTAGTTTTCCTTGTCGTTGTAATATGTGATTCAAATTATGTCATGTTAATGATTCAACGAGTATAGAATAATTAAACCCTAAAACTGCTTTTGGATTAGCTCAATGGACCCTTATTTGTAAATTGTAGTTTATTACTATGAATATGAATATGAAACAATGGAATAATTAACTGTATAATATTAATCTTCTCAAATAATCATTATTATTATTTCAGTTAATCTTTTTCCATGGACTCGGTGACACAGGGTAAGAACATTCTACATAGTTTGTCACCAAATGTTTTGTTATTACTTTTTTATAATCGTCATTTGACATTTCCAGACATGGCTGGGCTAGTTCCTTGGGTTCCTTGAGGGCACCGCATGTTAAAGTTATTTGTCCAACTGCGTAAGTTTCTATACTTAGTGATTAACATTATAGCATTATCGCATAATCATAAATTGTGTATCTATTTCAGTCCAACAATGCCTGTTACTTTGAATGCAGGATTTAGGATGCCATCCTGGTAAGACATATGGAGTCATTCATGCTTCTGCATGAATCTATGCGTTATTTATTTCAAATTTTTATTTTAAATCTAGGTTTGATCTGAGATCATTAGATGCAAGTGGGCCAGAAGATGAAGAAGGTATAAGAAGGGCTGCTGAAACTGTACATTCCATGATTGCACAAGAAGTTGCAGCTGGAATTCCTACAGAAAGGATTGTTCTTGGAGGTTTTAGTCAAGGTGGAGCATTAGCTCTCTTTAGTGCTCTTACATTTCCTCAACCATTAGCTGGAGTTGTAGCACTATCAACTTGGCTTCCTTTGCATCAAAAGTTCCCAGCAGTAAATATCATACGATCAATTCAAATGTTCTCCAATATAATTTGAATGAATAACAAGATCAATTTTTATTGTATTTTAGGAAGCTGTAGGCAATAAAAATATACCTGTTCTGCAGTGTCATGGTGACTGTGATCCCATTGTCCCATACAAATGGGGTCAAGCCACTGCAACTTTACTTAAACAATTCATGACTAACACCGAGTTTAAAACATACCGAGGAGTCATGCATGCATCATGTGACGAGGTGAGAGCCTTCTCTAAAGTCATAGAATTAGAAATGTCATTTGAGTAAAATTATTAACGAATATTTTTGTTGCAGGAATTGCGTGACATAAAGGATTTTATTGAGAAACTATTAAAACCTTAATAGAAAAAATTTTAAAAATAAATAATTTAATCGCTTCCCTAATAAATCCAGTCGATTCCAGAACAAGATGATTCCAGAATTACTCTACTTCCAATTTTAGCAAACAATCAAGTTGAGCAAGATAGATGAATATTTCATCGACTTAAAAAGATGCGAGCTAGAAATGAGCAGTAAAAGAACTTTCTATTAAAGTGTTTTATCATTGTCCTGCTCCAAAAAATCAATTTCCATTAATATGTATGTTAAATACATAATTGCTGTTGTTAGCAGTAGATAGAAATTAATTTATTTCTAGACAAACTATTTACTGTATTGTAATATTTTGTAATGGCAAAATATTTTTGCATTTCATGATGAATAATAAGTTACTCTAAATCTTATATATCTCTTTGTCAGTTGACTCCCAACAAGGTTACGAAAAAACAAGGCAACTTTTATGGTATAATTTTTGTCTTTTATTATTGCGGTTTCCTCGTTACATTCGTAAGACAATAACATCGTACAATTTTATATTCTACAAGTTAGTTTTGATGAAAAAGATGCTGTGCGTCTACAGCTCGCGCCCATAACACGATGTAACAGGCGCAAAACACTATTATTGGTTAATCGCTGATGCATATTATAAATGTACAAAGCTCACGATCTTGCGCTCTTAAGGTAGGACTAGGATCGTACGTTTTCGTGAGTTGTATATTTCCCAAAAGATATTCTCTCAAACGCTTAAAAATTTACTACAAAAAGTATATTTTGCTCGGTACTTTCTATAAAATTCAATCACAACAATGTTAGCTCCATAAACTCTTTTCTAAAAAATTTCATCCTAAACTCTTTACCCTTTATTGTTTTTCTAAAATAAGGTCGGCGAGGTGTACATAGTATAATAATCTATAATATAATTGTACAAAAGTTTCTATTCTGTAAAAATGTAAATCAATGTCCAGTCCTTCCCTTATAGGTATCTGATGCGCTCTCTTATGTATTACTGTTTCTTTTTTTTTTTTTGCACCTACGGCTAGTGTTATGTTTATTATTATCAACGACGGTCTTTCTGTAAAATTGGCGTTTCATTTTAACGGACTTCGACTTAAACTCGTTGTGCGAAACGCTTAAGGCGATCGATTAAGTTCTACGGTTTTGGCACTTGGAAAATACATATGAAATTGCACTAGTGGTACAATACGGGCCACCTGCGCTACAAATTAGCCGATCGCGTTTCTTACATCATTTATCATGTTTCATTCATCTAGGTTTATTAAATTCATTTTCTAGTCTCCATTTTTCAAAAGTCTTCAATAACTTGCTTGGGAACATCTCGATAATATTTTCTCTATATAATATAATGAGTCGTGAATGCTTATATACGTCGTTTACAAAGAACAACAAATCTCCTAATAACAAAAGTAAAGTTCGCTTTGGCAATTCGCTTTCGCGGAGTAAAGCGATGCAAAACTGCTGATGTCGGCGCAGAATTGTACGGATAATCGGACGAATTCGACCAAACGTATAAGGATATTGCTCTCAAGCAAGTGGAACGTAAAACGTAAAGTGTCAACAATTGAAAACATCATTTAATTATTTAAGGCCATTGTTCATTATTAATTTCTTATTGATTGATAAGTTATCCTTCATCTAAACAGGTAGAATACGTCGGAAAAAATAAATGATGTGATTTAGAAAGTTTTCATCGCAAAAATATGCCCAGGATGAATCCCAGACGCGAGTCTCTCTATCTTATAGTATTATACGTGATCAACTGAAAAAGTTAACGAACGCATTGCAATGAATCTCCGGTGAGTCTTTCAACGAACAGCAAAAATCTCTACTCGTTTGCAAATATTATCGTCAACGGTAAGCTCGCGAGCGTATAACTTCTACTTTATGTATATATTTTACATGTGTGTGTGTGTGTGTGTATAATATATTGCGTAATAGATATTTCAAAAGAGGGGGATTCTAAAAAAAGGCAGTGAATGGCGGCAACGTTCGTTTATTTTTTAGATATAGAGGGTAGGAAAGTAGAAGAAGAAAAGCTGTAGTCGCGGCAGTGTTTAAACTAGGCCAAAATCCGTATGGACAGTGACGTCGCAATTGTTGGGCTTCTCGGCAGCGGCCATGTTGACCTCGACGAGGGTGTCAACGCTGTTGAGAGGGCAGCCTTTGAGGATCTTCTGGGCGGCGAGGCTCGTGAATTGCACTTGCATGTCGCTAAGACTAGGATAGGAGTAGAGTTCGGCCCGACTGGCCGTCTTCTCGAGATTCGGTTCGGAGCCCTGGGCCGCGGCGCGCTGTTGTTTCGCCGCCTCGTACGACTTTTCGATGTAGACGTTGTTGAAGGAGCCGCCGAAGCCGTCGTAGGACTTGGTAGGCGAGGGCGGGTTCGAGGAGACGTTATTCTTCGAGCCGGGTCGCAGAAGATTGCGGTAGCTCAACGCGTCCTTGGACAGCGAGAGACTGAGCTTGCGCGAGTTGTTCATCGCGTCGTTGCTCTCCTTGCTCGAGCCGTCGATCAGGTGAGCCTGGCTGTTGTTCAGCCGGTTGTTCGTCAGCTTGAGCTTGTTGNTTATACGTGATCAACTGAAAAAGTTAACGAACGCATTGCAATGAATCTCCGGTGAGTCTTTCAACGAACAGCAAAAATCTCTACTCGTTTGCAAATATTATCGTCAACGGTAAGCTCGCGAGCGTATAACTTCTACTTTATGTATATATTTTACATGTGTGTGTGTGTGTGTGTATAATATATTGCGTAATAGATATTTCAAAAGAGGGGGATTCTAAAAAAAGGCAGTGAATGGCGGCAACGTTCGTTTATTTTTTAGATATAGAGGGTAGGAAAGTAGAAGAAGAAAAGCTGTAGTCGCGGCAGTGTTTAAACTAGGCCAAAATCCGTATGGACAGTGACGTCGCAATTGTTGGGCTTCTCGGCAGCGGCCATGTTGACCTCGACGAGGGTGTCAACGCTGTTGAGAGGGCAGCCTTTGAGGATCTTCTGGGCGGCGAGGCTCGTGAATTGCACTTGCATGTCGCTAAGACTAGGATAGGAGTAGAGTTCGGCCCGACTGGCCGTCTTCTCGAGATTCGGTTCGGAGCCCTGGGCCGCGGCGCGCTGTTGTTTCGCCGCCTCGTACGACTTTTCGATGTAGACGTTGTTGAAGGAGCCGCCGAAGCCGTCGTAGGACTTGGTAGGCGAGGGCGGGTTCGAGGAGACGTTATTCTTCGAGCCGGGTCGCAGAAGATTGCGGTAGCTCAACGCGTCCTTGGACAGCGAGAGACTGAGCTTGCGCGAGTTGTTCATCGCGTCGTTGCTCTCCTTGCTCGAGCCGTCGATCAGGTGAGCCTGGCTGTTGTTCAGCCGGTTGTTCGTCAGCTTGAGCTTGTTGGACAGCTGGTCCTCCTGCTCCGCGGCGAACTTGGGCTTGTTCTCCTTGTCGGATTCGCAGAGCAGCGGCTGCTTGATGGTCTCCTTGCTGCTGGCGTAGAGCGAGGACGGTCGCTCGGGTTTGCTCTGCTGCTCGGTTTTCTTGTTGCAGACAAACTGTTCCTTTTCCTGCTTCTCCTGCTTCTCGGGCTTATCGGCCGACTCTTTCTCCTGGCAGCAGTTCTTGCTCGTGCCGTTCTCGAAGGTGATGACGGAGCGCATGGGCGAGCTGTTTTGGTGCACGTAGATCTTGGTGCCAGGCGAGCCGGAGATGGTCGTCGTGCTCAATGAGTTCGAGGCGAGAGTGACGCTGCTCTGGACGCTGCTGGTGGCGCGTTGCTCCTGCGAGGGGCTCAAGTTCGTCGAGACCTGTAGGGTGATGGAATTCTGGGCCTCCTGCAGCGGCGTCAGTGCTCCCTGCTGGATAACCTTGAGCGGCGAGGAGTTGGCCGAGAAGCTAGAAGTCTTGAGCGGCGATGAGGAGGAGGATAGTCGACTGCTGGAAGTCG
The DNA here is from genome assembly GCA_012977825.3 of Pteromalus puparum. NCBI lineage: Eukaryota > Metazoa > Arthropoda > Insecta > Hymenoptera > Pteromalidae > Pteromalus > Pteromalus puparum. The sequence continues at coordinate 56,738,295 of CM053172.1, read as the reverse complement.
ACTTGCCGCTCGATTGGCTCGAGTGGTTCGAGGATGACTTTTGCAGCACCTGCGGCGGAAAGACAATTCGTCAGAATGCGTAGAAGACAAGAAGAAGCGAGGAGGAGGAGGAGGAAATCGAGTATACGCTACCTTGTGCTGGGGCGAGCCGCTGGCGGATTTGCTGCCGCTGGTAGACAGATCGTGGCTGGGTCTCCTGGACGAGTGCCTGGAGCTCTGGAGCCGGCTGCCGAAGTGGCTGGAGGTCTTGGCAGGGCTGGCGGTGTTGTTGATGTTGTTGATGTTGTTGTTGTTGTTGTTGACTGCTCGGACGGAGCCGGAGCTGCCGCCGCTTCGGCTGGGCGACGAGTTGGTCGAGTTCTTGCCGTTGCTGGGAGGCTGGCCGTTGCTCGAGGGCACGACCGATGCCCTGGAGGTGCACCTGCTGAGGCTCGAGCACTTGGAGCGTGGCAGGGTCGAGCAGGGCGATCGGTGCCTCCTTGAGCTTCGGGGCGTCGAGTTGGCCAGTAGACTGGAGGAGTCGCCGCTGGGCTGGCGGCGGTGCCTGCGCGGCAGCGTGGCCGAGCGCACCGAGCTCGAGTCGTCCCACACTTGAAAACTGGCCTGTGACTGGCCCAGACCCTCCATCATCTGCGCGAGCGTGTGATGGGCGATTGGTTAGATCGGTATTGAAAGTGAGAGAGAAACATTGAAGAAATATAGCTTACCGAGGGACTGGCGGCCCTGGTCTGCGTGGCGACGCTGTGAAGATGAACGACCCGGGGATTGAACCACTCGGTCGGCGGATACTGCGCACTGAACGTGCCCATGAGAGGTGCTCCCTTTCTCCGCGTGCTGCGTCGGAAGAGTCGTGACAGCAGGCCTATCTTTTCTGAAAACATAGCGGACAAGCCTGGCGTGAGTGCGGGGGACGGGTTGAGTTATCGACACTATGCGCAAGTACTCTATGGTGCGAGGGGGAGAAGGGATTGTTGCTGTAGCGGAGGTTGACTATGTTATTTTTTTTTTTTTTTTTTTTTTTTTTTTTTTTTGTGAAATCGTGCGAGAACGTAAAACCACCACCAGACGAAAAATAAGTGCGTGACGTGTGCATATGTTAATGTGAGAGTATATAGAGAAGTTAGAATTCGGCAGCAAGAAACCCTTCTCCCGTTGGCAGGACGACTCACTCGTTGGACTGTGGGGTGCACTGTCGGTGCTGGCGTACTCGGCGCTCGAGGAGGTGTCGCTCCTCTCGGGCCTCCTCGGTAGTGACCTCGAACTTCCACTTCGATGAAGACGCCTCGCTGAACCCCAGAGGCGCAGAGAATGCCTCCTCTCCAGTCGGCCCGGTACTGACCGGCATCGAGCGAACAGGACTTTGTCGTTTGGATTGCCTGGGGAAAAGAGAAGGAGAAATGAAATTTTCAAAATTTTCAAAATCCAACACGTCAATAACGCAACAAATAGGCTCACCTCCGCAGATGACATCGGCAAGGTTCGTCTGAACGGCCTGATGCGTGACGTCGCCGTCTCTGAGCGTGAGCATCTCTCCGTGAACGAGGGCCATGGCCTCGTCGTTGCTCATGAGCATACCGGCCTGAGCGGATCTTCCGGAGGACATCTCGCGGGAAGTCCGCCTGTCACCGGCGCGGCTTGAGTCACGACGTAGCCGCCTCGTTTCGGGGGTGACGACGAAGTAGCCTTGGGCCGTGTGGTAAATCTTACGCTCCTGCATGAGCTTGGCCAGGGCGTCATAGACGAGCTCGCGGGACGGACGTTGCATCGCTGGGAAGGCGTTCTTCAGGGCAGAGCGTAGAGTGTCGAGCGTAGCGGCTTGCCGCTGCGACGTCAGCTCCAGGATGGCCCAACACAGGGCCTCGGGCAGCGGTGTGAATTGGCCCTGGGCGACCGGCGCGACCAGGCAGTCCTCGATGTCCCCTGCAACGGATAGAGTTATTTTTTGTTTTAGTTGGGGATTATAAAAAAAAAAAAAATGTAATCATTCTCACGCGCGCGGCATGAATTTCGACGACGAAAAATACGAAATCGGTGTACAATGGTTATTATTCATCATCTTCTTAGGGGAATTCGTATACATTGTAATAACTTCCTCGTCGCTTTTTTGCGTATATAACACGCGAGAGAGATGAACAATTTCATCTGAGCAAAGTCAGCAGTATCATTATTATCATATGTATAGAACGCGAGGGAGGTGAAAGCCGGCCGGCGCGTTATATTATCGATCGACCGCAGCGCAGTTTGTATTACACGCGCGCGGCTGTAATTAAAGTATGGACGCATGACTGCGAATAAATTTTTTTTTTCGGCAGTCGCGGCTTAGCCGCACTGCAGCAGTACCGTATATACAGAGGGGGGGTCGGTTTCGTCGCCGCACTCTGTCTTAGATATACACATATAGCTATAGGTATATGTTGATGGGAGAGAGAGAGGCGGGTGTGCGGCAGATGGCCCCTTCGAGAACATGTGCGTGTATTACGGCAGCGGAGACGGATTTTATTAGATGATGCATATTATAGCGAGAGGCGATATCTTTTATTGAAGGCGAAGTAAAAGCGCGATGACCGACCGATATGGGGATATGGCTATTTTTGCGAAGCGGTTTTAAAAAAACAATCGGATAAGCGAGAGCTCGGAAACGCCTCTAAATCATTACGCTCTTTTCGCTCATTTGCAAATTTTATTGGTTTTTGTAGATATCCTGCTAAATTATGCTTCACCGCGTCAAGCGTGAAATTTACCGTGATGCGTGTATAGAAAATTCAACCGATGGAAAGTATACGGCTAAATTTATTGGCATTTATAGTCAGTGACAGACGATTAGCATACTTTCAACAATTTTCGAATACACATGCAGCAGCCAGTCAACGAACGCTACGAATCGCGTTGTTGTGCATCGGCGCTTCCCCCGAAAATTCTTCCATAGCCATCAAGGACGTCCACCCTCGTCGTTCGTGTACTATGTATTTATACGTATACGAAGGCGGAGAGTCAGCCTCTCCCCCTTTTAATCTCGTCGACTGATGCTCATGACGTCCGACCGCATATGGATCTCGACCTTCGAGCCTATCCTTTTCATTGCTCTTATAATCCCTTTGGTACACACTACGCGCAGCGCTTTTTTTTTCACTATAATACTAAGGGGGGAGATTACACTCGGTCTTGCATGCGCAGAAAACGCGATTTCGAGTCGTAAATAGCGCGAATATTACAGCTTTACTGCACTGAGCTAGTATACCCGCTGCAATTTGACGAAACTTTTCACCGAAGATGCGACATACTCAAAATCAGGCCACCAGAACGTTTCGAGTCGGCGTGTCATAATAATAATAATAATAATAATACACGAGAAAATGTTTAAAAACTCACGTATACTCTTTACACGCCAGTGCAGCTGCTGCTAAGAGCATAAAGAAGATTCTATAGCTGGTTGGAAAAGAAGGAGCTATATAGCAGAAGACCGCAGCAGGTATGCGGTGAACGCGAGTCGTAACTCAAAGAGCTACGACCGATAAATACTTCCAAGCCCCAACTGGCCCAAAGAAGGTCGTCTGCGTACTATTTCCTATTCATTGCGCGCGACTGGCTGCGTAAGTCGTATTTCACGCACTTTTCGCCATCAACAGCAGCAGCAGCAACATTGGCAGCAAACTCGTCTCGCGCGAACGACGCAAGAATACATCGAGAGAGAGGAGGGATACATACAGAGACTTTTTCCAATCAAGCGCGAATCACATATACGTCCCCCCTATAAACATAGACTATATAATACGCAATTATATATCGGGACGAGGAGATCACCGTCGGTGATGTATACGTGTGTATATATATATAGTTTTCTTTTTTTCCGCGTTGCACCAGCGAAGAGCGTGCGAAAAAGCGCGAGATCGAGGGGGAGGATATGCTCGTAAAGCCGTAGAACGCGCACCTGTCTCTCGTGCTTCCTTTTTAAGGGCTGCGAAAGCCGCGCGTGGGTGCAGGAATGCGCCGCTCTCAGGGAGATGAAGCCAAGAGCGCGCGCTCTCGGCTGATTTATATCCGCCGCCAAATAAATGTAAAGAATCGCGACTAGTGCTATATAAGCTTTCTTTGTTTCAGCAGCAGTGGCGGCGAATAAATCGGCGGAGAAATCGTGTTATTTTTCTGCTGCTGGTGAAGATGCACATACGCTTTCTATATCGGATTCGTAAATAATGCGTCCGTCAATCGATCGACGATTCTTATTATTATACACATGGAGAGCCGAAGTGACTTTGAAATAACAACGCGACACAGCCGCGCACGCGCGAAGGCATATTTGTCTGGCGTGACTTACGGCATCGATGCGTTTTCCCGATTGTGCCAATCTTACGCTGGACACTACTTATATTCGAATCTGTCTAATTAAAGATACACACAGCTCTATGACGTTATAACGCGCAAAGTTCCCTATATAGTAGTCTTATCAACGAGAACACGTCAGTTTATAGAAACCACCGCGACAATTTTCACACACACGGCGTTCTTTTCCGACAAGAATTCCGGTTCTATATACCATAGCTACATTATACACAGAGGCGACTGTTATCTGCCGGCGATCTCGGAGTAGCCGCGAGCGTGAGAGATGGCGATCTCTCTCTCTCTCTCTCTTGCTTGCTTGCGCGAGCGAGAAATACACTTTGTCGTGCGCCAGCATACATCGGAGTATTACCTATGTGCGCGAGAGAGTTTGTGCTTCTCTTTTGTCGGCACGGAATGAGCGTCGCTATTAGGCGTTCCGAAAAATGAGAGCTGCATGCGCCGCAGGGAAATTGCTCGTGCTCTCTATCTCTCTCTCTCTCTCTGTCTCTCGCACGCGAAGTACGAGCGAGAAAGTATGCAATGAAATGTGTCGTAATGCACATCATCTCCGCTCTGTACTCTTTCCCGCACTTGCATTTTTACGTAATTATACTCGGCTACTTTTTTCTTTCTTTTAAGGAGCTTAATTCCATACTATTTCCTCGCGTATCGCGTAACGATTATAGATCCGCAGTTGTCTTTTCTAGGTATTATGGTATATACGAAATATAATATTGGAACACGTAATCCGGGGGGACATTGCGCAAAGAAAGTGTACTTTCATTGCTAAACAGAGTTGGTGTTTATTGTAAAGGTGTATACAAAACCACAAGCTGAGGACCGTCGAGGTGCGAGAATCCGATATTGCACCGGACGCTGCCGCCGCCGCGAGATGATCCCAAGAGCGGCGGATATAAAGCCAGAGGATACTCTGCGACACGATCGAACCATCCGATAATATATACTGCACAGCACCGCCGCCGACGACGAACTGCTGCTACTTGCTCGATGTCTGCGGCATATAGACTTACTATTATCGCGCGGTTCTATCTTTAATTTTTTTTTTTTTTTTAACGCCGCGATGCTATATCCACTCTCGCGGCTGACGAAAATAAGTATATCGCGTGAATTAGCTGCGCGTAATTTCTTAATTTCCTCATAATCGTTAATTAGTTGCAGGGCGCGCGAGAGATCGTTTTCGCGTTGATTCTAATTAAAAGCAGTGCAGTCTGTCGGAGTATCAATTACCGGCTCTCTCGAGGAAACTTTCATCGACGCGCGAGCTACATATTACGAGTTCTATCTCACCGTCGGGTAAAAGTCGATGGTATATATATATGCAGTGTATATATCGAGAGGTGAGAAGTCGATTTTACGAGGTGTGCGACACACACTCGTGGGTACACATAAATCGACAGCTCGAATTCAATCAAGACTTTAATACTTTCCAAAGGAAAAAAAAACATACACGAATAAATCCATAGGCTTACGCAATCTTCGATCGCGATTGTGTATATACAGCTGGTCTTCCCGCAATTCAAGTTCCGCAAGCCTGCAGCAGCAGTCTATACTACATATAGAGGAGCGGCTTAGACACCTGCCTCCTGATACAGGACTATTATTAGCCAGCCGTGTACAGCTTCAGGCTTTCTATCATTCGATTTTTATATCATATCAACCTACACTGCTGCTGCTGCTGCTGCTGCTGCCGATGCCGGTTTTCCGCGGTGAGAGGTAAAAGGCTGTACATTCGCCCACGCTAATTTCGGAGCAAACGCGCGAGAGAGCTTGTTTGCTTGCATTTTCGCAATGCGCGCATGTGTATATGTATATGTATATATATATATATATATACGTAGGAAGAAGGGGGTCTATATAAATTTCGCAGCAGCCGAATGCCGCGTTTATCGGGCGCATTAGGATAAGCCCGAGTGCATAATTTACCCGATTTTATATACACGTGTGCCAATTGTGCGAATGTATATATGCGTTACATAAACGAGTAGGGTGTCGAGGAGAGAGAAAAACTTGACGACACAAGGTGTGGCTCCATTGACTGATACTGTACAAATCGATTGCTCAGCTAATAGCGTGCGTTATATTCTTATTGAAAAGAAGAGTCGAGAGAATCGTATTGGGAAGAAAATATGGCACGAGGCTGTTGCTAAGTAGATAATGGCAGTGTTTGGTCAGCCCGGTCGCGCGCACACATCAGTCATCGATAAACGAGAGAGGGTTAGATTTATCACCAACAAGCTTTTAGCATTAAACCGAGAGAGAATGATTATTATAAAGCCATCGCCGATTTGAAATCGATTCTTCAGCCCATAGACAAATAACATACTGCTCTTGTGCGCTTGTGAAACGCTGACGACTGTGTATATACAGATATATACCGCAAGCCTATAGAATTATGTATTATTCTCTCGGCGGCAATCGATATCAGAAGAGAGCACATACAGAGGTGTATATACACATGTATGAGCGAGGGGAAGCTATATAGTATGTATACGGTGGTAACGGCTGCGCACTTATATACGGCGCGTATTTCGCGTTGTCGCTTGGCGCCGCAGGAATTGCGCAAGTGCCGCCCAGAGAGAGAGAGAGAGAGAGTCAATTATATCCGACGAGCTCGCTCGGCTAACGAGACTTCCGCTGGAAATGGTAGTATGCAGCAGTAGTGTGTTGTGCTCGTGTGTCGAAAGATATGCGGCGAACAATGAGCCTCTTCGGGAAATCGGCGAAGAGATTTCTGTCTTTCCTGTTCCGCTGCGCTGCTGCTGCCGCAGTAGCTTATTACAGGCTTTTGAAAGTAAATTAGCGACCCTTTTGTTTATATATACGTATGTTAAAACCCTGAAAATTATGTGTAACGCCGAATGTGCGTTTACATGAAGGCAATTGCGTAATAAAAGACACTGCAGTGAGAGTTCCGATTTCAAATCTTGCAAAAGACCACCACATCTTTTTTCGTATAGCAATATAAGCTCCTTAAATCTCTCTCTCTCTCTCTCTTTCCCGCATTCTTTGTCTCGATGTGTGTTACGCGCGCATAATACAGCTCAACGTGTAGTGTCCCGTTCATTTTTCACTTTATGCACACACGTAGCAGTTCGAGCAGAGATAAAACGCTTGCATCATCCACGCGCGTGCAAGGACTCGCGTAGGCACATTGCTGTGCTCTTTTTTTTCTCTCTCCCTCGTCACTTTGATTTTTAAGAGCGCAAAAAGTCGCGCAAGCGCGCGCAGAAAGAGAAAAGCCACTCTGCGAGCTCGAGACATAATATTTATGGCGATTTGACGCGTGGGCATATATATAGCAGCGTTATCTGTCCGCTGCACCCACTTGTCAACGTCGTCTCGACGCGCATATTTCGCTGTTCTCACCCGCTTGACGATTGATCTTGTCTTTCTCATGATTCGCATCAAGCGTTTCTCACTATTATTTGTTTAATCGGAGACCGCTCAAAGACACAAAAAAGAGCTTCCGCGCTGCGTCGGGCTGCAAATTGCAGGTTTTGCTCTTTTCTTCTCTCTTTCTCTCTCTCTTCTTCTCGCATAGCTATTTACGACTCGATAATACGCGAAGCAACTACCGTGTAAAACGCGAATGATTATATCGGACACGATGATGCCGTCGCCGTCCATTTTCAAATTGCAATGACCAACAGCTCGTTCCTGTGAAGCACCGCAATATAGCGGCGCAAGGCGCATTCGTAACGAGCTATAGTGCATATACCTTATTGTGCCGAGAGAGAGAGAGAGAGAGAGAGATCTTGAAAAGCATCTCGAGGAGTAGAGTGCGTTCCGTGCGCAGATATGAGGATCGCGTTATACTTTGCGCTGGTGCGCGATAAGAAAGCACGTGTGTGTATATATATATATATACGCACGGCTCGCCCAACAATGAGCTGCGAAATTTCGCAAACGGTACAACGCGCCGTGCTACTTCCTTATTACACGCGTCGGCTTTATCATCGTTGCTACGGTGTGGAGAGTAAAAAAAAAAGTGTGCGAAAAGCCGTGTGTTTGGGGATATATATATTTTCAGCAGCAGCGGCTTGTGTCTCGTCGTCGCCGCTGCTGCAATCAGATCCGGCGATCACACGCGAGAGAGAGAGAGAGCTCCGATGGCGCGAAGCAACAAAGCTCTCCGCCAGAGAGTCGAGACCTAGTTACTGTCCTATCGCAACGATCTTCCTATTATATCGCCGCCACCGCCGCCGGGAGGTCGAGCTCAAGCGCTGAGAACTGCAGCTTCTCTCTTGTCTCCTCGCGATGCTTACTATTATCCGGGCCGTCGATCGGCTCTGTTGCACCTTCTTCTTCTTCTTCTTCTTCTGCGACGATTTTGCGTGGAAGTGAATGGGAGACTGTATAGTCGTCAGCGACGTATTGCGACGAAAACGAGCGCAAGAAGATCGAGTGCGCGCGGTATTATGCTTGTATACGTGCAGCGGTTGAATTGACATCGCGACGAGAGATAACCGATCTCAATGAGATGGAATCGGTGTGTGTCGCATGGTTTTATGGGTTCGATTTACCCCGTGCACGAAAACTATCACATCTATAGTTCGTCTGTTGAAATCTCTTATTTCATTTCTCAATGGGAACTCCTCCGATGTGTATTATAACATAGCGCTTCGTGTCGTCGTGCGACCTATTAACCTTTTCTCGTGTGCGCGCGGGCAAAAAGTTTGAACAGTGTCGTGTAATTGCGCGAGAGTTTTATGATCGTATATGTTTTTTTTTTTTTTCTATAATTGATGTTATCCTTTTAATTAGAACTGCAAGTTCAAAGTCTGACGTCGCAGCTACGCGAAGATATCTGACCTTTATATGAATTTTATCAAGATGCAGCTAGCTGTAAATTATACGAGCGCTGGCATATTGTGTTTGATAGCGAAACCGGCTATATCGGACATACTACCATACTCAAAGCTTCTTTTATTTGCTCTCGTTATACTATATACACGTATAATACACTCGAGAGATTGCGCCTCATTAGCTGCAATCGACTTCCAATCATCGACTCTGCGACTATATACCTGATGTATATAACGTATACGTTGTGCATATAGTTATATATGATTGTTTGGATTGCGCTGCCGCGCGCGTATATGCACTTTTAGATTGATGAGGAGTATAAGCAAAGCGATAAATTAGCCGAGGCCGCGGCCAAGAGTGAAGAATAGCCTCAGAAGAAAGTTATAAAGGATTCGTCTAATTCATTATATAGCCGAGCGCAATATAGGCGTTGCGCAATTACGCGATTCGAGAGCACGCACACACATTATAACGTATATATACACACGAATCTAAAGCGTTTTAAAAGCCCTCTCGAAACGGAGAAAGTGCACATCGTTAATCATACAATGATAATGAATATCCGATGCTCGTCTGTGTGTGTGTATGTGTGCTTTCGAGGCGGGAACGTTTTTCTCTGCACAGCAGTGAATAAAAAGGTGGGCCGGAAACAGAGTCGTATAGCTGTTGCTGCGCAAGGACCCGCGTGTATGTATAATATGATGTATTATAATCAGTTACGTGAGAAAAACCGAGCATGTTTTCCCCGCGAATGTTTGAAATTATGTCCGGCCATCAAGTCGAATGTGTTTGTGCGCAAAGCTCGAGATCGAGGGTGACGGTATACGCGCGCTCTTATCGCGCATCAATCTTTTGGCGCACAGCACTCTGTCATGCTTTCTTGACATTAGCCTATATACATATACACGGACATAGGACATATCATCGTATAGATCGCAAGATACAACTTCCTTTCGTTCCGCGATATCAATGCATATAACAAAAACGCAAATTATTCATCATCTGATGCTTATCAGCCGCATTGAACTGATAATATGTGCCGTATAAGGAAGAATCGACGATCAAGTCGCGTGTCGCTATGCTCTACTGATGCCTCGACACGCCCTTGAACAATAATTACGGATAACGCGTGACGAGAGCTGTCTTCGAGAGTCGCAGCTCTTTCTTTCCATCTCCTCGACTCGGTAATCCACTATATACTACCACAGGCGCCGAGAAAGTTGCCCGCGTATATATATATATATAAAGAGACTTAATAGGCCGCTCGCTTACGAGCACCGGTTATGTGTAGATATATACGCAGCTCCCTGTATCTGTCACTTTGCGGCGCTCGGTGTAGATCCCGTTTTTCCAAATATATACTCTACTGCATATATGTGTATGTGTAATACAACGCCTCTAATGACACGTGTGTGCGAGACATACTAGTAGTCGTAAACTGTTTGCTTTGGATAATTAGCCTCTGTACTCGGCGCAGGCCTTTCTCTCCTGTATCTCGTGTAATATACGTAATAATCAAAGGAACGGCTATATGATATAAATTATCCTTCCGAAAATTAAACAACTTGAAGCAAGTCGCATATAATGAAGGAATATAACGCGCGCGCGCGCGTGCGTGCAGGTTATAGCGTTGTCTCTCCCCTTTCGTATTATTTACGGCTATTGGATTACGGATACGCGCAGGTATAAAGCCGCGGCATCAGGTATATTTTTAGCGAGACGTCGGATTCCATTCGAGAGACGATCCCTATATATGCAAGAACATAATATGCTAATCCACACATATAGCGCTCGTTTATATCGAGAGTGTCGTCTTGCGATTCTTTTCGGCAAACTGGTTCGCTCTCAAGCGTATATAGGTATATAAGTATATGTATACACAGGCATACATCACCACGAAGAGGCTGCGAGAGCGAGAACGAATTTCGAGATAAAAGAAATCTGAAGCTTGCTCGCGCCTATATGCTCCGAAGTTATTATAGTCGACAGAAGATACATATAACGTGTGTAGAATATATATTTAATCGTACATTATGCTCGCGGCGTCGTAGGACAGCGCTGCAGTGTGTCTCTTTGCACAAGCCCGACGACAGCGAAATGCACTTCGAAAGTCTGCACTTACGGGATTCCTCGAGAGATTTTGCGCAAAATAGCCTTCAAATATTGACCGAAGCACAGCTCGTTTATGCACTTGTTTGTCTTTGAGACAGCGGTGGCCTCGAGACAGAGAGTAGTTGTTGCTTTTGCCATATATATATACACACATCAGCGGCATTTTCTCATAACGACGTGGCGAGTAGTAATAGAAATATATCACACACACACATACATCCGCTTCCCGATTTCGAAAAAAAGGGAGTCACGTCTCTCGGCACAGCGCAATTGAAACGAAACGCGAAACTCAATTAATTTCCCGGTTTGCGCGCAACCCGGTAATTTACGTGATTCATCGTCGTCATTAGGGAAAATCGTTCTCACTCTTGCGCGCGCGCGAGCGAGTCGTGTATATATACTGCCGCACTGAGATGCTAAAAGAAAAAGCTCTCCGGTGTGAAGCTTGCGCTATCTTGGCACCAGTGTCGCAATATTATTATGCACGATTTCTCGCGCTCGGAGAAGATGATGCGGGATGCATCTACGTGCATACTACACTGAGATGCAGTCTCTCTCTCTCTCTCTCTCTCTTGCGGCAAATTAGAAAAGTGAATGTTGAGCATACACATAGAGATGGGCATTGTGCTCACCGCGCGCATGTTGAGCGAACGATGGTCCACTTCCCATGAGAGCCTGACTCTCTTAAACGCGGCGGTTTTGAAAAAACCTTGTGTATATATATGCAGATCACGACACCGAGGACTCTCTTCTTCTTCTTCTTCTTCTTCTTTTTTTTTTTGCTCGCGTCGTCCTCGCTCTCTTGCAAGATTGGCTATTTCGCATTATAATGTACGCGCGCGCACGTGGTATACAAGTATAAGGTTTCAGCTCTCTCTCCTTCTCGATTTTTCAAATCTTGAAGTAACGAGCAACGAGACAAACAAACTTTCACGCTATCTCTTCGCTTTCGTAACACGCGCTCGCCCTTTCATCGCTGCAAAGGGCGAGAAAGTTTTTTCACATAACCGCGCGCGCGCACGTATATGTGACCTAACATCATTATCGCGAATTTTTATATGTAAAACTGTATGTGCGGCATACGGAATCTCTTGAAATAAACGCGGCAGCCATTTCGGTGCATTATATAGGCTGTTTATTCGTCGGCGAACGGGCGCAATTAAAGAAAAATATCCTTCCTCCCCGGTTGCACAGAGGACCAAAATAACAAAAAAAAAAAAAAAAAGGAGGAGACCGGAGACAGACAGTGCAGGTAGAAAGTGCAAGCTGCATAACGAAGTGATGCAAGTGGTGTATAGCTACGCCGCTTGATATTTGTTGCTCATTTTGCCGAGAGAGGCTCGCCTTTTCAACAAAGCGACAGATACGCGAGCTTGTATGTAAAAGAAGATCTTTCGCAGCGATTCGCCGGGTAATGGGATGAAGTGAAAGCGCGACTTCGAAAGCGACGCGTATTTATTGTGTGTGTGCGCGCGCGCGCGCTTACGCTTTGAATTTCGCCGGTCCCCCGTAGCAATAAATAATTCAATTTGAGAAAATCATACAAGCGCAGCCTCGAGGGAGATGCGACGACGATTCGCGCCTAATCGAGTGAATTTCTGCCGACGCACTCTATACGCCGATATTGCGCCTGCTACGTCTATTTACCTCTCGCTCACTCGCATACACGGTGGGCGTGCCTGGGGGAGGTCTGCGAAATTAAATTTATGCTCCCGAGCAATTATATCCCCTGTATGTGTATATACATATACAGGCAGCAGTAGCTAGACGAGAAATCTCTTTCTATAATAACGACGTTGCGAGTAAGGATATAGCACCTAATATACTCGCCGCATCGGAGATACTATCGCGCGAGAACGATTAGCGTCGGCACTCGATAAATAATATCCCAGCTGTGTGTATTTGTGGATTTGAAAGCACATGCATTTGAATTTTGACGAGAGTGGAAGGATGTATTATCCCGTTAGCGAAATCGGTATGCATATATAAAATCGGCTGCTCTGCTTTTTCGCTCTTATCAGCGGGCTAACAAGTGCGGAGCGCATAAGCTTCCAGTAATGGAAACTGATAAGCCATAATTGGATATCCGAAATCTCGGAATTCAGTCCCACACGTGTGAGTGTGTATATAATATACAGTGCAGAGACGGGAGCGGCAAAAAGAAAAATATAAGCTCGTGTCGCCGTTGCGGAGCACACACGGCCCCCGGAAGAGCCACTGCCGCCACGGAGAGATTAGCTCTTGATATCGAATGGCGAGTACATGCGAGTGGTAGATATAGGTGTATATGTACTGTACGTACACATGAGTCTCCGGTGAGAGAGCTCCGCGCGCTCTCGCGAGAAAATAAGGTCCCTCGACCGCCGCCGAGTCATAATACTCGTCCGCGATGCAGAAGGAGAGCGTGAGAGTCTTCTCTCTTGCCTATATCTTCTTGCTTGCTATGTATATATAGACTGTACAAGTCGTCGCTGCTTCGTATCTTGGCTTGGCAATTTGCATGACACGTGACGTAGTCGCGCGAGCACTTCTATACACACCAGCTATAGCCGTCGCTTCAGGCGAAATCGCATAGTGAATAAATGAGCGACGTTTTTCTTTTTCTCTATAGTTTCGTCGTCGTCGCTCTTCACGCGTTATAATACGATGTTTTCGTAGAAAAAGACGCCTCGAGGACGACGATATTCGACATAAGCTGCGGCGCTTGGAAAATTAAAGCGCAGCGCTATCGATCGGTAGGGGGGGAGAGGCTCAAAGTACAATATAAAGTTGCGTCACCTGAGCTCAGCTCTACTGTACTCTTGTTGCAAGCGTGAGAGTAGGCTGACCTTTTCCGCGCGAGAGATATCTCAGAAGGGGTGGAACTTTGGCCCCGGGCCATCGAAAGTTGCAGCGGATATCTTTCGCCATGCCATAGACTCTCTCGAACTATATAATAGTCGCAAGGTAAAGCAAGAGTGCGCTCCTCTGTGTTTCTGTATTATACCCGCGCGCGTAATTGCTCGAGAAACGCGGCTCTTTTGGCCAATTATACATGCGCGCATATACACAAACGTATATCGAAGGATGATGTGCTTTCCATTATATGCCTTGCTAGTAGAGCGACTCTATTATACTGTACGTTATTGCTGCTGCTGCTGCTGCTGCTGTTGCTGCACACATCCTAGCTAATTTTTCTCGTTTATAAATGCGCGACGATTTATGCGACGGTCGTACAATTGTGCAGAGTTCGAATCGAATGAGGAAAAATGTCGCTTCCGCGACTGTTGGCTGCTCTGCAATACATGATTTGTGCGAATGCGGCGGTATATTGTGCACGATTCTCGACAGTATATAGGAAGGAGATATGTAACGGATATGCACGTACACTCGAACGCCCCCGAGAAATTCCTATTTAGCGATTTCAACTGAAGGTTAATGGAGAAGCTCGGCCTGGTTAAAGGACAGTTGATTTTTAGATAACGGTATTCATGAACAATTCAATCAAAGTTTTCATGATCGATGAACAAATTATGCTTTTCTCATCCGATTTCGCGCACCAGAAGAGTTCTCATACAAGCGTCTCTGCAATAGCAAGCTAAGCTACTCCGTCCGGAATAATTAACGATCATATTCCTGGCATTTCAATTAATTGCTGATTTATGCCATCGGGTTATATATACTGCGACTCGCCCTATCCGCCATTGTGTCACGAGCCAGCCCTAATACATATACACGCGCGACGAGCTGATACGGCTGTCTATACGCTCTATTGGCTTCGATGCACGACTACGTCTCTATTAAGAGGCGAGCTCGGTAGTACAAGTCGCGCGCGTGTCGCTCGCGAAAGTTACGGCGAATTTATAAGCTTCCGACTGACGTTAATTAATTCGTCCATTATATAATCTCGTTGAATTTATAAATTTTCATTAGATGCCTTTTTCAAGTCACTTCTTTCCGAAATTCGTCAATGCTGCAGCAGAGTTTTGAAAAATACATCTAATCTAATTAATTGACTATTTTCTTACCCGATATATTGTAAGTATAATCTTCGTAAACTGGCTTCTATATACGGAAAATAATATCACTCATTAAGAAAATAGCTACGCTAATGTTAACCACTCAGGAATATTATTGTGTAATGATAAATGCATCGCATCAGAGCGAGTAACTGTACGTGCGCTATATCCGCGCGTATAATTCATTAATCTAATATAACAGCCGGTTGATTGTACGCGTGCGCCGTTGTATAATTGCGATTTACGACGATTATTAGATTATCATCGAACGGTTAGCATTAATTACACTCGTATATGTCGATGTATATATACCAATCAACAACGAGCGAACGAAACGGGATATTCCGACTCTCATCGTCAGGTGTCCGCGTTCGCGCAGTATATAGCTTACACGTGTGCGTCTATATATTCATATCTCCAAAACACGAAGCGAAGCATAACACGATATGCAACTCCGGCCGAGTATACAATTATATCTGGGTTAGCCAATGCGCACAATAAGGAAAGCCGAGATAGCTGCACGACAATAACGACGACCTTGTCTTACGTAAGGGAAAAATAATAGCCTTTATAATTGGATCGCTGTGCGGCTCTCTTTCTCCTCTGCGCGCGGTGTGTGCTATACAGTGCAATATGCGCTCTTGGAATTATTATTTCGAAAGCTTTGTGTGTACACGTTGATGGGAGAGAGAGAGAGAGAGAGAGAGAGAGAGAGAGAAATTGTCATTTCTTCCTACTCGCTATATATGCAGCCAGATATACTCTCTCGAATTAAAGTTATCGCGCTGCATTATTATACACCGACGACGATGAGTGTCGACGACCGCGCAGGTGCATAACGGTGAAACTCGACGACGATACTTGGACGATGCGGGTTGATGTGCCTTCGTCATCTCTTCATCGACGTATTACGAAATATTAAGTACACACATGTACCGCTTTTCTTCGGATTCCGTTTGCAAACTGCGTCGACACGCTGCATATATCCACGCCAGGGGGAGAAAGCCGCAATGAAGAATAATGAAGGTGTACACGGTAGCATTAATAATCAGGCCTCGCTTCCAGTGATAGTAGCGATTGATCGCAAATAACGATCAATCGCTACTGAGACTATAGTCATCGGATGGGTACACGCTCGGACGGTTTGAAAAAAGAAAATCGGCGTGTGTATATATACGTGTACGAAAGCTCGAAAAAAAGCTCACTTGCTCGCTCGAGAGATTCCAGGAAGGAGTTAGGGTAATAAGGCTCTGTGCTGCAGCGCAGAAGCAGCAGCAGCAGCGACTGCATTCCCGATGCATTAGCATAAATGCCAAGGATGCACACAGCACGCGAACCTCATACGGCTCCCCCTTTGGCTCGAGATGCTTGCCCGATAGCTGAAGGCGATAAGAACCTATATAGCTATGTGTCTGTGTATATTTGCGCGGCTGCTTTTGTCGCTCGTATTACACATATATATATACTGCCGACAAGGACTTACCGAGACAACTGATAATATGATCCGCAGGGGGTCGCAAGACGTTGCGCGCCCAGGCTGCTCTTAAAACCTCAAGGGCGCAGGGCGGACCGCTAACCATGAGAATTCCGGGGGCCACGTGGCCCTTGTACCTCAGCTGTCGAGTAGCGTCGACCAAGGCGACGTTCCACCAGCATCGAGAGTTGGCTTCGAGGAAACCCTGGAATTCAGAAATATATAGATATAAATGTCAATCAATAATAATAGTACTAAATAATAATACTACTACCCCGCCGCGATAAATTTTTCGAGGTGAGTATTAAAAGAGGAAAATAAAAAAAAATTGGTGGCAATCCCGATATTTACGGCCGCGGCCGATAGGAAATCTTGCTGAATCTCCCGCGGTGAAATATACGGAGCGTTGAGTGCTCATCTCTCGGCAAACGGCCGACTATACGGTCGCGCACTTTTATGCCTCTGAGCTATA
The DNA here is from genome assembly GCA_012977825.3 of Pteromalus puparum. Classification (NCBI taxonomy): domain Eukaryota; kingdom Metazoa; phylum Arthropoda; class Insecta; order Hymenoptera; family Pteromalidae; genus Pteromalus; species Pteromalus puparum. Next base: position 56,721,092 of record CM053172.1, on the reverse strand, counting down.
AGAGAGAGAGAGAGCGATATATAAATCGCCACGACGACGCATCGAATAGAGGAGGAAAAGGGCCGCGTTCTCAGTGTTATATACTGGACTTCCTCTTTCCACGCTCTGAACGCTCATTTTTATGCTGGCCGCGGGATACCTAAAATCTTGGGTGACCCGCGCGACTGCAAATGCGGGAGGAGTGTGTACGTTGACTTTCTCCTTTGAATTGATTTTTTCATATACAGGACTACAAACGAACTTACAAACGAACAGTTTAACGTCGTCTCTCGTGGCGATAAGGGCACGTAAATTATCGAGCGTCTCTCTCATTATGTTCTATATATCCAAGACTCTATTGCGGCTGTACCGCAGCAGACACGGCCTAATGTACTTTCTTATTCGGCTATACCTATACACACACATTATGCTGTCGCAGTGGTACACGTCGTACACGGGAGTCGCACAGGAAATAGAGAGATAGTGAGAGAGAGAGAGACCACCTCGGCAGATAAAGCTGTTTGAGGCGTTTAATCAAGTGGAAGCGTCGACGGTAAAAGTTACACATCCAGACCGATCGCCGCGATTTCCGGCTCGCACCTTGATAGATTTCTCTTCATCTCTCTTTTATAGTCTCCTATAGCTTCCATCCATCTACGGCGCGTGAAAAATGATGTTTACGAGCGACAGACGCTAAAGAGCAGCTCGAGGATAATTGATATCGGCTCGTCCCTTTCTCTCTGCGCGTATAATGTATAGCTATATATACACCATAAACGCCTGCGTACGAGAGAAGAGGAGAGCAGCGTATTGTGTTCGCGCAGAGGTCTGCATTGCTACTGACGGGACGTTTCTCATTCGCAGAAACGCCTGCAAACTATGCCCACGAGCCACACGCGCTTATATATAACTGTGCTTTTTCGTCCTTTGACTTTTTTTGGGAGCTGATGGGCTCGGCTCGTGCCACTACCGCCGCCGCTTCCTCCTATACCTATATACCAGGACGTGCCGAGGAACCGAAATGCCGGTGGTGCAGACTTCAGACCGATCGATATGGCTCGTCGTCGTGTGCGCCACGTGGAGAATTTTCGCGCAGACACGACGCTGGTCCCAGCAGCCCTTTTCCAACAATGGCGGCTCTGATGGCTATATAGATTTCCTGTCTCTCTATACGTGCGCGCTGATGTAGGTATGCATAGTGTATAAGCTGCCTTATAAAAATAGATAACTTCACGAGCTGTGTGCTGTCTGATGTGCAAGGACGGTATAGAATGTGGTTAATAATCTGGCGCTACTGACGCGCGATACCGCTGTGAGATGTCCTTCGCTAACAAACGAGAGAGAAATTTTTCAATTACACGCACATAAGTACGCGACCAATACGTATTTACATGTTTTAAAATGATAAGTTGGAAGAGTTCTCTCACTTTCTCTAATATAACTACGACCTCCTGCGGAGACCAAGAGCTTGACTGCATTGCACATCGGGTCTCTTTATTGAAAATTAAAGCCTAATCGCGGCGCTTAGCGTCGCCGCGCGGTAGAAAAAAAGCAGCCCATCATCAATCGGTCTTTGTTGGTCCAGTCGTTGTCATGCGTAATTATGATTGGAAAATAATAGTGTCCCATTAGGCGCGTTGAAAACACTCGGCGCACATACTGCAGTGAACGTGATACATCACCGAGGAAAAATTGTTTTTAAATTACGCGATCGCACGGGGGGAGATTTAAATGTTTAATCTAAAAATGATTGAAGCCAATGATCGAATTACCCGTGTCTATCGTCAACATGTATACTTGTATAGGTTCGTGAAAATCTCGCGGGTGGCAGGAAGAATCAATTTCACCTTCGCACATGCATGTTCTCTATACTGCTCTGGTGCGCGCGGCGTCTCAAGTTTCGCGCATATATATATACACGCAATATGTGTACACACAGAGAGCGGAGAAAGGTTCCACGCTAATCCGGCTCGTATGACGCTGTTGTGGCCATGCCTCTTTCTCTCTTCCGACAACTCCCACTCTCCGTTCGGCAGTCGGCAATGAACTTGCGCGCACACGGGACCATTGTCGTCGTTGCGCAATGCGTGGCACACCGTATGCAGCGAGATGGCCTTTTAAAGCAATGTATACGCAGGCACTGAACTTCTTCTTAAAAAAAAGAAACCAAAAGCGATTCCAGAATTTTCAATTCCGTATGTCGTGAGAGCGAGTGGCGTTGATGTACGATGTCGTAATTCTCGATTGGTAAACGAAAATGTAAATTGCAGAGCTAGAGAGCTCTCGCAGAGAAGATTTGCTTGGCAGCTCGTAAACGACAAAAGGGTATATGCTTATATATAACGCGCGTGCTTTAAGGGCAGCGTATATTGATTCAGCCAGTCAGTCAGTCAACGGCGCAATAAAACTATCTCGCGCGCGCGCGCGAGAGGATGAATGAATCCCGCCCCATCGTCTTCATCTACTATATGTATATAGTGCACATAGGCATACGCGAATGCAAGCTATCTAATTTCGAATTAGCGTAGACATCATTCACTGTCCCGCGAGTGTGTAACGAGTGCGCGGCACTACTTTTCCGATGACGATCACCACAGAGAGTAGTAGCGCGGATGAATCTCCTCCACTACAAGCATCGTTGTCGTCGTGTGCGCGCGCACCGCAGGCTCATAAATCACGATAACATAATTTATATGGTAATGCAGTCGCCGAGCTCTCTTTCTTTATGCTGCCGTGTCTGATGCTCTTCTCGTCTCGCGGCTAACAAATATTAAACGATCCGCGAGAGACATATTAGCAATGTGTGTGGAGACTCGCGGGTGACGTTAATCTCTCGCTATTGATACACAGCACGATGTAGAGCTGCGCTCGGGGAAAATTGCGACTCGAGCTATATAAAGAGCCGAGAATGTATATTTATGCACGAGCAAGCTGCGATCGAAGGCGTTTGAATGAGCTGTGAAAAAGAGAGAGAGAGAGAGAGAGAGAGAGATACCGCGCGCGCGCGCGATTGTATAATACACATATATAGGCTCTATTTATAAGAGCGACACGAGGCCGATAATTTACGTGTGTAAAGCGTGTGTCTCCTGCTCCAGCGCGCGAAAAGAGCAAATTTATCGAATAGATCGGCCGTTTAATCGAGTCTAAGATAGCGGAAAGTCACCGAGAGAAAGATCTTAACGATCGAACGCTGCAGAAGAGAGTGAGGCGTGGCTCCTGCTGCTGCGGCTGCTGCTAGTACACTATTTACGGTATATACCAGCCGTGATGTTTATTGCCGAGTGTCGAGTACATGCAGAGACAGGAGGGCGACACACGAGAGAAGGAGATAGAAAGACGAGTGAAAGTGCAAGAAACCAGGAGGCTCGTGGGTGGCTGTGACTTGCGCTGCTCGCGGAAATCTGCATAGATGGGTCGAAAGGAAAGTCGCAGTGGAATAATGTCTCTGTCTCTTTGCGCCGATGACTCTTGGCGGTGGTAAGCATAGCGAGATCTCTACAGCACGCTGTGCACCGCCGGCGGAGAGACATTTTCGCGGTGAGAGAAAATGCCCTAGAGCTGACGCCGACGTGCACACGATTGCGATTTATGCGCTCAAGCGTCACGCTTTTCTTCGCCGATTTCTTATTTTTCTGCATATCACGTTTGTGTAGACACACGTGTGACTCGTCGCGATGCGCTGAGCTAATTTCCTGATCCGACTTTTTCCGGCATGTGCGTTTCGTTTCTTATTTAGCGTATTATAACGTATTTTCGCTCGACCGCATCCAAATGTATAGCGAGAAAAACGACAATGTTAAGCGATAAGCAGCCGCTGCCGCTAATTAAGCGCTCCATCGGCTGCATACACATACGCGAGCTTTTTCGCTTCGACGCTGCTCGCTTTTGCAGTATAATGAGCTCTCGTTGCTGCTGCCGCTGTGTATCTTCTTCAGGGGTGTATACGAGTATGCTCTGAAGATTAGCCTCACAGCGCAGCAGTGATCCTCCTCTCGTTCGGCCGTGCGTGTATACACGAGGCTAGTGTAGCGTGTATAAGCCAAGCAAATGACTCGCATGCGTGTGCCTATACATATATAGGTACGGATAGACAGACGCATCTCTCCTCTGCAAACTGCTTATCTGTTCCGCGCTAACTCGTGCGGAAGGTACTTTGCACCGCCGGTTAAATACTTCATTCGCGCCTCTCCAGCGATCAGGCTGTAGATATATAGATATTACAATACTCGCGTGAGCGCAGATGACGGGAGTAAATATCGTCTACAGCAGTCTCTCTCGAGGTCGTTTATATGTAATAATTGGGCTGGATTTTTCCGGCGTGCAAAATTTGCTGACGCACGACCGGCAATTAATTTCACGGCGGCAGAGACTACTCTGCGCAGTGTATATCCGTTTCAAGACACACCGCGCACATCTCGCCGCCGGGGATATATATCCTCTTTGCGGCGGCGACGAAAGAAGAAGAAGAAGAAGAAGATAAGGCCTTTCTCGTTAACGCCTTATCGATCGGGCCGAGAAGAGAGAACTAACGCTTCTATATCTGATTGTCGGTGGCAGTGCAAGAGAGGGAGAGCAAAGCTGCTCTGCAGCAATGGCGTGTGCTGTATATAATACACCCCTCGAGTTTGGGACTTTTTCTCAACCCCCTCTGTTCAATGCTGCAGCGGTTCCCCTTTTCTTCTTCCAGAATTTCCCTGCACTATTGATTTCTTCTCTTCGCACTCGACGACTCTCTTACTCATACCTATAACTTCATCACATCATGTGTGTCTATCTTTTCCACGGGGGCTTTTCAAGCTTCTCTCTCACGTCGTATTATGTTTATATACAGATTGAGCAATAACGTGCAGGACTGTAATAACACAGGAGTTTATTGCGGTTTTTCGCTCCTATCCTACGTACTAACCAGCGCGTGCGAATTGAGAAATATTGATTTTAATTATTCGACTATAGGTGCAGCTCATTGTTTGCAGCCGGAATAACGAGCTGCGTGTACTGTCTCGTTTATTTTCCTCGTTTCTTCGCCACGACGAGAAAGAGAGAGAGAGAGAGAGCGAGAGAGACGTAATTACTACACAGTTTAGCGGCGATAAATTTACGCTCGTACACAGAGGCTTGAAATAACGCGCGCTGAACTGTATGTTGTATACCAGCGCGAGGATAGTCCGCTCATCGAGAGCAATTAGACTGTTCGGCTAATCGTCTTATATACTTTATAAATATATCAGTGCTGCAGTAGTATATATAATAAAGACATCCCGCTCTAGGGTATATCGATTTAACCGCGAGAAGGAAATCTCGAGCCACCACCCATATAACGTGATTCAGGTTGACCTGAGTGCGAGCAGCAGAGAGGCCTTTATTGAATATTCAGCGATTCAGCAGCAGCTGGAAGCGCCTCAAAAGCTGCACTCAATGCAGACGCCTTACGGAATAGAAGACAATGTCCCTCGCGTCTTATATACAGCTGCGCGCAAAAGTCAAGACAGCTCAACTCGAACGAAAATAGCGGAAAAAAAAAATACAGCGGTCTGTGGCGTTTCCGGAGCTTCATCGTTTTGAGTGAGATATATAAGAGCACTGGTAGCGAAAAGCTTCTCAACGAAAGGATGAATGCACTTGCAGAAAGGCGCGGTTGACTTTATACTACACTGCGGTATGCCGCTGCTGCTTGCACTCTCAATAGTTTCACGCCCCGTCGAGTTATAGAGCGGATCGAGCACCCTTGATCTCAAAGGCTGCATGTTCCAATTTTATTTCTTCTGGCTTGTGTGTCGTGCACTCGAGCAACGCCCCGCTCGTGTGTATCTGTGTGTTTTATACACATATACACACGTATATACACGAGGGATAGAGTGCACGTGTCCCGCTCTCTTAAAATAACTCGCTCTCTTTGTAATATAAGCTCTACTGCGCCATTGCGATACGAGAAAAGTGCCTTGCCATTTTCATTCAGTAATTCGTCCATCAGAGCTATTAGCGATCAATCAATTAGCTGTACCAACACCCAGCGAGTACATCCTCTCTAATTTTCCAATGAACTCCACAAGCGCGCGCGCGCGAGAATTACCGCGATACCCAAGCGTCCGCGCCGTATAATTACGTATGCGCTCGCCGCTACTGCACTTCTGGTTTTACGGGAAAAGATCGCGCTAATGGAGCCTAAAGAAAAGTTGTACGATGGAGGAGAGAGAAGGAGACGAGACGCAGACACGCACCAAACGAGTTTCCCTTTACAGAATCGAGCAAACGCGTAATTTATTGTATTCCGCGAGTGCACGCGTCGAGTAACGGTGCAGCTAATCAGTGACCAGCAGAGAGCGAGTCTCTTGAAGTAAAGAACTGCTGCTGCTGCTGCTGCTGCTGGTTTAACGGATCTTGGGACCCAGCTATATACAGTTGCTGACCGATGTTCTTGGAGTTTTTCGGTGACAACCGGATTCCTATAGGCAAATGGTCACTGTAGTATAGCTTTGATTTATTATCATTAATTTTCATACTGGCGCTACCGCGGATTGTTTCTCGGTAAAAGAACGCGAGAGTCTGTATAATAGAGTCATGCAGAGATATCACAGGAGCGTAAACAATGTTTAAAGGCGTGCGTTTATCGACGATAATAACTCAACGTTATCGAGTACGCAGCTTTTAAAAGTATATGGCTATCTCTCGCACTATTAGCTTGCTAATAAAGACCTTTGGCATAAGCGGCACATTATTTGCTTGGTGTGCAAAAAGAGCACGTTAATTTTGCATCGACGTAATGAAAGTTTGAATCTATACTTTTAATGTGTTTAATGTGTGTAGAAAAATTGACATGTATAGGTATGCTTGCCACACAGAACGAATCACATTTCTAAAGTCGAACTTTCTGTTACTATATAGTATAGCCAGGAACACATAAATAACCACACTCAAGGGACTCTCCCCTATATCGAGACGATTGTTGTGTACATACGCACACGTAGCTCGAAATAATAAATAACAACAATATAACTCACTTGAAAGAGATTGTATCCCTTGTCGTACATCCACATCTCATCAGCGGGATGCTCCTTGCAGCTGTCATGCTGACTGGAGTTGAGAATCTGCGGGGGCGGACCTCTCGTCAGTTGAATCGCTAGAGACCTCTGCAAGAGCAGAAGGCAGCGAGTGGTCCCCGGACCGCCACCACCACCCGTTCCATCCTCCATCATCGAGGACATCCTCGATTCCAGCTACTCGACTAGCTCAGGCGAACCGCGGCTGGCATCGCCGTTCCTGCAACAAAAGATATACCGACTCGTTAGCATTTTTTTTTTATACGTCATATTATAAAACGCGACGATCATCTCTACTATTTTACTCGATATACACTGAAAGGGCGCAGTTAGGTCAACGTCTCTTTCTCCCGACAGGCCACCACCGGCTAATTGATTTACTCAGCGCCCTATAAAAGGGGAGTATGTACGTGTATACGAGCTCGAATACCGTAGGAGAAAGAATTTCCGTCAAAAGAAGCTCCTCTTGGCCGGTGTCCAAAGGATCATCATCACCGACCGCCTGTACACAGCTATTAGCTTTCAGTAGGCTTTTTTTGCCTTACACATGCAGTCTGTATATAGTATACAAGGTACACACGCGATTTGGCTTCGCAATTGCTTCGTAAGATTCTCCCTCGAAGAGCCAAATCGCTTTTGTACATGTACACAGGACGAACTTTGTTTTCAGTCGATCGACACTGAGATATATACAGTTCGCTCTGATTTCACCTTGTGCCAGTTACGAGGAGCGGAAGCCTATCAACCGTCGTCGTTGTCGTCGTCGCGTGACTCAGCAGTGGCAGCGCAAAGTTTTCCCTCTTTTTCCCGTGCACACAGCATCATCAGTTCGCTATTTACTTGCGGTGGATGCGACGGAACTCAGCTGAGCGACCCTGAGAGATAGAGTATAAGAGAAGAGCGCGCGCGGCAGCCGGCAAAATCGAATTGCCCTTCCATTTCTCTTTCGGCCGCGTCGTCGTCGTGCGCATTAACTCGCCGCTGTCCTTTTTCATCTTCCCGATTTGGTGTGCTCTCCGCGCGCAAGCGAGCGAGGGTAAGGCCATTCGGATTTCTCGGAAACGCCCGCTGAGAGAGAGAATCTTATAGACACACACGTACACAGGCAGTCTAGTTTCTCCTTTGCTCGATTCTTCTCTCTCTCTCTCTATTTGCTTCTTCGTCGCCGTCGTGCTCCGGCTGTATACGAATCGATGAACGCGGATAGCGAAATTTCTCACCTTTCTCACGATGGAAAGTGAAATCACGCGCTCTACACCCGCCTCTGTATGTATATATACTTCCTTTTGACTTTTTCTTGCTCTGTTCTCTCTCTCTCAGGCAGTTGGCAATGGCATACGAAGTTGCGTGCGAAAATATTTCGCCCAAACCTAATCATTTCCAAGTATACGAAGAAGACTCTTCTCCAAAAATAGGATTGTTCCCTGTGGGATAGCCGATAATTATACTCATCCTTTCCGGGCTCGGAAGAAGCGCAGCATTCCTTTTCTTAGGAATATTTTGACAGCGTGATTCCATAAGCTTCCGAGATTCCATTCCGCTGCCGCTGTGTGTGTGTGTAATCATAGCGGCAGGGGATAAACGACCGAATATATACAAGCAGGGGGCTGCGTATATCGACGAAGGAAATTTCCAAGAGTCACCGCCAGACGACATATAAAAGACGCTACTTTTCGATGGAATTACGCGTGTCGTTTCCAGTATGCGAATTTTCGATGTGAAAAATTCTCGCTCGTAAATCAAAGTCTCTCTGCATGCAAAGTCTGTATTAAGATAGCTCTACGCACGAGAGTATATGCTGTCTGTCCGCGTACGTTCGAAAGTCTTTCCAGCTGCAGTGTATATACGCACTTATATATACACACATTTTTCGGAAGGACTATACTCGCCCGCTCGATAATTACTCACTCGTCCGTCGAAACTTTCGCCGCTAACCCGGAGCGCGAGCGCGTGTGATCTCTAATGCATATAAATCCAGTGTACATAAATTATAAACTCTCACGTGTGCTATAGAGCAATAGCTGCTGCCTCGATCGTTTGGATGACCACTGAAAGAGAGAGAGAGAGAGATTGTACACACACTCGGCAGTGGACGGACACTTCAGTAACAAATTATACTCTCCGCGTTGCACTGAATTTGCATTAGTACCTCGCGGAGAGTCCGTTGAAAAAGAAAAGTGCTGTACACGCAGAGCAGCGACTTGTACTTATTGCCTTTGAGAAGGAGACGGTTTATCACGCGACGACGACGTATAGGCTGCTACGCGGTACACAAAGAGAATCTCAAATGAAAGCTTTCTCAGCACACACCGGAATAGTGGAATCTCGATTCGAGCCAATATCCCTCTCGCGCCTGAATTTTTTGAGAAAGAGAAAACGAGTCAAAGGGCAGCAAGCTTCTATGTATACCTTTCGTAATAAAAAATCGAACGATCGAGCACGACGATTACACTGCGAAGGGGAGCTGCTGCTCTAAAGAGGTGCAAGAATAATCGAAAGCTTTTCCAGGAATACGGAAATACCCTTAGGGGGGATCATTTATCAGAGCCGGTCGTTGTCGTGTAGCATACACACCAAGATCACGCGCGAGAGAGTGAGTTTTCGCGCGCAAGGACAAGGTGTATGTAGCATACAAGTGCATATACAGGGTAATACTGTACACACGCGAAGGAGAGAATGACCGGCACGCGTTCTATATCTCGAAAAGTACAATCTTTCTCTCATATACTCGCTCGCGCAAGAGAGCTCGATCCCTGTTACGCAGTTGCTCCTATAATGGATGAACGCCAGCTGCCGCCACCACCGCAACGCATATAATCCTTGGGTGGTCGTCTGCTCGCGGCGCAAATTCTGCTGCACATACAACACGAGGCTCGCGCTTTATATTCTCTCTTTCTCTTCGCGGCGGTGGAAAATAATGTCGAGAGAGGGGTCCGCCTCTGCGCATCTCTCATTGCCAATATCTCGCTCTCTCTCTCTCTCTCTCTCTATCTATCTCGTATATGCACTTATGTGCACACACACACACACACATGCGAACACGTTTTCCTGGGACGATTCGCGTGGGAGCTGTATACGGGACGCAAGGGAGGAAGATTGGAAAAAAATGTAATAAGAGCGTACGAGCGACTGATGGAATAATGAAGGCTGCTACAGAGGAGAAGATCGTTGTTAGGCGAATCCAACTCAAACGTCGCCGACTTGCACGCACGAGCGTCTTCAATGACATATAGACCGGCGATACGTGAGGCTACTGTGTACTATTGACTCTCGTATACCTCAGAGACAGAGAGAGATATAAGGATGTCAATTGAGGATAAACTCCGCGCCGATTCTATTAGCCCGAATTAAGAGTCGCGTGTGGGAAAGCGTCGGTAGAACATCCTCCGGTGAATTATCATTATGCTTAAACACTCCTCTTCTCATTTTTCCCCACCGGTTCATCGTCCTGACACGGACGTTGTTTACTCTCTATAATACCGAGCGACGACGCGTGTATACAGTTATATATATGATTTGAAAAAAAAAAGAACCTGCGACGTAATTGGATTTCCTTTTTCACCCGCGCGCTCGTTTGCTCGTAATAATGTCATAAATTGTAGATATTCCAGCAAGCGGTTAGAAGAAATGCGAGATTTCTTCACAGAGACAAAAAGAGCGCCCGAAGCGCGAGGAAAGAAATTGGAAAGGTCGGCATATTATATACAGCTGAGCGTAGTCGTGTGAAACTCATGCGCGAACGTATACATAGATCTGGAAGACGATTCAGGCCTCAGAGCCTGCAGTATAGAGAGAGAGAGAGAGAGAGAGAGAGAGAGAGAGAGAGAGAGAGAGAGAGAGAGGAAATCGAGGAGACGTGAAGAGAGATGATTGTACATCGCACTACAGCGATATGACATTTCGCACTGCGACCTCTGCAGCAGCTCGTCCTAATACACAAACGAAGACGCGATCATCTCTTGGAGGAGAGAGATCAGCCAAAGTGTGCTGTGGGAAAAGAAGGCGCGATACTTACTTTCGCGCTCGTTACGTGTCAAGGCAAGCGGAAAGATGATTTCGCGTGTGTACCTATATATACACAAGCAACGGATTCTCTATACGTATGTGTATACGTGTACTTATATACCTAGTGTCGCGAGCAAGCGCGCGCACGACGACGATTGATCGATTTGCGCTGCTTGCGCCCGCGGGAGAAAGAGAAAGATAAGAGTGTACACAGCTGTGCTGCTCGATCGACGCTTGTGAAATCGGCCGGACGTTTATTTCTATATAAATTGCCCCGACTCGTTTGTCATTATTAGAGGCTGTGCGTTGCGAACGAGCCCGCGTGTGTGTGTGGGTTGTTCTCTACGCGGACTCCTTTCTATACATATAGAACCTTTATAATATTATTTTTCGCGATCAATCGGTTATCGCGGCTAATGACATTTGCCAAATGTGGCCAATACACTTAAGTGTATGGATTTATTGTTGTCTTGGTTTAAGATCCATCTATGAGGCAGATATAATAATTATACGCGAGCACGAGTGTATATTATTTATAAGATTACACTGCAGGTCTGTTTGGCGATCTTTCATTACAAAAAAATTATAGACGTGTCTCTCTGTGGCAGCTCTAGCGCAGTGTACACATGACGCAATGCATCATCATCAGGAGAATCGAGAGGGTGTTTTAGTGTTACATAAAACAGCTGTGTGCGCGCGCCCGCTTTCATCTAATACACGCAGACGCCGCGCGCGCTATTAATTTTATTCTGTTTATTCAATTACGCGCATCGTATAATTTCGTAATTGAGATTCCAAACTGCCAGCAGCAGCCGCCTTTTACGTAAAGAGTCAGCTGTCTCGATATGCCGCGTTCAATTTTTAGCAACAAACAAGCGCTGTGCGTCTACACACACACACACACACACACACACACATATATATATATATATATATAATATAGCGTAGTGATCCTGGAGAGTAAATAGAGAGAAAGAGAAGCGCATACACACACAGAGATATTACATCGACGCGCGTTAAAAGTTTGTCCGCAAAACGAGCAATTTCAGCGTTATATATATATATATATATAGCACAGTCAAGAAGAAAAGAGCGTACAATGCTGCGCTCTCTATGGCAAAGTCGAGATCAATCAAGCGAGAAACGAGCTGCAATCAAGACGACGCCGGCCTCCTCTCAATTTCATCGACGGCGGCGATTTCGCGAAAACAAAAGTGAGCTGTGATAGGTGATGATTTTTAGCTGGCAAGGTCAACGGTGTATATATTGTATATTATAGAGCCGCACCGTCGAGTATAGTTGTGCATTATATAGAAACTCCGATATCGCCCGAGAAAACATTATACGATTTTCTCTATATATAGGTATACTCTGTAACCTAGTGTATACAGTCGCACGCCCACTCGCGCTAATGAAAGTTAAGGCTAATTAGCCTCGATGACGACCACACGTCTGCAGCAGCGCGAGACACAAAAGCCTAGGAGATGAGAGAGAAAGATCTGTTATAAGAATCGAGAGGAGTGATTTCACTTTCCGTGCTCGCGGTGTGCATCAGTTGCAGCCAACGTATCGTCCTATTATATTCGTGTGAGACAGAGAGAGAGAGAGAGAGAGAGAGAGAGAGAGAGAGAGAGAGAGAGAGAGAGAGAGAGAGATGTATGTATACACAACATCGATGCTACGCGGGGGAGATTGGAAAGTCAATTAATTTCTAATACGAGACAAATATGTACTTCACTTTTTGTGTTTGTGATTTTTAGCTCAGGTATTATGCGCTCTATCTATAATAACTTTTGACTCAATAACGCACACGTGGAGTTGCAGCTTCGACTCTGCTAATTATACACGCACGATGATGCCGCTCGCGGGCAATCATCATCGCAGGTATATACAAGTATATATATATATAAGAAAAGAATAAGCGGCGCTAAATTAGAGAAGGAGGGGGATGAGAGTGTATATATACAGCCGGTAATTGCGCGCGCGAGAGATTTTAATTCCACGGCGTAGGAGCTGCTGTCAGGCATCCCTCGCTTCACTCGCGCGTGATGAGATGATAAACGAAAACAGCCTCCCGCTCTCTTTCTCAAGAGAGGAAATAAGCTCGAAAAATAGAAATGCCAGATAAAAGTAGTCGTGCGGCGCGGGATACAAGGGCGAAGATAGCCCGGCAAAGATTAAGGGGCGCGCGCGAGCAGTGCACGGACAAAGAGAGAGAGAGAGAGAGAGAGAGAGAGAGAGCCACGTGCTTGAGGCCCTCGCGCGGGTGTGGTCGATCACGCGGGGGATAATATTAACCGAGTAGAGAGAGGAGTCTGAGCGATCGACGCCCGCTAGCGCTGTGTATTGCGCGCATAGGTACAGGCGCCCTGTCCATATGGGAGGAGGCGCTGTCACCTGCATATGCAAGCCCAGAGCGTCTGATAAACCTCGGAGAAGGTATGGTACACACAACTCTCTTTCTCTCTCCCTGTTTGTATAGCCTCGAGCAGTTTTATCGTATAATGTGCTGCGTGTATGTAAGCTACGCAATCGTAATTTAGGAAAGCCCACTCCTTTTATTTGCTCATCTCTCGGATATATATATACGCATCCTCTCGCACAGCACGAGCAGACTTTATTGCGATACAATTTTTTCCAAGCGGAAAACCGACGATTAATTATATATGCACCGAACGCAGGGGAATTGGCTTGTATCTTGCGCGCATTATCTTCGCCGAAGCTCGAATATTGGATTATTGCTTTCTTATGTTCTTGTTGCGCGGTTGTCTGTATATTGTCGACGTCGATTCAATTTGTTATGTCCGTATATTGATTTGTATATTCTAATCACGCCGTGTACACACTGCATACTGTGCGAGAATAAAAAACATGTCTACACACATCAGCGAGGCTGAAACGCGTATACGTGCGAAAGTAAACATTCACTTATGCGATTGTCCAGAGGAGGCAAACGTTCTCTCTCTCTCTGCTCTCCTTCTCTCCTTGTTCAATAACATATAACTAGCGGATGTAAAGTAGTGAACCATAAAAATGGAGTGGGTGCGCGCTTTATTATCGGCCCTTGTATGCGCTGTGTATTTACCGGCTCTGTGTGTGTGTGTATCAATGCATTAGAGAGAGGGAAGCGCGCGCGCGAAACTTTACGACAGCATAGACTCTATGGGACCGGCCGGTATATGTATATAACGGTACTGACCCGACGCCTCTCGCAAATTGCGCGAGAGAGAGAGCACACGCGCTTCTCTCCGGAAGATCTCACTCTTCTCTTTATCTGACTCCACGGCGCGATTCCATATACTCTCGTCCTCTCTCTCTCTCTCTCTCTCTCTCTCTCTCTTTTATACTTAACAGAGGCAGCAGACCGGCCGGAACGATCGGCGCAAAAAGTGCGCCGGCGAGAGACACTGCGGCGGCGGGCATTCAATTAGAATGCTGCTGCTGCTGCTGCCGCAGCTTCTTAAGCCTCGTCGTCGTCGAAAGAAACGGTATAACGAGGCCTTTCTTGTACACACGAGCGTATAGACGTTCACGAGAGAGAGCCTCGAGCCATGGAAATTTTATCCCCCTTTATTCGCACTCTCGCGTTTACACGGCATTATATTAATGCGATATCGAGAGAGTGAGACGGTAGCCATGCCGATTTTCAGTCTGCTAATCATTATATTGTTATGCGCATGTATTCCGATCTCTCATTCTCGTATATCGTATATACACATAATGAGCGCACCGAACTGGACAACTCGCTTCCGTTACAAGTATAGCATGAATTTTTTTTTCGCCTTCGACACAGTCGGTACACCAAAACGCTTTGTCGAGTAAACGATTAAGAGACCACACGGCTTTCCCGAAAAAAACATGACCGGCATCATCAATATCAGAGAGAAAGAATGATGTGTAAGTAATCGAAGCGAATCCTTATGATGCAGGTCTCTCTCTCTCTCTCTCTCTCTCATCGCTGGCGGCGGACACGTCCGTCCCGATTTATGCCGCACGAGAAACTCTGCTCGATTTTTAAAGCGTTGATCGTCCGCCGCGGCCTCCTTCGATTTATTTTTCGAGCGTCGCTCTCTCACCGACCAGCCGTTCTCGCGCGACTTTTATCTTTTTTCCCTCGATCGGCCGCCGAAAAATTGAGAGAGGATAAAGTCCTTCCCCAATTACAGGCACACTTTCTTTAATCGCCGGCTGAAATCTATAAAAGTGCACAGTGCGGAGAAAAAAAAAGGCAAGCACAGGCGTATACAGTGTAGAAAACAACGAGAACGAGAGAGGAAAACCGCGTCGAGAGAGGCGAAAGTTCAGGGACGCAGAGGGCCACACAGGACGCCGCTGCCGACGACGACGACGACGAGACTTTCTTCGAGAGCGCGTTTCCTCTTGGAATCCGCGACAACACCGAAGGAATCTTACACACACACACACATACATACACAGCAGAGTGTATCTCGTCAGCTTCGTCGAGAGTAGCTGTTCTGCCGTTGCCTATAAGCCGAGACATTGTCGCATTGTCTCGGCTTGTATTAGACGCGCGCCAACGGCTTACAAGACTTTCTACCGCCGCTGCTGTTATGTATAGGTAGTGTATAAGGCACGCGATCGTCGCCGTACGTCGCGAGAGGAGCAAAGAATCAGAGGAAAAGCCGTCGTCTATCTCTGCGATGTATAATAGAGAGGCATGAAAAGCACGTCACTGAAATCGACATCGATTGTTTACTATATGGTATACGGTATAGTCGCGATAAGATGTGATGTAAATGAATGGCTAAAATGCAATAAACAATATGAATACTGGAACCGAGCGATAAACAACCTTTGGTTAATTAAGGGACTCTTTGGAGCCGATGCATCGCGACGTCTATATATGAAATAAACGACAGGTACACATATACGCATCAGAACAAGTCGCGCGGCATTATATGCATTTAGATCGACGCAATAAATACAAGTGCGCGCACTCGAAAGCCATATAGCCAGCCGTCGCGGCCGCCGCTGCAGTGCAGAGTTTGCGTATCGACGACGAGATAAATAAAGAAGCGCTCGGGAGAGAACCTTGGCGATTCAGGTTTCGCGTTGCTCCTCTCGCTCGTATACATGTGTGTGTGTGTGTGTGTGTGTGTGTGTGTGTGTGTGTGTGTGTGTGTGTGTGTGTGTGTGTGTGTGTGTGGGTGAGTGTGTGTGTGTGTGTTCGGTATTGATGGGATACAGGAATTATTTGCGGCGAAGGAGAGGAACTGTTAATGTGTCTTGTTAACTCGGGCGCAGGCTTCTAGTAACTAAATATCAAGGATCTCGCCGGCAAGTCCGAAAAATATTGAGCATTTTTTTAGACACCCCAGGGATTTGAATAAAACGAGCAGGCGCACACACAACAGGCGAGGCCCGACACAGCCACACAACAC
>CM053172.1:56618126-56704149 GCA_012977825.3 Pteromalus puparum | reverse complement strand
GGTGGTGTGCTGTGTGTGTGTGGTGTGGTGTGTGTGTGTGTGTGGGATGTGTGTGTGTCGGTGTGTGTGTGTGGTGTTGTGTCTGCTGTGGCGCGAGTAGTCCATTTTAGCTAGAAGCCTGCGGCCAGTCAGACCAGTTTCTATGCGCTGCGATCCCAAGAAAGAAAGAGAGAGAGAGGGAGAGGACCAGAGAGTGCAGACTACATGCAGAGGTAGGTGTATATAATCGCGTATATTTCGGCTCGCGCGTAGCCTTGAGAAGGGAGAGGAGCAGGACTCTTATGGATGTCCGATTTTAGCCTGCAGAGAACTCGCAGACGAGATTCTCCGGTCGATTTGATCCCACGCTGCTATATATTATGTATGTATATATATAGGAAGGAGTCGCCGTACGATAAAGGGATCGAACCGCTCCCCGCTAAACAATGCCTCCTGCATCGAGAACCCGCACCGATAGAGATGTCTCTCTTTTCAATTCGTCTTGCGCGCCTATTATTTTATAATGATATTTCCCGACGCCGAAGCAGCTGAGAGTCACGATTATCCAGTAGGTCGTCGGGCCCAATAAATACCGTCTTTTCGCGCGCGCGCACGCGGTGATCGGGAAAACGTCTACTTATGGAGCTTATCTGATTAACGACTATCCCTGTCGTCGTCGGATTATTCCGCAATTAATAGAGAATCAAAGCCGCTGTATCTATATATATAGTGTGTATATTCTCTAAAAAGCCTTGCACGAGGAGCGCAGTGAAGGAGAGATTTATGAACTCGCGAATATTTACGAGCACTTCCGCGGATAGGCTGTTTACGGCTCTGATTATATTTTCCCCGCGATCTTCTCTCGCGGTGAAGCATTATAAGCGCGGCTCTAATAATTCCATCTTCTCTCTCGCGCGTGGCTGTGGTAATTATTCGAGATTCGCTCTACGTTATATGCACCTACGTGTCCACGAGATGAATCTCAGCTCGATCAAAGAGCGCCGGCGCTGCGGAGGATTAATCCGCGTGCGTGTATTATATAGTGTTGTATAGCCAGTTTCATTTGCACATACGCTATATATACTCATGCTCTTCTTTCTCTCTTGTTGTCGCCTTTATCGAAAACCGTTACTTATGTGTGCAGTAGATAGACAGCGTCGACCTGCTGCGCGTTAAACCCACGCGCGAGCTAGCGCATAATTCATCAATTAAGCTTTATTTTCTTTTTTTCGTAAAAAACACGTTTTTGAGCGAGAAGCTGTGAAAGTAGCTAGACGCACGAGCAATTCAATAAGCGTCTCTATATGTGTGTACCGTAACGCGGCAAGTACGCAGAATCGATTTGCATAACGATATGCACGCAGAGTCGCGCGAAAAAGGAGCTTGTGCGCAAAACTGCTACTGTTCAAAAGAAAAAAAAAAGAAAGCCATCAGCGTCGCGACTGCGTTACGCAATTACACTATACCGCTTTTTAGTCGAATCGCCAATTTTTTTTCGACTATAGATGTTCTGAAAAACACGTGAGTACGACTGACAAACACTTATATACATATGCAGATAGCGCCTAGAAATTTTCTAGTGTCATCCAAGGATTCGAATCCTGATGAATGTGTGTACTTACTTCGTCTGAAAATTCTCCGCGAGGTCAAAAGCTCCGTTGACTATACGGCGGCAAACATTACGCTCACGCGCGAAACATAACACTCTTCTATGTTATTCAACTCCGAATCATAGGATTACATTGTGGCGCACAGCTTGGCGTACTATCTAGGGGGATATATAACTGGTTACACTGTGAAAACTTTTACCGCTATGATCCCTCGCGCTCACGACGACCTGCATAGCACAACAGGGTCAGCACGAGGAGGAGAAGAGATATGACTTATGTATTGCCGCTGTCGCTGACCAGCCGCCGCGCCGCGGCGTCGACCTTCGACCCCGATTTTCAATGGATCGTTTTTCCCGCCGATTCTGATTAGTCACCTCTCGTCGACGAGTCTTATAACAAACTTGTCACTCACGACCGAATCAGAATCTAAGATAAACATCATAGAAGCGGGAGAGTGAAAGAGAAGCGATGAAAGCAGCAGCAGCACTACTAGCAACGCCGCGAGCCGTTATGAGAATTCGATCGACGTGTGAATAATAGATGGGTGTATATGACCGAGTGCAATTACGATCTTGCGCTATAGCTCGTACGTGTGACGAAATTCCAAATTACGCGGTTGTTGTGTTGTTGTGTGTATACAGAAAAAAATTTATAATAACTCGAACCTCTCGGAACAATTGTCAAAACAAACAACTCTCGCAGGAGTGTCTCGGGGCGGGTAAATTATTTTTTCTTGCGCGTCTTGCGTAAATTCGTTATGACAGATTTGAAAATTTCCCAACCATACGATTCGCTAGTACAGTGTGCAGATCATAGGTGCGGCAGTCGAACATAATGCCAAGAGATAAAGTACGAACCAGCAACGATCGGTAATAATTTATCCTCGCGAGATAGGGTTCAAGAGAGTCAGAGAGTCGTGTATACAAAGCTGCAGTGCCCGCGATGGAAAAAAAGCACGCTAATTTCGTCGAAACAGATTGCGCGAATGGAGATTCCCACAGGGCAACGCGCGCGGCTCCATAAATAAAGAGCGCGAGGTGAATTCGTGATAGAGGACAACAGCAGCAGCAGCAACAACTTTCGTGCTTGCGGCATTGTAAATTTTCGCGACAGAGTATAGCTGCTGTTGCTGCCGCTTGAGTGTATAACGACTTCGTGATGGAGTTCTGCGAGGCTCCGCCGAAATCCAAGCCGATCCGTGACGAGCATCGCAGCCGCACATGTATGGGAATATACTCTCGGAGCGGTTAGACAGACGTATATACACACAGACATAACGGCAAGAGAACAGCGCGAGAGAAGAGAGAGGAAAGTAGTTGCCACGAGAGAAGAGAGAAGCGAAGAGAGAGAGAGAAAGAGGCGCGGCCGAAAGAGGAGAAAACGCAAGCGGACAACAAACTCCTCTCTCGCGTATGTATAAGATACACATATACGTGTGGGAAAGCGCCTATCCAAGTTCCCGTAACCGAGAGCCGTCGCCGCGAGTGTGTGCATGTGCGTATGTACGTATACGCAAGACCGTTAGAAGGTTTCAAGGATATCCTGTGTCGCGTGTGTGTAAGCGAGAAGCGTGAATCACCTCTCCCGCGAGATCCTCCGGAGCAATACACGTATATATACGCTATAAACGTGTTCGCATCAGATGATCGGCGAAAGGAGTCCAGATTGTGTCTCTCTCTCTCTCTCTCTCTCTTTCGGAGCTTAATAACAGCCCAATTTCCATGCGCCGGGCGCCTTTTCAATGTAAATCAGCTGGCCAAAGTACCTGCCGCTCTCTGCGCGTCGCCCATTAGCCCGATGATGCTACCTGTATATACATGCGCGCGCGTTCTACGGCACTCGACCGTAACGCCCCACTAAAGGCCGCCCCTTTTTTTTTCTTCTTCTTCTTCTCGGCGGCGGCGCTATCAATTCAATCGGCCGCGGTGCTCATAAAGATCTGGCAGCTACTAACTCTACTGCTGCCTTTTTTACGAGAGAGTGTGTCCGTGCGCTGATTAGCCAAGAGCTTATGGGTATTATATACGTTATCGACATAGGCCTTAATTTTTTTTTTTTTTAAGCGTATAGAACATCAGTAGACCGCTTAGAGATACGGGATAGAGAGAGAACCGGAAGGCGCTTTTATGCTGTACACTTGAGTGAGAGCCGATAAGATATATAGGCTTGTACACTACTCGAAATGAAGACGTCGCCGCAGCCGCTCGTGAAAATCGTGCTGTGTCGCTGGTACATACCGGTTCGATGAACAGGCTACCGCAGCAGTTCAGACCGAACTCTCTTTAATACAATCCATTTCCCGCGCGAACAGCCGCGATAACGAACCGCGTCACGTCTCATTTGGAAAACCGCAGCGAAGTCGACTTTGCTGTATAATAATACTTATATATATACCATAAGTATACTTACTCTTACTTTTCAGCGCCGCTCGCGCACGCGGACAACCCACGCTCTTGTGTATTTCGAAACTGGCACTATGGCCGCACTGCAGGCATATAGGTATATATGAATGAGCCGAGGATAATTGCCGCTGATACACATATTATACGGCCCGCGCGCGCGCGCGCGCATGTGTGTAATTACGATGATGAGAGAGTGCGTGCACCCGGTGGTATATACCTACTATCTCGTCTCTCTATACACCTATATATATAGCTTTCACCCACGTTGTTCCTCGCTGCAGGCAGCGAGAAAGGTGTCTCCTATATATAGTACGTCGTACAGAAGAAATGCGCTTACGTCTTTTACTCGGACACATTTTTACTCATAATAACGCGCAAGCTTGCGCTGATCGACGGAACGAAAGTCGGAGCTATATCTCGCGTGCAAAATTTCAGCTGCGCGTTATCGCACGTGCGCATCGCCCCAAGGAAGTCGCCGTAAAACGGAACCAAACGTTGCACAGCACTGCTGCAGCCTGATGCACATCGTGTGTACGTATACGTGCGGGAGAAGCTTCCGGCGAAGTCGTCGTTGCGCCGCTGCGATTATTATGAATGAGAAACGGTCAGCAGCCTCGTGGGCACTGACTTTCTTTGGTGGTGTGTGTGTGTGTGTGTCTGTGTCTGTGTCTGTGACTCGAAGGAAGGAAGGAAGGCCACGAGTATTATACACGCGTGTGTGTGTATAGAGTTCGAGCGAGGAGAATGCGGACGGTGAACGTCGCAGCGCGCGAGCACGTCCTACATCCGTGTGTGGCGCAGGGATATTTTCTCTCTTTACAAATGGAAGCTGCCGCGCCGCGGCTATATACGTTTTTCCTCTTCGCTGCCGAATCCAAACGATTGATTTACGGGCGATATATTTTACCCGTATATATAATATTGTATATGCAATATATATGCATCTCGCGGTTATCGTCGTTTTGTCGCTTACTCTTACTTCGTCGACGCGCTCGCGCGATTACAACAATGCAACAAGCCTTTGACGGATAGAGATCGATGAAGGAAGGAAAAGATATCGACCATTGGAAAATCGCAAAGCCGCGATATATAAAGTCAAAGTAAGTTTAATGCTCGACTGCGTATTATACACGCGCTGCGGCGCAAACGCGACCATATCTGGTCAATAATGTCTTTCCCCGCGGTCGCTTATATATATGTATACATAGGTAGGTTTATACATACTGTATAACGCATACGGAAAACACAACAGAGACTATAGACGCGTGTCGTCGCCGTATAGTCGCGAGAGAGCTCTTGTTTCCTTTTCCCCGCGGCGGCGGCGAGCGTAGGAGAAATTACGCCGACGATTCGAAAAGTCGACCGATCGAGTTCTCCCATTAGCCTCCTTCGACGTGCAGCGGCATCTCGGCGAGCTGTGTGTATGTGTGTGTATATATATGTGTGCGATCCGAAAGGAAATCTCTTGCTGATGTCCGTCCCGCTTTATCCCGTTCGCGACGATTTCGCTTCTCTTTTCTCGCTCCTATACTTTTTTACATGACGATAATACAGGCAAGCCGCCGTCGCTCTCGGCGAAAATAAAAGCGCGCTCTATTGTCGCGCGCGCGTGAGCTTGTTTTTTTTTATCGTTCGGCATGATGTTTGTATCGCTTTCGAAAGTACAATGTTTTCGTTGGCGCGTGAACGCGTAACATAACGCACACTTCGATCAGTTCGATCGGAATAATTGATTACATACGCTGCTGTGCTTCGATCTAATTACCAGACAATTAGTTCCTTCTTTTTCTCTATCTGCTTCGCGCGCCGACCCACGCGATATACACTCGAAAGTTCGATCGAAAGCGGCACAAAAAACGAAGAGTCTTTCTTCTCTCGCCACATACACAGAAGAGAAGCTTTTCGCATCGCGTTACACACGTGAAAGTACATACCCCGTCCAAATTGTTTCCTATACTCACAGGTGTATACGTTATACGTGATACAAGTGATTTCCAACGTTTCCCGTGGCGGCAAATTGAAACAAGTCGTGAGAGAGTACATTAGGACCACCTATCGTCGTGTCTCGTGTAAACTGCTGCAAACACACACAGAGAGAGAGAGAGAGAGAGAGAGAGAGAGAGAGAGAGAGAGAGAGAGAGAGAGAACAGCGGACTCGTGAAACACGGAACGTCACGAATGACCGCCGGTGTAAATAGTAATTTTCTCCGTGTCGTCGTAATCGCCGCCGCCGCCGTCGCCGTGACTAATCGCGCCTCGTCGCCGCGTCGTCGGCTATAGACCGCAGCGAAAAAAAGCGCATCCTCCTCTCTCTCTCTCTATCTCTATACACTGTGTTCACTGTATTACCTCTATACACGGTAGAAAAAAAAGAGGAAACAACCGGCTGCGATTCGGCAACTATCGGTAGTCACGAGACACGTTACGTGTGTCACGCGCTCTATGCTAGTATCCTAGTGAACAATTAACGCGATGATAATTCTCAGCCAACTGCGTGCGTAGCTCGTTATTCTCCATTGCAAGCAGTACGCGATCGTGCTAATGTCGGAGGTTGTCGTTGAGAAAGTCTGTACAGCGAGTAGCTGGAGCAAGGCCGACGGCTTCGATGTCAACGGTGCGGCGCTGCTTTTTTCCTCGAACCGAGACACCTGCGCGCGGTTATAAAATTTTTCGGTGCCGACACGCATTTTCGTGCTCGTTACGATATCATCGTACGCGACTTTCACGAAGCATGCGACACTCTCTTTTTTTTTATGTAATTGAACGCGAAAGATGCGCGAGTTTATTCAACCTGGAAACGCATGTGTATAGAATGCACCTACGGTTTTAAATGACAGCTGTCGGTAGATAGATCGATCGATCGATCGATCGGTTGGTCCCTCGTCAACGCGCGACCGTCATCGCGCTACGGCCGGCACGCTATCGCTGCTAGATCGCAACGGTGGCAAACGTTCTCTCGCCCGCGAGATGAACCGTGTATATATATATATATACCAGTAAGCACTAGGCAAATATCGCTCGGCCGTGAAAGCAATGCCGCCAGTCAATTACGCGAATCGAGCTTAAACCGCGAAACGATCGACCTTCCCGATCGCGTAATACCTGCTCCTTACGAGATACGGCGCAGCGGCAGCCGTGTGACGCAACGTCTCGGGAAACGAGAAACTCCATAGACGCGCTTACTTACTGTGCACATATAGTTTCCAGCTATTTGCGGCAGCTCGCAAGGTAGATATAGCTATATACACCGAGTAAGTATATAATACGTGCAGCGCTCGAGTTGTCAAGGCCGCGCGCGACCTTCGTCACGGCTGCTGAACCCGACTGGTGCACCCGCGTATGTGCGCGAGAGCAGCTCTCCGCTATCGTGCATACTGCATTGTATAGGCGTAAGTACAGCCGAAAATCGCACAAATCGATCGTCTCAGCTCTCGCGTATACGGCTAAACGCTTCTATACACCCTATACGCTCTTCTGTATATACCTAGTACGAAATCGATTGACAACCGCGCGTGAGGAGGGCTGCCACTGCACAGTCGATAAATCGCCGCGCCGAGGATATGCTGTATAGTATATACTCAATCGGATTTATATCCGCGTGCGCGTTCTCGGCTGCAGAAATGGACGACGGGAGTGCGGAGAGCGTGTATATCCACACACCGACATAGGCTCTCTCTCTCTCTCTCTCTCTCGGAACTCGTTTATAAGCCGAACCTTCTTCTGCAGCCGCATCGCCGGCCGATCGTCGGCTTTAATCGCGGCTAAAAATCTAGGGGAAGCAACACACCGTGTGCGAGAAGGAGAGAGAGAGAGAGGAGAGAGAAAGAGATAGAAACGGAGAAGAGACTTACCAGAGCCGAACGAGCCGTTGCGCTTCCTCCTATCGTCCAACTGCGATCCGGAAGTCCTGATCGCTGGGAACCGACGCTTGTTGTACTCTATCTCGCGAACAATTTCAACAAATAACTCTCACAGCTGCGTATCTTCAGAGATGACGGCTTCGGCACAGTGCAATATAACTTTGTTGGCCGAAAATCGCCGCTCCAATGCGTAAACCGGAGTCGCGGAGAGAGAGGAGCCGGAAAGCCAGAGAGTCACGCACAGATATCACGAAAGCTGCAGCATCCGCAGGCAAGAAACATATAATAAACGAGAGAAACCGGCTGTGGCGGCAACGAAGAGGCTGCAAAGGAGAGAAGCAGCCAGAGAGGCAAAAGAAGAAGTGCAGTATACTGGAAGAGATGAACAAAGCGGGCGCGCGCGCGCGAGAGATGTTCTCTCTTCTCCCCCGCTTACTCTCCCGGTGCGATCCAACAGCAGCAGCACAGACTCGCTCTCTCACATACTCGTGCAAGGTCCTGGGGCTCTTCTCTCTCCAGCGGCTGCAAAAAATCCCATCTCCGGTTCACTGGCCAAATCCTGCAATGGCCGGCGGTGGCGCATCACACACTCGCGAACCTCTCTTTCACCGGTCTTTCGCGCGAGTCCGGCTATAGAGTGTACTATTATCACCGAGTATGTGTTATACTATACGCAGCGACGTGGGAGCCGAATAGTTCAAAACAGAAGAAAAAAATCGTAAGAGACGAGTCCGTCGGTCCGTCGGTCCGCGAGCTTATGGACGACAGGTGCAGCCGGTCCGGTCGTCGGCTTCGTACTGAACTGCGGTGCCGGTCCTGCGCCGCGCGAGATACTGCGGCGGCGGCGCTGCCGGCACATCGCGGCTATAGGACGGTGGTGGGGTGCGACGAGTTGCCTTGCGCTCTCTCACATGCACGAGGTTGCAGGACGACGACTTTGAGCTGTGTGTGTGCACGCGCGGGGGGCTTTCTTTGTGAACGTGTGTCTGTGTGTTTGTGCCTGACTTTGGAGGCTGTCTCTTCGCATCTTTGGGATTGGATCTCGGAGAGGGGCTACGACGACACTGAACGTTCGGATCGGCGAAGTAGGTATTGCACATCCCTCGTAGCAAGTAAGTGTTTGGAAGCCATCAGTCATTTGTTTGGTTACGAAGCAGGGGGGGAGCTAACTTTTCAGAAGTCTTTTCGTCGCGTTGTTTATGCTGTATATCTTAGCCAGAGGTGCGGTAACTCGTGCGCCATAGCGCGAAACGGACCAATAATGCGCTTTGCAATTTATTGGCACGTTAAGATAAGCCAACGCGGTGGCTTGTCCCTGCAGCGTGTTTATATATATATATATATATATATAGATATATATCCGTACAATAAGTAAGACTGAAAGCCGCGGAAAACGGCGCGCGATATATTGACCAAATTAATTGCCATCGGCTAGCAATTTGCATAGCTTCTCCATCAGAACGATACGCATTTGAAGGCGGGGCCGATACTTATAGTCGCGGGGGCTGAAAAATTCGTCAGCGACATCGCAGCATGCAGAGAGAGAGAGTTTACTCGAGGGGGACGACGCGACTCTCCTCGAATTAGGGGGGACGACGCAGTATATACGTGGAAGCGCATCGAGAGAAATTTCGTACTTGTCGGGGAATTCGCCGATCGCCATAGGGGGAGTTCCTGGCACATGTGTACACACATCACGAGGCGATCTTTACAATCGCTGTTTTGGGACACAAGCGCAGCCTTGTTTTCGTTCTAATAGAAGTATATACTTGAATTCACGAGAATTCGGAACGTTCCGCTGTAAGTCGCATTGTGAATTCTATTAATCGACCGCCAGACCTGGAAAAACACTTATATAAGCTATAGAGAGAGGTTAGTGTCGCCGCACGGGTGCGGATGTCCTGAGGGGAGGAGCCGGCGCGCATATCAGGTATAATCAGCCATAAAATCCAAGTGGCTCTCTCGTGCTTATCTGTACAGATTTTATTACGTCGATATGATTTAGCCGCGAGAGAGGTTATATCGATATGCCGACCGCTCCACGCGCCGTGCCATTTATATATTTCGCTGGTAATTGACATTTACATTAAAGTCGCGATTTATACGTGCCGCTGCTGCTGCTGTTGCTGCTGCTGGCGCAACTTCCCGGCACGGACGACACATACTCTCTCGCGTCGCGCGCAAACCTGTTTGTCATGTTTCTGCAAGCGTATACTGCTATATCCATGTCCCTCGGCCCTCCGATGAGACAGGGGGCTACGGTCTGCACTGCAGCGCTTAATTTGTTTCTCGCTCTTTCCTTTCCTTTCCACGTCCTTTCTGATCTGCGTCTAGTCGGCGGCAGATTCGCTTGAAATTCCGCCGAGTTATTTTTATACTCTAAACTCGATGGCTCTCCGTTGGGATATTAATTCCACGATCCGTAGTCTTTTATTGCGCCGCAGCGTCTTGTATATACGGCTTTCTCTCCACTTTTATCGACCCGTCGAGCTTTTGTTTGTTTTCTTCCTTGGCAGTGGTGGTGAAAAAATTCCAATCTGATATAGGTATCTCGCGCGCAGACACCGGAAATACACACATCACGAAATATAGAAATTATAACAAGTGCAGCAGCCTTTAAAGGACGCTTCTCGTCGAGCGCTGGCCGCAAAAAAACGCGCAAGGGGGAAAAGTGAATATCGCGTATATACACGCGTACGCGTATAATAGGCAGCACGCGCCTTTTCCCTTTTTTTGCTATATAGGCTCACGCATACACGCTACTTAATACGCCGGAGATTTATGAATTCGCCGCCGCGAGCCTAAAACGGAACCGAGTCTCTCTCGGAGCAGGAATTTCGCTAATACGGCGTGTTATATTATATCCTCGTGATACAACGATCGGCATCGCAACGCTGCGTTATAAGAACTTCGTCTCCCCACATCAAGATTGACTTCCGCGTTTTGGATGTGTTTATGAATTTTGCGCGAGATCGAGTCCAATTTAGCCCTCTCAATTATACCACCTCGCGGTTATACACAGCGAGTTGTTCTTTCCATGGTCAAGTAATACGTATACATGATAAGTATATTATGATTACGATGTGCCGTGCATATGTATAAGAGGGAAAGTGCGCATAATATAAAATATGCAAACGCGCTTCCGTGTTATCGATGTTTGAGTGTCGAATCGACCCCGAGGTCAAACATCTCTACGGTGTATATATATACGGACTACTCGGTGAAAAATGATTTTACGCGTATATACAGCACATCGAGAGAGTCTTGTCAGGACGAAAGCTGTTCATTTGCATTGATTTCCGAACGGCTGCTATAATACCGGCTGCACATATCACGCCGTCGGTTTCGCATGATTTATCGCGCGAGCCCAGGATAAAAGTGTCCTGCTGCAGAGGATCGTGGGCGACTTGTACGCACACAGAGGTATAACCTCGTTTATAGAACCGCATAGTTTCGAGAGACCGGCTGCTGCTGCTGCTGAATTTTCCGATTCTAAAACGCTTCTCTCTCTCTCTCTCTCTCTCTCTAAACTATAAAAGTGCCTGCGGTATTATACGCGCGCTGACTGAATTTATCGAACGCTATATAGAGAGATTTTTTTTTTCCAAACCAGTGCATAAGTGCATAATATATCAAGTCGATGCAAGAAAACACAATAATAGCCGGTAGTGTAGAAGCTTATTGTTACACGGCACGCATCGGACGTCGCTTGTGCTCGTGATGCAGGTGCCACTTTTTCCTCTCTGTGTGCCTGCATGCATGGCAGCGAGCAAGCTGAAATTCCAGTGCGTGCGTGTATATCACTCGCGCTTGAGTTTCCATTTCAGTGAGTTATGGCGTCTCACGAGCTAATCATTGCAACGCTAAGTAACATTATCTATTTCGTATAATCTGTTACTCTCTATTTCTGTGCTGTTGCTGCTGCTGCTGCTGCTGCTGCTGCTGCAGCCGGTCATTCTCCGCGGGCGTCACGCCGGAATACACATTGTGTAAGCTCGACACCTACCGGCTTGCTAAAGGCTGTGTAGAACGTGAACCTGCGACGGTATGTATATATAAGATCATACGCCAGTGTCGCCTTGTTTGAATAACTACATGCGTCTATGCGGACGAGATAAATGCGTGCGCCGAGAATTTCGACCGGTATTTCCATCTCACTTTTTTCGTTACAGGTAT
This sequence comes from Pteromalus puparum, assembly GCA_012977825.3. Classification (NCBI taxonomy): domain Eukaryota; kingdom Metazoa; phylum Arthropoda; class Insecta; order Hymenoptera; family Pteromalidae; genus Pteromalus; species Pteromalus puparum. The sequence continues at coordinate 56,692,122 of CM053172.1, read as the reverse complement.
ATAATATATACCTAATCTGCTCTCGATATTTAAAGCGGGACAATTTATCGGCTCTTTATGCAAGAGACTCGTATATGGCGTCGCGCACTTATGCAGATTCGGCTATTAAAAGTGCGTATTTACGGTGATTGATTCACTTGTCCTTGTCGTAAGCGGATAACGATGCTGCGGCGCTTGATGCGCGAGAAGAGAGGAAGGAAGCGAGATGCATCTGGATTTCATTGAAAATTATTCTCAAGGTGATGACTTTGTGGGTACCTTTTATGCAACGATCGCCTCTATCGTAATCACGTTTTTGTACGAGATCTTTTTTTCGTTGGCTATTAGAGAATAGAAAATTAGGCATGAAAAAAACGTTCATCATAGGCACTACTGCAGGCCTTATTCGATTATTTAATTAAATGTATAGAAGTGATGATCGATGTCTTGTGATAGATGCAACTCCAAGCCCTATTAAAGATATCGCTATATGGATTTCGCAGAAATCAAACTCAAAGTGTCTCTCAATAGCTCAAGCATTACACACAGTATACATATAATTGCAGTCATTGAATCTAAGGCTAACTAATTCCTAATTATACACCCAGACGCGTTGAAAAAAAGCTACACACTTTTACGACTGCCGCTCGCCTATAAATAACCGCGCGCATGTAACATACACACACGCAGTGCAGTGTGTCTCGACAAGGAGAGCAAAAAAACTTGTTTTTCCATTATTTTCCGTCTCGTCGAACGGGCGTTATGCAAGCCGGCGCTGCATCAGAAAAACGTCAATTCGGCCATCGTTCGCGCTGCACAAAAGAAAGACAAAAAGAAGAAGAAGAAGCGAGACGATCCCGTGTCTGCAATTCAGTATAGCTTCTGCGTCATGGAAACTGAGTTCTCTCGAGCGCAGTTCGATTGCGCGCTGCGGCGTTACTTATTTCAATTTAAAATTAGAAACTCCATTACCGCGCGGAGAACGCCGGTAGCACACCTTCATCATACTCGCTTTATTAGCTCTCGCGCGAGCGCGCGTCGATTCAACCCCGGTCTCGCGGAAACTTTCTTCTGTTGGTTATTATAATCCAGTAATGGTGTATAGCACAGGATTTTTTTTTTAATAAAATGAATAAGTTTAGAATTGTTTTGAGTTTTTGATCTGCTTGTGTAAAAAGTGTCCTTCACCTCCTTCGCTCGTTTAACGCGATAACCTTCACTCGCGCTTGGACTACTTTATTTTGAGAGAGTATCGAATCTCTCTCTCTCGCGCGCGCACACACAATTGATTTCCTTTTGAGGAGTGAATTTCGATGCTCTCTCGCGATGAAAAGGCGAAGCCGTGTGTGGCAATTACGAGAAAATCGTGTCGATAATAGCCTTTAAAGCAGCTGATGCTTCAAGTAATTCGCTTTGAAGAGTGATCATCATACAACGTGAATCGATATCCAACACGGCATATATACGTCGATCTCTTCGCGCGTCATTGAGCTCATCGAAAAATCTTATGCTACTTAAAGAAGATTACAATACCACTACCGGATTGCGTACACGAGTATATTAGCTTTTTCATGCGCGATGAGTCGACGCAATAAAATACACGTGTTGAAGCAACAGCCGTCACATAGCTGACGTGTATATATACCGACAAACAAATAAAAGCAGATAACAACGCGCGCAAAAAACGTCCCGATGACTTTTCTATATACTTGCACACCTGTATACCAGGCCGATCTCATGCGAACGCGTGTACTTTCTATACTATACACACGCGTCGTCGCGGAACATCCCAAGTGCTGCACTAATGAAGCTATCTCCCGCGATGTAAAAGTCGGCGCTGTCTGGTACACACAAGCGAGTGACTATGCTAATTAGAAGACGAGGTCACCTACATCGATCGGTTGAATCGAGTCTCGTTATACATCTGTATACGCACATTCGAGCCTCCCCCGTCGCTAATGTATAATACCTATAATAAGTATAGAGAGAGAATCGGCCGGAAACTATCGCGCCGTATAAGAGAATCACGCCTTTCTTTTTCTCGGGCGAAAATAACGATCTTCCCCGACGGAAGAAGAAAAAAATTTTGCCTCGGGCCTATACTCTCTGCGGCTTTCATCTGAAGTGAAAAGGAAATTCGCACTTTGGGACGGTGTATAGTGGATTTATGCGTGTATTGGCCCGCGATTCTGTCACCGATGCTGCGGCTACAAACTTTTGAATAATACCTCGAATTAATCTCACCGCATACGTCGCATTCGTTTCGCTGCACGCGAAGGACGTACGGAAAAAAAAAATATTCTTCAACGCTGTTTACAAACAGCCACGTCGCGAGACGAAAAAGTTTACAAGATTAATGAACGCGCACGTGTCGCAAGGATCGTTTCGGCGAAAACGAGTCCACAGGCACACATATACTACAGCTGTACGAAACAAAGCTCTACATTGTTACATTATATAGAAGGCGAAATTCGCGCGCACTTTCGCGCTACGGGTAAACAATATAACGTATGAGAGGAAGTATGCAAATCAGAAAGGGAAAGAAGCCGCGTGTGTGTGTGCGCTGCGGGAGTACGATGGCCTAGCGAGATAAACTTCTCAGCATCAATAGAGCCGGTATTGTAGGTCGCGTGTGTAATGTGATATACATATAGTATATCGGAACGACGTATCGAAATTGAGTCGAGGCGCGAAGAAGCTCCTCGCCAATAGGTGGTGTCTGGGAAACTTTACCCGCAAGCGCAGAGATTCGCACTCAGTTCGTATATATAGAAGTTCCAAAATTGTGTCGGTCGGTAGTCCGTTGCTTCTCAGGAAGATTGTTGGTAACTCGCTGTCTGCGGCAGTTAGTTGCGATTCTCTTGGAAAGGTCATCTCTGCCGTTGGAAATGTATTCCCGTGAATAAACAATGCGTACTTAAAAATGCATTTACTAGAACATAAGTTTATTAGTCATCATAAATCGATCGTACTAAAAATTCGCGGTTCCAACGAAAGAGAGCGCACCCGTTATAAGCTGAGTCGTTATCTAACATACCAATGCTGTGTAATTCCACGATCAACTCTAGCGGACTAAAAACCCGCACTACTGAAGTAGCGGCTACGACTACCACTTTTTTTGTTTTTGTTTTTTAATTTTTTTAAATTTTTATTTAATTTTCATCATCGTTGCAATAAGTTATCAAGGTATACTGAAAAGAAAAAACAATCGCGACTGCAACTACACTTTGGCAAAGAGCTCCGCTGTTATGCAGTGCAGCGCAGCCATCTAACGACTATATAGAAGTGTATATCAGGACGACGTGTATCGAAAGTCGCCCGGCGGCGTGAAGATGCTCCTCGCGCATCTTCTTTTACGATACACATTTTATCGTTATTATTATAATATCCAGGCGATAATAAACGAGGGGAAAGTCCCTTGACGAAAGGTACACCGCTCTATATTAATGCTCCAAAGTGCTTTGTCATGCGCGCGTAGACTCCCACGTTACAGATATATATAAGTACCTATAGACAGAGCACACGACGACGACCGATCAACTCGCGATTTCTTCGCCGGGCGTGACCCGTATTGACTCGTCCGTATGCGGCGCGCGCGCGAGAGGAGATTTGCTCGGCTCTCTCACGTTGCGATTTATTGCACTGCGCAATACCTCTATCGGTCATTAATTATTGCGTATTATAATGTGCTGCTCATAGCTCTTGCGCTTCATGTACATTAGTATATAATGATTCGCGGCTTTTGTCTCTGCTCCATTACTCGTCGTGCTGATCGTTTATAGTGTACAGATCGATATTCGCTATATTAACGAATCAACGTAAACGTGTGAGTTTTCGTGATTATTTGATATCGTCAGAGGACAAAGCAGTCGAGTGACTTTCAGACGGCCACGAGAGATAAACAGCTGGGAAATAACCTTTCGATCTCCGCGGTTAAACTTGGCGCTTGGGGCAGCATTGTGCAAGTTTCAATATTTTGTAAGGTTTTTTTTTACGAGACAATGAAAAGTATGGATGCTCGATTAGAATCGCTCAGCGTGTTTATGAATTGAAATGAAATTTCGCTCTCTTTTTCCCGCATACAGCCGCAAGAGTGAGAGGAGAAACCGTCCGTTAATTTATGATAGGCGTTCGCATGCATCTCAGAAGCTTGTATAAACACAGGAGCCTTCAGCTGCAGATTAAAACGGATGAAGGATTGACACTCCGCGCAGATTCCTTGGATATACACACTTTTTTGACATTTTGCCAAGGCAAATAAACGAGCTCAGAGGTCAATGCGCGCAGGATATGGAACGATTCGATTTAAGTTTTAGATGCTTTTTTTTTATGCGACCGAGTATGATGTGAACGGAATAGCTAATTGATTCCCAAGAATGTATATAACGAGATGGGGGAGAGAAAACAGTTTACATAGAAGAAAACGAACGCAATCGCAGAACGATCGTTGAGATTGTCATCGTTGGGGCTCGTTTTCCCTTTCGAAAATTCAACTCCTCTCCATGTGTATTACACAGAAGTCCCCTTCCGCCTATATAATACTCTCATATACATGCACACCACAGTATTTCTTGCCGATAATCAAGGCTGTGCACCGCAAAAGCGGAGAGACACACAAGTGAGCGCGTATATATAGACAGTAGAGAAAGTGCAAACTTCTTTGGCAAATTATCCCGCGCGCGACCTACTGCTAATATAGAGACTAATTCTCGCTTATGTATACACCGCGAGTCTTGCGCATCTAATTACCGCGCGAGGAGCTGCAGTTTCAAGACGCGCAGCCGTGTACACATATATACGCGCGCTAATCGCGGGCCTAGATTTATATACTCGGTGGAGAACCGGAAAAAAAAACAGTGGTATATATAGTGTACAAACAAGTACAACTGCGCAGATTTTCGAGCGATACATCCATGAGATATCTAACCACGGGGTATATCGCCACAGTTTACACACACACAAGAGATTGCTGCACAACTCGTTGTGAAAAGTCAGCTAGCCGCGATACGGGATTGCCTGCACGACGAAATGTAATTAACGGTTGGACGCTCGAAAAGACGTAGGTATATATATATAGCTATAAGTATACAGGGAATGAGTGGGTGGGCAGCAGCAGAGCAGAAGTCTGAAGGCCGGATAAGGACGTATAGAGCGGCAGCAAAGACACGGCGGAAAGCGGCTTTAATAAAGGTGGAAGATTCACGGTAGGCCGGGCACACGGTGCTCTCTTCCGGTGCGTTGGTTTCCCACAATGTCGTGCGCGTTGCACGCTATATATATACGTGTGTATACTCTAGTCCTTCGTTATCTCTCTCGCGCGAGCGAGTCGACGTAAAAGCGACAATAAGCTACCACGCTCTATAGAGAGAGAGCGAGAGAGAGAGTGGAAACGTCGCCGAGGTGTTAATCTTCGCTGTGGCCGCATGCGGCGACGTAGCTGTTGCTTCTGCTGCACTTATTTCTGGATTTCGTGCTCGCGCGCGAGACGTCAAGGTCGGGATGCTTTTTACGTTCTCGGTCGTTTACCCTCCGGCTGCAGCTCTTTGTCACGCGTGTGTGTCTGTATACAAGGGCGAGCGGAATTCAATCGAGAGAAAGAGTAACCAAAGCTCCCGCAAGCTCCGAGAGAGAGAGCTTTCCATCGCTGTCTGTCAGCTTGTCACTTTCTCTCCATGCACCGAGAGATAGCTATATACCTATGCCTACTCGTCTCCAGTGCAGCAGCTATTGCGTGAGCGTAATTGCGGCTAGCCTTGGCTTTGGCTCCGCTTCGTCTATCTTTCTCATTCCTTCGCAATACTCACGCGGCCAAGTTAAACTGTGCGTAGTTCACCTTGTCAACTTGCGCGCGCGCGTCGACAAATTGGAAGTAACGCTAGAGGGAAGATGCGTGCAAACACTGCACACACGTACACGTGAATTTCCTGAGAAATGAGCTTTTTACCGGGAGATCGTTTGCTTTGGCAGAAGAGCAAACACTTCGATTGAGACTTCCTCGCGTGGTAGTATGCAGCAGCAGCAGCAGCAGCAGCAGCAGCGTTTGTAAGTGACTTTGACGTGAGCAGCAGCAGTAGCAGCTCTTGTATCGCTTGCCCGTGTGAAATAGCACTCGCGGTAGTAGTCGCTTCAAGTTTCTCCTGGCATCTCATGATTTGTCAAAGTCAGAGTGTAGAAAAAAGATGCTGCGGTAGCTGCTGCTGCTGCTGGTTAATGTATGAATTTCTCCTGTCACCGCGCGAAAGACGACCTTTCCTCGCGAGCTGCCTGACCCCGTGAGAGAAACAGAGAGAGAGAGACTCTCGATGTGTGTTTGTTTATATCTGAGACGGCTGATCGAAAAATGTCGAAAGGCAGAGGCCGATTCACGCCCGATAAATCCCCCGCTATAATGCTGACGATTAATCCTCCGATGTAAGGCCCGCGCGAGACACTTCCGGCGAATGGATACTCCTGTCACGAGCTATACTGCGCAGCGACACCGAGAGACAATTTTTCTTTCTCGCCTATACTTTTCGTTCTCCCTTATGCAGAGCCGAAATCTCTGCCAAGTTATTTCGATGTGAAGTTTCTTCGTGAGACACGAGAGCGACTCTGCAATTTCACTGGAATATATGCACAGGGATCGGTGCAACTGCTCCTTTTCTATACGTTTAAACTGATTAAGTTATACGTTGATGCTTTACTTATTGTATTCTTTTCTTTTCAGTAGGAGATGAACAAACGTGGAAATTGTTATACATCGTCCCTTTCTACAATGCACTCGGGTGAGGCTATCTGCAGTGTGCCTTTGGAGATTACACGAAACAGTTTTTCCTTTTATCTCTCATCATCCCTCGAGTCGCGACGATGCCATCCTGTAAGACTGTAGACGTTGTATCTCGCCCGACACTGCCACCAAGATAATCCTTTTATACAAAGTGAGAGCTGGCGGTCTTTTCCTTCCGACAGACTCGACAGGTATACTTTTTTCTTATGCTCTGTATTACAGTAAATTATCTCAAATGTGGACCTCCCGGTTTAAGAACGCGATAAAAAATATTATTTTGAACTTTTTAACAATGGTTAGTTACGAAAATACAAAGATATTATTAGAAAAATATACAAACTGTTGTCTACATTAGGATTAGAGACTTTAATCTAATATACTTATAGGAATTGTTATTAATTCATGTTTATTCATAAAAAGAAAAACAATCGCGACATCAACTACACTTTGGCATATCACATACTCCAACACAGGAAGAGTTAATTGGCAAAACGCCCTCCGTATTCATCTACAGCGCGGCAGCGATGTCTCCACGAGGAACTATGCAAAAGCCTACACATCCACCTGCCGTCGTGTGCTCGTGAGTTATTGCAAATTCCAATTGAAAATCCATATTTAAAGGCCACTCGCGCGCGCCTGGCGACAAAAAGCGACCTTGTACTTTAATGCAAAAGAAGTATATAGGTGCGCGTAATAATCAGCTTCTTTGAATATTTCGGTAAATGTAAATATACCATTCGGCCGTTCGTTACGCGCGCGACTGCAGACAGCTTTTGTAAAAAAGTAGTAGACGAACGTAGCTCACTTGAATTACGCGTCGCCGGCGTAATTGGAAAGTCAAAGAGAGCTGAAAGCCAGCTAAAAAAGAAGAAGTATTCAAGACGCGTCCGGTCGAGGACGTCCTAAAATATCCTCTCTATGCGTATACCACAGCAGCAGCAGCAGCAACAGCGGCGAGTAATGCGCGTCAAGGAAAATACGATCTCGGCATCCTTCTGTCGATCATAAACAAGAAGTCTATAATATGCGAGCTGCACTCCCAGTTTCTTATCTCGCTGCGCGATCAACTTGCATCGGCGGCAGAGTGCACTTTCACTGCACGCATATAGCGCACTATATATGTACACTGCACCCTCGTGCGCCTACGATCCCTCTCCGCGCATGCGCGCAAAGAGTTCTCCTCGATGAGTCTCCAATTTCCAATCGCTTATCGAGTTCTATCGACATGCGCCCGTGAGAATTTACTTTCATCAGCGGCGACAGCGTCGTCGGGAACGTTGATTTTTTTCTGCGCACGCTCGGTCAAAAAATAATTAGAACGAGTGAAAGTTTAATTATACAAAGGTGAGCTTTGATTTTGGCGAGAGCAGACGCACGCGTATAGGTATATATACACACACACAATATGCGACGAATGCGCGATCCATTATCCACGCGTGATTTCGCGCTCTATGCTGGTATTATAATCGACAATGGACCGAGTTCTTTGGCCTCGTTTTTCGCGACTGAAATTCCTTGCCTCCAGGCGCGCGAGCACACGCGATCGGATTTATCTTCCGGGCTAGTATGGCTGCGTGTATATATATATAGGTAATGTATAATAAGCGGCGACGCAAGATTTCGGAAAGTGAACACGTTATATTTGCCGGAGTCTCAACTCTATACCATGCGAAAGAGAAATTTCGCGCGTAAATGGAGCGGCAAAAAATTTAATCACACAGCGAACCCCTTATACGTACGCCCTATAGCGCTAATGTAATCCGAAATGTAGTAGTATATTATTGTAACGAATGAAATGATTTTTTGTAGGTAACGGTATCGTATACACGTATGTACCAATAACGTATTTCATAAACACGATCAGCAGCAGCAGCAGCGGCATAGCAGTTGAGTGTGTTGTGTGTACATTAATCTCTGAGGATGTTTCCGCGAAATCGTATACACCGCCTCCCCGCGCTATATTATTGCGCGAATTGACTAGACTCCGCGAGAACGAGTTTATTCGCGATTGGATATATAGCTGCACTGGCGCGCACTTCTGATTAGCAACGCATCGGCCACAGTGACAAATGATGCGCTCGTAAATAACACCGAGATATACTCGCGTATAGCTGTGTAACGACTGCACGACTGCAGTTAAAGCTCGTGCGCCGCAAACAAACATAACTAACGAGCGCGCAATACTCCGCTCTATGTGTATATCTGTATATATATATAAGCACTAAGCAGTCTTCTCTATTATGCCGCATCTTGCTGCGCTCGTAAAATCCTCATGGATCGATCGAGACTTTTAGATATCGAGCTGTGTGCAGTTTGCCTGTATAACGAACAATATCGAATAGCGCAGTTACTTTTATTGCTGTACGCGGTTATATGCGCTTTTCGTGATTATCGTTGGAAGACTCGTGAATTTCGCTGCAATTACCGCTAATTAATCAACCCGTGTATATGCTTACAATGCCGGAGCGTGTAATCTATACGTGTATTACAATATCGGTCTTTCGAAATATGCGCAATATTATAATATTCAAATCCGGATTAATTGCACGGCATTTACCGATTTTCAAAGAAAGTATATATTCATGGGATTATATGATGGCTATACACATTCGATTGAAAAATCCGTTCTATATACGAGAATTTGAAATGATAATTTCATTATCGTTGAAAAATGACGTTGATAAAAAAAAAAAAAATAAGAGTTGTAAATGGATTCGAAAGGCGTGAATACTTAATCGTACGTCGTTCGGTCTTCTCTGAAAGCATTATGCTAATTCGCGACCGAACCATCGGCTTTTTTACTTCTCTTCTCCGAATGATTCGAGTCCCGCTCGATTCTGATGCTGAGTATACATACACGCACGAGCCGACTATATGCACACGGAAGAATCGGTTGCAGCACGCAACTCGTGTGCGACGAATCACGAAATCCCCCGAGAGGCTCCGAGCGCACGATCTTCGCAAGAGATGCGGAAGGTCCGAGCTTTAATACCGTGTTTTACGTCGGTTTGAAAGAGAATAATCATATCAAATGCAGAAATGTGTGCTCTGCGAATTAAAGGATGTAGGCCAAACCGATCGAGGTTGGTCTTCAGAATTTGTAGGACTGCGTGGACACGCCTTCGAGTATAGCTATAAGTAAGCAATCGCTGTGTGCAGTGTATTAAGACAATCGATAGCTTCTCGGATATACATATCGTTTGCAAACATTGCGCGCTCGTGTACACAGCATAATGCACCTCTATATTCATTCACCTGCATCTCTCGCTCTCGCATTTATCCGCCCTGCAGCTATGTTTGCGTGCGGTGTGTGTATATATATATATATACGCAGTGGGTGGGAAAGTTGTATAGAAAGGCCGATTTTATTTTTTTTTTACGACCAAATCTACATCATTCCGAGATGACTCGGGAAAATACCGCCAAGGGCTCTCTTGATTTGTTTTATTTATCCACACGAAGCTTCTTTTGCAAAAGAAGAAAGATTCATCGAGCGACGATGCGCTCAATTAGCACAGAGTGTCGTAAACTGCGGCGTGAAACCGCAGAAATTTTCGATTCGCAAACGCAATCGTGTTGTTATACAAGAAGCCTGTACACAGAACGAAAGGATGACTTTCGTCAGCGCGCAAGATTCCGATTCGACGAGACAGATTGAGTGAAAATACACGAGTCGAAGTGAAGTAGCAAGAGACAGATAAAAATTAGCGGGAGAGCTCGTTTGTAATTTTATGTCACAAGTATACAGCGTGTCTACAAGCCGTGGTGTGTATATATAGGTACTCATCGGGGGAGAGTGAAAAACGCGGTTTTGCTCGCGCGCTACTCGTCGTCGATTCTCTTCGCCGCGCGCGCGCGCGCGCGCGCGGGCAATTGTGTTTGCGGTCTCGCGGAGATCGTCTGCGGCTCTGATCCGCTGATGCAGCGCAGAAACGGAAAAAAAGCACTGCGGCCACTGTATACTTGTCCACGATTATTGCAACCGGTCGCGCATTGCGAATAAACGCGACGCCCACGCTTTTACGGATGATTCTTTATTGAATCTATTACTCTATGGTATACTATATACCACAGTTTAGAAACGTTACACTATCGCGACGTCGAATTAAAGAAGAGGAATCGGCTCTCCCTGAACTTGATCCGTTAGTTATAGTCTCTCTCTCTCACTCGTGTGTGCAGTGTGTGAGTATTATATACAGCGCGGGAGAAGGTCAGGCGGTATACAGCTTCGTGGGTGTGTATATTACGAGGAATCGGTTGCGACGAGAGCGCACAATTTCCGTGCGGTGTAGTTAAGAGAGAGATGCGCGCATTAGAATACTCAGACACACACACGCCTTATAGAAAACGCGTCGAGGATTTTCATCTATACTCGCCTACGCCTCGCGACCTCTTTACACCGCGGGACATTCGGAAAAATATACCGCTATACATATATACACGCAGAGAGACTTTCCGTTTTGGTCATTGGTGAAAACGCGCTTCGAGAGGCAGAAGAAGAAGACGACGAAAAGGATGAGCTGATGCGCGCGGCTGCTAAATCGGTGTCGACCGGTATAGGCTCGTTAATTATCTCGACTCGCTGGCTCATTGCGACATAATGGTCGCGTATACAGCCAAGCAGAGAGAGAGAGAGAGAGAGAGAGAGAGAGAGAAAGAGGCGATATTTCTTATTGGGGGTGAAACTTGACCAACTCGACGGGATACATCGTGCGCATCGTAGCTCTGTGTACTCGATTCGCCTTTGTTTTAATTGACCGCGCCTCCTTCTGTGTATATATACTATAGCGATGCAAAGAGTCGTATCCGCAATCGAGGAGGTAATCGCTCTAGGTTTTGTTATATTTAGCCGCTGTATATAGATAATACAGGATATACCGCTTCGTCGGATCTTCGAGTCTCGATAAATCAGCGGATTCGCGAGGAGCCGGCTGACAAGTATCTGACGCTGAAAGCGAGCCCTGATTCTGTCGCAATAAGCGCAACGAACGTCGCTTAGAAACCACTTCTAGGAACGGCTTGGCTGCAGCTATACTCTTTCTATTTTTCTCGGTTTCTCTCTCTCTCTCTCTCTCTCTCTCACTTCAAGACCTAATTAGCTCTATTGACAAGTTGAAAAGCGAATGTTATAAGCGAGCAGATGCGCGGCAATGTGGGTGAGAATTCCAATAACGCTTCCGGGTTCGCAGTCTATAATGTAAATATGTCCATAATATCACGAAAGAGCAATACGGCGTTGCACAATAGCGAGTAGTGGCAAAAAAAGCTGCTCGCGATTCGCTCCGAGTCCGAGAAATTCAGCGGGCAATAAAGCTGCAGGATTATATTATATATAGGTATATAATAGAACAGCGTGAAAAATAGTGCTCGCGGCGCAACCGTAAAAGATTTTATTAACTCTCGAATAAAATTTACGCCGTTAAATTGCGCCTTTAACGCTGGCATATTTCATCTCCGTAATGCCCGTATATATACACACACAAAGTGTTTTCCTCGCGCAAGTAGGCTACGCGCCGCCTCACGCCGACAAAAGTATACATACGACTGTACGACACGCCATATACGTGTATGTACGTATAGCAGTATGTGTTCTTCAACGGAAGCGTCAGCCGTTAGTTTGCATATACAGCGAAAAGAAGCGTGAGAATGTTTACGTCTCGCGCTGGGCCATCGCTGTATATATCTATACTCCATCGCGCAGCGAAACAACAATAAGCAGCGGCGGGGGTGAGGTGAAAGTCGCGCTATATGGGAATCGTTGCTCTAGTCGCGGAGTGACGCGGGGGCATTAATTCGCGCATATCTAGCAGTGGTCGTCGCCTCTCTCTCTCTCTCTCTCTCTCCGTTATTAATCACTCTTACAGTACATAACACCCGCGTAGTCCGCCGGCGTGTACTCGGTAGCTGCTGCGTCATTCTACGCTGCAGTCTGTACCGGAATGCGCGCAAGGATGACCGGCAAACACCTCTTAGCTCGTTTGCGGTACATTATATGATAACACGACGGCGTATAGTTCTTTGATTCGCAATCAATCTGTTGGTGCGCTGTATAGCCGCGTTCGTATAGGCATAGGTAATCAGCATTAGAGAGCGGTAATGTATGTAAAAATTCAAATGAATTGGAAATTTCGCTTTTCCATCGTCGATCCGAATCCAACGGTAGCGTGTAAATGTAAATGCGCGCGGAGGCTATAGAATTCGCCGTATAGAGCCGCCGGTATATGCATAAATACTTGTTGTTATTTTATAGATTGTAGTTTTCATACTATATGGCGAGTACATCATTAGAAAAATAAAATATTACATTTCATTAATTAATATTATATTATTTGATTGAATTATTTCATTAAAACAAATTCGGAATTTTCATGCGATTGATGATAAATTTCTATTGATTTAATAAAAAATTATATAATTCTAATGAAATCCATTCTTTTAGTATTCCTAAAGCGATTAAATATTTAATTAATGTGGGATTTGAGGTGTAGGCATAATATTTTATTGAATTGATTAAAAAAACTATGAAAATTTTAATGTATATAATTATTTATTTTTTCAATGTTCATTTAATATTTAAACCATCAATAAAATATTTATTTTATTCAATTAATTGAAACAATTAAAGTTTAATTGATTCAATCAATCTGTTTTCTTAGTGTGCATCATGTGCGCATTATAACTGTCTTCTCCCCAGTGGTCCCCGATGCAGCGGAGCAATATCGACTAGAAAGGATCTCTCTCTTTCGATATAGTATCGATCGTTCGAGTGATCGGCTCTATCTGTATATGCGTACAACTGCGTAGTATCTCAGTTCGTACATATAGAAGTTCCAAAATTGTGTCGGTCGGTAGTCCGTTGCTTCTCAGGAAGATTGTTGGTAACTCGCTGTCTGCGGCAGTTAGTTGCGATTCTCTTGGAAAGGTCATCTCTGCCGTTGCAAATGTATTCCCGTGAATAAACAATGCGTACTTAAGAATGCATTTACTAGATCATAAGTTATTAGTCATCAAAAATCGGTCGTACTAAAAATTCGCGGTTCCAACGAAAGAGAGCGCACCCGTTATAAGCTGAGTCGTTATCTAACATACCAATGCAGTGTGATTCGACGATCAACTCTAGCGGACTAACAACCCGCACTACTGAAGTAGCGACTACGACTGCCACTTTTTTTTTTTTTTTAATTTTTTAATTTTTATTTAATTTTCATCGTCGTTGCAATAAGTTATCAAGGTATACTGAAAAGAAAAACAATCGCGACTGCAACTACACTTTGGCAAAGAGCTCCGCTGTTATGCAGTGCAGCGCAGCCATCTAACGACTATATAGAAATGTATATCAGGACGACGTGTATCGAAAGTCGCCCGGCGGCGTGAAGATGCTCCTCGTCAATAGGTGGTGTCTGGGAAACTTTACCCGCAAGCGCAGAGATTCGCACTCAGTTCGTATATATAGAAGTTCCAAAATTGTGTCGGTCGGTAGTCCGTTGCTTCTCAGGAAGATTGTTGGTAACTCGCTGTCTGCGGCAGTTAGTTGCGATTCTCTTGGAAAGGTCATCTCTGCCGTTGCAAATGTATTCCCGTGAATAAACATGCGTACTTAAAATATGCTATTCATTAGAATATAAGGTTAGTCATCACAAATCCGTCGTACTAAAAGTTCGCGGTTCCAACGAAAGAGAGCGCACCCGTTATAAGCTGAGTCGTTATCTAACATACCAATGCTGTGTGATTCCACGATCAACTCCAGCGGACTAAAAACCCGCAGTACTGAAGTAGCGGCTACGACTACCACTTTTTTTGTTTTTGTTTTTTAATTTTTCTCATTTTTATTTAATTTTCATCGTCGTTGCAATAAGTTATCAAGGTATACTGAAAAGAAAAACAATCGCGACTACAACTACACTTTGGCAAAGAGCTCCGCTGTTATGCAGTGCAGCGCAGCCATCTAACGACTATATAGAAGTGTATATCAGGACGACGTATATCGAAAGTCGCCCGGCGGCGTGAAGATGCTCCTCGTCAATAGGTGGTGTCTGGGAAACATTCCCCGCAAGCGCAGAGATTCGCACTCAGTTCGTATATATAGAAGTTCCAAAATTGTGTCGGTCGGTAGTCCGTTGCTTCTCAGGAAGATTGTTGGTAACTCGCTGTCTGCGGCAGTTAGTTGCGATTCTCTTGGAAAGGTCCTCTCTGCCGTTGGAAACGTATTCCCGTGAACGAAAAATGTATTAGCTTGAGCTTTATCAGAAATATAAATTTATTATATTAACTAATTAACTAGTTTCTCCTCCAAAATGTGATAAAAATTCACGGTTCCAACAAAAGAGAATGTCACTCGTACGAGCTGAGTCGTTGTCTAACATACCAATGCTGCGTGGTTCCACGATCAACTCCAGCGGACTAACAACCCGCACTACTGAAGTAGCGGCTACGACTACCACTTTTTTTTAAATTTTTTTAATTTTTATTTAATTTTTATCGTCGTTGCAATAAGTTATCACGGTATACTGTAAAGAAAAACAATCGCGACAGCAACTACACTTTGGCAAAGAGTTTCGCTGTTATGCAGTGCAAGCAATCTGCGGCTATAGAGTCCACTGAGTATTGGTATAATAGAACTGAAGGCATATTTGCAAGACAAAGGCCGAGTTAATTGGCAACACGCCCTCCGGATTCATCTGCAGCGCGGCGGCGACGTCTCCACGTGGGACTATGCAAAAGCCTCTCATATATACTACCTCTACATCTAGCTGGCATCGCGTGCGCGTGCAAGTTGTTGCAAATTCTAATTGAAAATCCCAATTTAAAGGCGACGAAGAGCGACCTTGTATGTGATGTTAAACAAGCGGCACTATAAGCGACGCTGCACATAACTGTCTTCTCTCTCCAGTGGTCCCCGAGATGCAGCGAAGCAATATCGAGTAGAAAGGATCTCTCTTTCGATAGTATTGCTCGCTCGAGTGGTCTCCTCTCTGTATATGCGCACAACCGATGACTTTTCTGCTATACACACACAGCTCTCTATTATTCCTGTCGTCTGATGTGTACGCAATTACTATTTTCAGCTTGTCCTTTTTTCCTCTCTCTCTCTCTACTCTCTCGCGTCCGACTAGATAGATCGTAATTATAATGGCTTATCTCTCGGGCGGATTATAAGGAGGACGCATGTGCGTAAATGAATTTCAGCGCGCGAGTTAGAGAAGGAGTAAGAGAGAGAGAAAAAGAGAGAGAGAGAATATCGATCGAGTTGGGGTCAGCTCCTGAGTCATGGGCTATACGCTCGCGATCCTAATCTCTTTTCTCTCCTTCGCACCGTAGTCACAGTGTGACTTCCTCTTTCGCCTCTTCTCAGCCTCATTTACAATGTCGTGATCTTCATATCCAGAGCTGAATCACGTCCCTTGGACTAGACCGCAAGCTAGCGAGCGGCTACTTCCCATGAGCCGTAGCCGTTCTCTCTTTTCACTCGCCCCCTATATATTTGCATGTCCAAGTCCCGTCGAAGGGCGCTTTTGTCAACGCTAAAACATATAATAAAGTCACGTAAATCGTGGGGGCAATTATAAATTTCGTATTAAAATATTTTGAAAAGCATTTAAATGTGTTTTCTGCCAATTCATTGGCACATAGCTTCCTCTAACGAAATTTATTGTTCCAATAAATAAAATATTGTTTTAAAATACAGTATATGTCGAATGCTATTTGAATTATTTCTAAGTTAAATTATTTTTCTTCTTTATTTTATTAATTTATTTGACATAAATTCGTACGGAGGGACTTTATGACGTGCAACGACAACCTTATAAGAGAAAGTCAAATTTTTTAGAAAAATCCCTTTTTACATTTCAGCTCTTTACTTAAGAACCGCTCGACGAAATCGTTTGAAATTTTAATAGCAGATATCTTCGTTTATGGTAAATCACCAGATAAAATTTGGAAGCATTTGACTACATTGTTTTAGAGATATAAAGAATCAAAAAAAAATTCAAACCTCGATATCTTAAGAACCATAGGGGTTTTAAAGCTGAGCAATGAACTTAGCCAAAACATATAAAATATCTACCTTTTCCCAAAATCTCAAGTGCAATAAGGCCTTTTTACGCCCGTAATCGAGACTCAAAAAAACTCATTTTTGACACTCTGTGTGCGAAATTCGATTTTTCCTAGCTGCGTAGCGTGCGCGAAATGCCTAATTTTCACACTAGTGCGCGAAACTCTGCATTTCGTGCACAGCGTGTGCGAAAATCTGAATTTCGCGCACGCTCATCTGCTAAGAACGTAGATTCGCACACTCGTGTCAAAAAATAGTATACGATACTCGTGCGCGTAGGTGTCACCTCGCTTTATTGTCACCCTCGCTACGCTCGGGCGACAAAATACGCTCGTGCGATAATCACCTACTTCGCACACTCGTATCGTAATATACTATTTTTTCAGTTTTCGATTTATTACTGAAAAAATAAGTAGTAAAATCACTTGAAATTTTAATGGAATATAGTTTGACACGTAACCCATCAACATATTTTTTTTCGTGAGGTTATGATGTTTAGTTTCAGAGATATGAATTTTAAAAAAATCACCTTTTTCATTTTATCTGCCGAACGGAGCGGTCAATCTCGAGGACCAAACGGGGAAAAGTAGGTAACTTTATTATCTTTCAAATGCATTTTATCTAAATTATTTGTAACAATGGAATGATGGAAAAAAAACGAAAATAACGTTTTTCGAAAATCAAAAAATGGTCATAGAAAAAAAAGTAATTAAAAAAATTAAAAAATAAATGTTTTTCCCGAATTCATAATCCAAAAATAGATATGCGTGTCAAATTTTATTGATATTGATGGAGTAGTTTTAGAAATATCACGGCACACACACACACACGCACACACACTTCCATACGGACATTTCCTAAAAACACGTGTTTCGAACTTCTAACATCTAAAAACATGTTTCTATGAAGTTTTAGCGAAACTGAAAATTTTACTATTACAAAGATTCCTCTAGGAGGAAGCAAAAAAGAGAAAACGTATAGAATTAAATGTTTTGGTGTTCCATTAACATAAATCTGATATAAGAATCATAAAAGATATTGTTTGAACAGCTTTATTTAAATATCTTGTACATCGAAAGCGAAAGCGAGCAACGAATCTAAAACCAAAGCTCCCAAACTCATGTACCCTCCGCGCAATGAGTTTAACAGAAAAATAAGTCGGGACATCGGAGGAAGAATCTCGGCACAGAGGCTAGGTGAGAGCTTTGGTTTTCAATTTCTTAATTGCTTGCACATCGAAGAAAGGCACGCGACTATAAGAAACAAATCCAAATACGAAATGCTTAAGCCCACCTGCCCCAAGTGCAACGAGTTTAATAAAAAAAAAGTCGACACATCGGGGATAGGTGAGCGACTGCAAGAAACAAATCCAAATCTGAAATGCTCGAACCCAGCTATACCCCAAGTGATGCGTGTTTTAATTTCTATTGGAGAAAGGCGAGCGACTGCTGTACCAAACAAACCCATGTACCCTCCACGCAATGAGTTTAATAAAAAAATAAGTTGGCACATCGGAAGAAGAATCTCGGCGCAGAGGGTTATAGGTGAGAGGTTTGGTTTTAAATTTGTTAATTGCTTGCAGTCACTCGCCTCCCTTTGATGCGCCAGCGTAAGCATTTTGGTTTTAGATTTGCTTGCCTTCCTTCGATGTGCCAACGTATTTTGTTATTAATCTCGCAGCGTGTGCAATTTTCTGCACTTTCGGACCTTGTCGTCTACTTATTATATGTTTCAATGTTTTCTGAACTTACCGCTATAGATGTGCCACTTTTGCTTGGACATGCGAATAATATCGTCGTCGTCTGGCTGATGCGTTATTTTAATGCTCTCTCGTAAACGCGCTTTATCAGACGCTTTCGGACCCTCCGCGACAAATCATCTCTATACGACGTTGATTCTTCCTCTGGCTCTGTCGAACTTTTTATTGACCGATTTAGAAGTGAAAAGCGGCTTTTTCTGTTTTCCGTTATAATATTACACACGATTTTATCGCCGAGAAATTTTCCAAGTATCGAGAATTTATCTCTCCCTTCGTTATCTTGCCGGAGAGAGAAAAACGGGCACGTGTACGAAATATCGAAAGAAGACGATAAGCACTTATCTTCCGTTCTCCATATCTGTTAAATATTTAGCGTAAATATAAATTCAACGTTTAACGTAAATTTAAAATCAAAAATACAAAATATCGCAGCGTAGCTATGTTGCCAGTGAAGCGTTCAACTAGACAACTGCTCGCTTGCTTGTTTCGAATACTACTGACTACTGCCCTCCGTTGAGGGCATTGCAATACCTCGGAGACGCGGCCCAGACAGCTGCTCGTAGAGAGACGCCGATATCCAGGTATGCGACAACGCAGTCGAAGCGTAGGCGGACTGACCCTTCGTTTACGGCCCCTGCCGCCGTTTCCGTTCACCTGGGCATCATTAGGCGCGCACTCTGTGGGGTGCTCGTCTCTCGCTAATCCATAATAGACGTGTTTGTCGCACGTCTTCTCCACGGGCAATAAAACTAGCCGAGTCTCCGAGAAGCTTATATAATAATAAACCACAGGCGAGCTATCGAGTTCGGTGACAAACTCGGCAGCTGCTGGGTTTTTTTACCGCTATATAAAACTACAAACTAATTGTACATATTTTTATATTATAATTCTAAGGATTTACATCAACGAGTATACGATCATTAGCCGCGGAGATGCTTGCAACTCGAAAGAACGAGTGCAAGCATCCCGACGACGACGACTACTGTTCGCCAAAGAACTCTCGGCTGACAATGACGTTTTTATAGCGGCCGGTGAATCGACTGCGCCTTTAGCCGTAAATCTATAGCGACTCCATTGTCGCGCGTGCAATTTATTTATAAATCAATGGGGGCCCGCTTGCGAGTAAAAGTATGCGTGTATAGCGTACACGCGTAGGCCCGCACTTGTTGCATCGGGATCTCTTTCTCTCTCTCTCTTTCTATTCGCGGCCATTGTGTTCGCGAAGCTGCCTTCACCCATTTACGTCCCACCCACGTCATATTATGTCCGCTGCGTGTCGTTATGCCCGAGAACCTTTCTTCTTATCGTTCGTGTACTTACGCACATGTATATATACTTGTTTGAGACTTGCCGATTGGCATTCCTAGAGCGATATTAGATAATACAGCGAAAATACAGCCCGACACGTTTCACATTCCCATTTTTCGTATGAACGAGCATACAGCTCCTCTCTCGCGCTTATATGCACAATACCCTCTTTTTCTCATTCGTCGCTGTGGCAGTAGCAGCAGCAGCAGCAGCAGCAGCTTTCTCGAGTCTATCGCTTATGCTAATGTTATTCAGCTGCTTAAGCGGCAAAGAAATGATGAATTAGAGGCGACTTGCGCACGCGCGCGTACTTTTGACACAGATAGTTTGACGAGCGTAAAAGATGAAATTGCAAACCGCGAGCTTGCGTAAGGCATCTGTATATAGCACTGTGTACAACACAGTATCGGTATTTGCTTCTATATATATACTCGGCTTGCTTGACCGCTACCTTGGCCCTCGTCTATATCGCCGTTTTTTATTTCTTCCATTTAATGTTTACGAGAAGCGCCGAAAGTCGTCGGGACAGGAATGCACTAGACCGTGAGCCGACGACCGCGTGATTTACACCGGCGGTGCCCGGGGAGCACAGCGAGCGAACGCTCTTGATTGGTTTGCGGCTTTTACGAGGCGGCTCGCTCTCTCTCTCTCTCTCTCGTTTAACCGCCGAAAAGCTAGCTTGCTTCTGCGGAGATATAACGCAGTAGTATCGTATTAGAGTTCACTCTCCGGTCGAATGCATAGTCTCCGTCAAAAGCTCGGCGAATCGCACCTATACTTCTCGAAAGAGTATAGTGAAAGTATCGATATTTCAAGCTCGGCCGGAGGGAAAAATAGCGGAAATGTCACAGGGAGTCGAGAGACAAAGCGACTTTCGCTTGGCTATAGCAGCAGCGCCTGAATTTATCTCCTCCTCCCTCGCTCACTCTGCAAACGTTTGTATATAGTTATATATGACGTGAAGCTCAGCGAAGGTAATATCGAGCCATGATATGCCAGAGCCGCACGCGAATCGCCATTGGCAATGGTAATTTTAATCGGCGTCGATCGCTCTTCTCCTCTTATTACGATTATATACTCCTATCTCTTTCTCTCTCTCTCTCCGTCTGTTGTTGAGCCGAGCGCGCGTTGTTGTCGCGTATGGAGAACGCGCAGTAAATCGCCCGCAACTTGCAGCCGGATGGAGGAATCGTGCAACTTTCCCCCTAAGCTATAGCTGTCAACTGCGCTGCTCGCGCTTGCATTCCAAACTATTTCCATATTTTCTCCGCTATAAGCGTGCGCCAGCCCTTTTTTATACGTTTCTTTTTTTTTCGTCTACTCTATATGCATTATAGTAGACAACTTTTCGAAAAATCATATCGGATCCACGGATCTATGTCACAAAAGTTTGGCCTTGGCTGACCATCGAGCTATACACTGATGGCAAAGGCGAAGTGCGCGAGAAAGTTCGATCGGGAGAATCTCGCGTCCCGCCACTTTCCGGGGGTGATGCGATCTAAAAGTTTCTAGACGCTCGCCGAGCTTATATTGATTCTCAAGGAGCCTTCTCGGCCGCTTTCGCTCGCCGATGCTTTTTGCTTGTCATCTCTACTGCGCGGGACGCTATATATATAAACCCCAGGTAGTAGACCCTTTGCTTTTGGGTCTCCCTGTACTGTATCTTTGTATACCTGTCTATGTTGTGTGTATCTGTGCGTATCTGTGCGTGCACTGCACTGTGTACACATTATTGGTAAATTCCAACATTTTCCCTCCTGGTCGGCTTCCGTCAAACTTTCACAGACTTGTGCACGCCAAGCTTCTTGGAATTTCGCCGATTCTATTTTGGTCCGATATTAGACTTGGAAAAAATTGCTCGCATTAGCATACGTCGAGGCGACCTGATTCAACTTTATAGGTGTCCGTATACCGGTTGCAGCTAGCTCTATCTAATCAAGCTGTCGACGCGTATCACTTTCCACCGCTGTGCTGTATCCGCGACGATTATTCGTCAAATTGTAATTCGACTGCCCGATATGCAGCGAATTCCAATCCGAGGAGTCAGAGATAGGTAGATTCTCTCCTTGGAAATTAAAAATACCTGCTATTGTTGAACCTGATGCAGTATGTGCACACGCAGCAGTATCGTCGCCTTGTCCTACATAATCGTGTTTACGAGAGTGAACATACTGCGTCGTCGGTACATATATCGCTGAAACGCGACGTACAAGTACAGGCGTCACTCCTCGCCACACACTCCGTATACGGATTTAGCCTAATTTCGTATTACGCGTAAGAACGCGGCGGCGTGAATTCGTGCTGACCATCGACTTTTGCGCCTTTCGCTTCGCGAGCTCGCGATAAATTTGTCGAAAAAATTTCGTCATCTATATATAATACTCTCTAGAACCAGGTTATATCTATATCCTGCGCGCGATTTTCCACAGCGTCGCGACTGCTGCGAATTGCACTTTGCGGGTGTGAAATCTTGGCGAAGATTTCGAATCTTCGCTCGCGAAGGTCAAGGTCATCGAAAGGATCCCGGAGCTTTCGCTGATGGGGGGATCAACCAAATTTGGTCGTGTTCGCAGGTATGTATATAAAAGCGGCGGCACCTTCTCGCGCATCAAAGTCAACGGGGTACGAATCATTCTGCTGCTGATGCGGCATAATGACGTAACCACAGAGAAAATCAACCGCAGGACTAAACGAAACACGTTTCGCGACACGGCTTGTATATTAGCTCGTTCACGGATTGTTGTATCTTATATGACATATTGTACGTCGTAGTCTCACGCTTGAATCGAACGGAATATTTTCAAATAAAATCATTTATGCATCACGTATCTGAACGGATGAGAAATCGGCAAGAGGAGTCGACGCCTATACACAGCAATTCGCGCGACTATCGAGTATCGATTTTAATTACTGGCGGTGAGTTATATTCGCGTTGCTCCTTTTTCTCTCTCTCTCTCTCTCTCTTTCTCTCGCGCCAGCGGCGTTTCGTGTGATTTATGGGCTTCGAAGAAAAAAAGCGTTAATTGAAATGGCGCGCGCTCTCTATTACCAGAACAAATACAAAAATCGATTTCAAAGCTCTCGCTCGCGATTATTGTACACGTGAGAAAAAAAGTTTAAAGCGTAGTGTTACGCAAGTCCGTCTGTAGATATTTATAGGTTCGACGTAACCTCTTACCCGCGAAAGTGTATAAAAATTACGAAAAACGGAAAGTCAGCCGAGTGAGTTCGATATTCAAAACAAGATTTTTAAAAATCTCGCGATCATCGAGTTTGGTACTCGGTGCATATGGAGAGCGTGACGAACTAAATGGGGAGTGATCAAAGATGTGCGCAAGAGGAATCGATGGATACAGCTAGCCTTGGGTGACAAATAATATATAGCTAAGACCAAGAGGAGCAAGCCCTAATCTAGCTCCGAGAGAGCTGCATGCAAGACGCGCGCGTAGGTGGACTCTAATCGGGAGAAATATTATTATCGCCCAGTCCGCCATGCTCGGAGCCTATTCGTATCATACTTATACACATGCGCGCTGGCGCGCAGTTAACACGACGTAAACGCCGATATTATAACGACTGCTTTTTGCACGCTTGGCTGCGGCCAGTCTCTCTCTCTCTCTCTCTCTCTCTCTCCCTCTAGTGGCGATAACCTTAAAATTTTCTCTCTCTCTCTCTCCTTCCGACGTGTCGGCTGTTTATAGCCCGAGCTCGTAAAGCACTCGTTGCACACGATAGCATTATGTACTGTGAAAAAGATCGATCACACGTATACCCGATCGTTGCTCGCTCTATATGTACAGCTATGCCAATAAAGTGATTTCAAATCGATCGAGCGCAGCGCGCGAAAAATATATCGCGTATCTCGTCGCGAGAGAACTTTGCTTTCCAAGAGCTGATGTGTATACGTAACGAGATTAATATATAATATGCAAGCGTTTTGTTTCGAACAAGCTGTATGTCTTAGTGGGTATTATGTCCGTTATGGGAATTATATACATTTTCTCGTGCGCTGTGCAGCGGTTATCGAAAAAGTCAACTATATAAAAAGGCTCACGCGTGATCTCTCGCGTGAAAGTTGTCAAGTTTTCGGACGCTTGATTAACGCTCCTTTTCGCGAAAGAAAATAAAAGATTCGCTTCGCGCAATTAAACGTTAGTCCGTTTTTTCTCTGCAAAGGATTAAAGGCAAATTTTAATTGGCTTGTCCCGCATTTCTGGATAATTGATCTGAAAAATATGTACGTCACGCGCTTGATCAACTTTCATCCAGCGAACGCCAAGAGCGTTTTTATTTTTCACCTGCCATGCATGTGTCACATATATATATATACGCGCACTGTATATATCCGCGCGGGGATTACCATTTCACGGATATTAAGATTATACGCGGTGTTTACCTTTTCGTCGATTCTTCTCTCTTTTTTTTCTTCTTGTATTTCGCGTGCAAATATTTGCCCAAGCTTGAAGACCGATTTGGGTACGAGCAAAAGGCAAACGGACGAATAACGAGATTCTGATTCGGCAAGATTCGTCACCGAGTGTATAAGTACACTATACAAGTATATTGAAATCCAGGCACGCGCAAGAACGTCTCGACCTCGTATAATATATAAAAGACGCGCCACACACAACTCGAAATAAAATCGTTTTTTCTCCCTCTCGAGTGCGAGCAAACATCCGCTTGAAAAACTCGCGTATTATTCGGCTGTTTGTTGGACACACAAGTCCACTTCGCCCGTGTGGGGTCAAGGTCCTATTGTATACTCCGACGGCGACACGAGTAACGCGTCCATTCCGATGCTTTGCACGATCCTCTCTCTCTCTCTCTCTCTCTCTCTCCACGTGTTTGCGGAGAAGAGCGTAAAAGCGAGCCTGACGAAACACGAAAAAAAAAAGCCAATAAAATAATCCTTCTTTTTGCAAGCTCGAGCTTTCGACTTGTCGCGCGCGCGGATGTCCATAGACGGCCGTATAGCTCGGCGCGCGACGATTAGCTCTGCACTTATGGCGCGAGAATCTGTACAAAGCGCAGCAATTTCGCTCGACCTTTTCCCCACCGTGTGTGTGTGTAAGCATCGAGATCGAGAGAGAAGTATATATATATAGATATATAGATAGATAGATAGATAGATGCACGAGAGATGCGCGAAACTAATACGGGGCCGGGAGTCGTCGTGTTTTTCACGCCGAGCGCGAATCGTGAAAGCCTTACCTACTTTGTCCCGAAAGCGATTTCCAGCGTCTCTCGCGCGAGCGGAGATACCGATATACAAGCGATAAGCATCTCGCTCAGCCCGCGGCAGCTCTGTGTACAATATATATATACCACATACTGCTCGATCTTTCTAATTGTTCCTATCTAGCTATGTCTATTGTAACGGCTTCAAAGTCGCGCCGCGCGAAAATCGGAGGATCTCTCCGGCAGTGTAATAATTTTCAATTAAATCCCCAACTTATTATGCTGTATTCTATATATAACTGAGTAGGCTGCGCAATCAGCATGGACAGGGCCAGGTCGATCGCTCGCTCGCAATGTTTCCTAGAATCCGTTCGAGCTGAAAACGGCATTTCATTTCGCAAAAGGCGCGAGAGACGATTATTGCGCAAAGCAAAGAGTCGCTCTCTCGTATATATAGGTAGCGAGAGAGTGTCGCCTTGATTTTACGCAACGCTCGTCCGAAATTAACGCTCGAGATGCGCGTAATTGTGTTTTTCCTCTACTATCTCGAGGAATAATTAAACCTCTTATTTCGCGCGAGTTTCCGCGTTTTCTGCATGCAACGTTGCGCGTCTATCAGGAAGAGTAATTTTTTCCGCTGAAATTCAAAAAGCTTCACAGGCGACAAATTGACGCGCATTGAGAATAGGCGCCGTGTGAAGGGTATTAATAACCTCGAGATACCGGCGATCGAGCGATCTTTATCGAAGAGCTCTCGTGAAAAGCGAGTGCATGTATGTATGGCTCTCCCAGCGGTAAAAGGTCGCTTGCCTTGCCCCGTACGCGCGCAATCGCGATGGACTCGATGCTACTTATTTGCGCCGCTATATAGAGAGCTATATATGTATGTGTGTGGTGAATAGACACGACGCATCTCTGCTGATGGAAATTTATGGACCTTTGACGTACGTCCTCGAATCGACTCCCTCAGCCGTATAGCTGGCGTATATCTTGTGGATAGAGCCAATTAATCAGCTGCTCTCGAGTTGAATTATAATTATGCGCGAAAAAAGAGCAAGAGCTGCGGCTACTAACTCTATTACCCTCCTTAATTTTCAATCAGCGATGATTTTCTACTATTATACGATACGAGCCATTGTCTACCGTGAAAATATAGCTCGGCTCTTTGAATCGTTGAACAATGCAATTTGCGACTGTTCACAGCGGACTCCTCTCGATGCGATCGCATTATATTATTGCAGCAACGGAAAGAAATAGGGAGACCGCACGAGTTTGACCCTATTTTCCTCTATCTCTCTCTCTCTCTCTCTCTCTTTCTCTCTTTCTTCATTGGGAAACGGGATCGAACTTGGCCTCCAATTTAAAATGTACAATTGGAAATCCTTTTTTTTACAGCGTCTCAGAGCCCTTTGACAGCCGGTCGTAAATATTATTTTAGTGTGCGCTCGGAGAAGAAGTGTCATGCTTGCGAGCGCGAGAAGAGGATAATGTAGGAAGAAATTTGTCGAAGCGACTTTCCATCGCGAGCATCAGCTCGCTCGTATTAAAACGCGACCTTTGACCCTCTGGAGACGCATAAATCTCGACGCGTTTTACGAGTGTACACGCTGAAGTAGTAGTGCCTGTATAGACAAGCTAGAGGTATATATATATACATACCGGTTGTGAGCCGAGTGAATTTCTCGGACTATTATATTGCCTCTCGATATATTACGCTTGCACGAGCTTCATATAATAAGCGTCACAGCGAGGCGAGATGCGAGGAAAAATAAAAGAGTCGTCGCAGAAAAGTCGCGCGATACGAGGATAGCGGTGGCGCCACTATTTACATAGTAAATCACAGCGTTTATATAACGAGAGCGTAAACGTCAAATTAAATCGACGGGAGATTCGAGAAGTTCTTTTTTCATCCTATGCGCAGATTTATTCACGGCGTGCGGCGAGATTCGAGTGTGTGTCGCGCGCGAATTATGCAAGCACGTCCCGTTAAGAGCAATGAGTTATTCGCGCGTGCGCTCCTTTTTGTTATATACCTACCTCTCTCTCTCTCTCTCTCTCTCTCTCTCTCTTAGTCGCAGTCGCAAGATCGCTATACGTAGAAAGCAGACTTCCT
Source organism: Pteromalus puparum (assembly GCA_012977825.3). Classification (NCBI taxonomy): domain Eukaryota; kingdom Metazoa; phylum Arthropoda; class Insecta; order Hymenoptera; family Pteromalidae; genus Pteromalus; species Pteromalus puparum. Next base: position 56,664,968 of record CM053172.1, on the reverse strand, counting down.
TCATACGCGCGGTTACTAGGCAAGGTCGTGTGTGCATAAAACGTCCGATCTCACGATCTTTCTTCCATACTCCCACCTGGTATATATATATGTATGTATACGTGTATAATGGCTGCCGGCACGATTTCTATATTGCACTTTGGCTGATGTGTATCCCTCTTTCTCTCGCGAGATACCGATCGGGAACGAAATCATTTCTTCTCCACTTCGTCCTCCGTCGCGTCATTTTTTTTTCTTGTCTAACATATATCGAAGAGAAAGTGTGCAAAGCCAATCCCCAAAGTTTCTTGCATTCTTGCATGTATATATATAAACTGTCGAATCTGTTCTTCTTGCAAAAACGTACTGGCTGCGCTTAATCGGCGATTAATACACGCTTTTCGGAGCGAGTGTGTATATACACAGTTGGTTTACGTAAGCTCAGTGTATATATGCAAAGGTGAAACCGTCTACGATGCAGCGCAAGAGGCCACATGCGGTGCAGCACACGTGCGAGATTTTGTACAACGAATTGTGCATATAGTGTGTGTCTGTAATTGACACCTGGCATTCGATCCTATACATATGCTGATGTGTATGGAGTAGGACAATGCGCGCGAGAGATGATGAGTTTCATCGGCAAACCGACTACTATATAGGTAGACTGTGCTATGGTGGATATAGCATATTATACGCGGAAAACATGCGAGCGAACTTTCTTCCACGCGCGATCGGCTTTGTCAGATAAGTACATATTCAATCCGCCGCGATCAAACATTCGATTAATTATACTCGCGTTAGAGCGCCGGCTTAATTAATTTTCTTATCTATCCGTGTGTATTAGGCATATAAAGTGCGCAAGGTGCAGCGATTTCGAAAAGGCGAATTTCGAAATTGTGCAACCGCTGAAAAATCGGTAAAACGAACCGGTCGATTAGCTCTCGAGTTAGTCTGGTGTATTATACAGATAAATTTGCTTTTTTTTAGCGTTTTCGCGCAACTTTGTTGCCGCATTTCCTTCCGCGAGAGATTTTCACGAGAGCTAGCTATATATGTGTGTAGGATTATTTTGTAAGCGGCGAGTTTTGGGAAACTCTGTTCGTTATTCTGGGCGCGAGAAAAGAGAGGCTGACGCATGTGCAATAACTCTGTTGTATTCTCAGACAATGTGCGTGAGTTATGTCACTGCAGTGTATGCGGCATAAAGACTCGTTTGTTGTGCTGTTACGAAATAAACGGCCAGCTAATTCGTGAGAATGCTAATTTCGCCAAATATATAATCGACGGTGAATTATGCGATACCGCGAAAGAAGAACTTTCGTATATATACGTATAACTATAATATATTGACGAGTAGTGCGTATATTCACTTAGTTAATGAGTCGCGTGATTCGAGGCTTGTAACTACATACATTGTCCGATGGGAGGCTGGGTACATTTTCTCTTTACGACAACAACAACGTATATACACTTCTGGCCGATGTCGATTACTTTGAGAAGAATTATCGCCGCTGGATTGTAAAGATAAGCCGCCTCAGTTCTGCGCTATAACGGGAAATAATAAGCACGTGCGATATGATTGGTTGTCGAGCTCGCGAGCATCTCGCTTGTATATATATATATATAGGTATATACGTATAGGTATATGTGTACGCGTACACTGCGCATCATGCGCGCGAATTTCAAGTGGAACACGACATAATTCCGAGGCTTGACCGCTGCGCGCACTGCAGCTGGCCTACTAAACTCTGTGCTCAGTATTCACATTTTCGAAATCTCATATAAGTATAAGCACAATAATATTAGAGGGGCATCGTGTGAGAACGGAGAGGACGAATTCGCGAAACAAAAGTCGTATAAACGTTCGCGCGCGAGACGTATACGTTATACACAGGCTACTTTCTAGTAATTGACTCGATAGTGCATAAACATACGTCCAAGAGCTGATCCATAGCGGCTGTTCGACACGTATATGTATACGTACATTTATAAAGTTTCAACAAAACTATACGCGTTTCTCATTCTCTCTCTCTCGCTTCGCAGCTTGAAAAATGAGATATTTAGTATATAGCGGGATATTACGCGCGAAGCGTATACCATTGCGGTAAGTTCTACATATCTCTCTATCTCTTCTGTCGGCTAATCGAGTCCTCATTCACGAAGATTTTCGAGCCGCGTTAAAAATTCGACGTGGGAATAAGCGCTGCCGAGAGAAAACTCGCTGAAAATTTATCGCGGCGACGCGCTCATAATGATTCTACCCGCGCGCGCGCGAGCTTATAGTAATTGAATATCCGAACAGCAGCAGCAGCAGCAGCGGCGGCGTCGGCTTGTTTATTAATGTGTATAAAATTTAGCGTGACTCTGGCTTCTTTTTCGGTACGTCTCTCCCGCGCAACTCAAGACACCCGGGATATATACAGCGTAACGTTATCTCGGACACGTTACACAATATAAAGTGCGAGCGCGTCCTTTCTCTCCTATAAGAGCGCGTGGCACGAAGTCTCTCGAGTGTAATTATTCAAAGGCGCGATGGGATATAATTGATAGAGTTTTGCGCTACAAGTGAGAGAGAGAGAGAGAGAGAGAGAGAGAGAAAAGTACCGCCGGGAGCTTTCGATTAGCTCTCAATTATCGCGCGCGGTGTGCGTGTGTATAGCGGACTCTCTTATTAGACGGGGTATTAGCATGTGCGCGCATAACTGCCGGATGTACGTCGCGTCGGCTTAACGCGCGCAAGAAAGTCATGAACGGTCTTTTTTTTCTCTCTTGACTGCTAAAAAGTACGCCTGCGAGTGGGCGTTGATCTTGATTCAATCGTTTCTTATATGTATAGTATAATACAGTATATAATACACGTTAGCGTAATAATACGAACGTGAGAAAAGTTTTTCACCCTCTCTTTTGGTGTAATTTTTTCACGGATGAAACGATTAATCCTAATCCTGAAAAGAAATACTTGTTACAAAGTAGTCCAACGAGAGCTCGTCCTTAGGTTCTCCTAATGAAAGTCGACATTGTTATTCGAAAGTCGACGGAAGTTTGTCTAATTGTAGAACGGCGATATCAACGCGACTGCATTTCTCTGCTGGCGCATCTCTTTCCTTCTTTTTTTTCCTTTCGGTTTATAGCGATCGATGCGTATATACATATAGAAATCAAGCGACAACCAGTTTAGTTCATCTCGCTCTGATGACAGCTTTAACAGAGAGGTATATACGTGAAAGACTCGTTCGGCTTTTTTTTTCGTTTCGACGTCTTGCTGCAGCAGCAAGTCATTTCAGTAATTTACGAGGCGCGATAAGGGCCGAACGAGAAAAATGTATTATAAACCTGCAGTTGGCTTTCTAAGATCCCGGATTGATAGCCGATGACGATGCGGAGGGGAAACGCGTATACTTATAAGCGAGCGCGGTCGCGAGCGCATCCGAATAAATTACAGACTGTATATAGGTACATACGTACGAATAACGAGGAACGAGATCGTTAGGAAATTAATTTAAGACTGTACTTATCTCGATGACAGTCATTGCGCGGATTACACAAAGTGATGCCGGAGACACGGTGAATTAAACCGATAAAAATCTAAATGCTAATCGCGCTCGCCTCGTAATAATTTATCACGGCTACCTGCTGAGATACACCTATATGCATACTGCAGTACAATGGAATTTGTATTCGTCGAGATCGCGGGAAATTCAAATCGTTGCTTTTTTTTTAAGTCTTATTTGTTAAATGTCGCTGAACGACGTAGCCTTACGTATGTACATTTCGCTGGACACTGAACTCGCACGCCACTGGTCGGGTCGTTGATCCGCGGCAGGTTTCTCATTCATGTCCTTCTCGCTCCAGCTCCTTCTTCTTCTTCTTCCTCTTGTACTGCGGTATGCAGCATTTGGCAACTTACGCGTACGTAATCCTATGGATCCTAAAATATATTACGTACGATCGCTTTGGCAAATTTTGCCGTTTTCTTTTCTCCGACAATTTGGCGAACTTATACTTTATACTTCGCAAAAAGACCACACTGCAGCAGAGAGAGAGAGAGAGAGAGAGAGAGAGACTTTGCAGCCGCAAATTAAAACGTGTGCATACATATATACATATACAGGATGGAACGACCTCGTCGTTGCGCTACCTGTTCGCGCGCACTTTTGCATACCGGAATACTTACACGAAACAGGCCTCGAGAGAAAAGTTTTCGGAATTAATCGACGACTCGAGATCTCTTGGCAATGATACAGCGTTCGATTCAGCGGCGATCGTCGTGGTCATTTGTATTCGCGTTATAGAAACCGCACGAGTATACGATTTTAATAAAGTTTTCCGCAGCAAGCATCGAGAGAAAGAAAGAGAGAGAGAGGATTCACCAGAGACAACGACGACGACGAGCCGTCTAGACGCGGGGGTGTTTGCAGAGGCGCCGCGCGGTGCACGCGATGCACATTCCGCGAGATTTGATTCGATCTGAAGCCACAGTGTCGGGAAACAATGTGTAACGCATGAAAGCTCAAGCCTCGCGATTCTATATACATATATGCGCGTGACAAATTCGCTGACGCAGTTTGCGGTCGGTTTAATCCTGGCGATAATAAAATTTTATTCTCTCGATTTCGCAATTTTTCCTCCTTAATGCCACGAGACCGATCGAAAAAGGGAATCGTCCGCGGTCAGCAAGCGCAGCAGTATGGCGTCTCTCTCTCTCTACATGATCCGAACGTCCTTGAAATAAATTCCAGTCAGATTTCCGTCTCTCTCTCTCTCTCTCTCTCTCTCTCTCTCTTATTTTTTCTGCTCGATCCCGACGACGCGCGACGACGACGACAACGGCAACTTGCACCACCCCTCTTCCAAAACTGGTTTCACTCGTTGCCATATCACACACTCGGTGAAACTGGTTCGCTACTCGGCGCGGGATTTTCCTCGAAATTTCCCAATTGCGTCCTCTATTCCAAAGGCATATATATACATCGCGTTCTATATAGAGTCAACGTGAGAACGAAGCGCGAAAATTTGTACGCAGAGCTTTTATAAAAGCGGATCTCGTGAGGCGGATATATGTATGTACTGCTGTCACGAGGAGGTCGCGGAGGGAGCGAGCTGTAATGACGTTGCCGGAAACGCATAATGCAAACTGGCTTAACTAGTCGTAGAGAATGGTGTGTATAAGCAGTGTCCTGCTGTTGCACGCAGCTCCTTGAAGCGGATAATATAGCTGGGACTGTCGCGACCCGACCACCTTCCTCTTTTTCTTTTACTTTTACATACTCTTTCTCTTGCCATTTTTTTCCACACGTACGTATACGTGCTTTTCTATCTCTATACACGCCACTGCATATTATAGACTCGGAGACTTTACGGCTATCTGTCATCTGTGTGTCGAGCGAAGGTCTTTGCTGATTGAAGAGTGAGCCGTTTGAACGGAAAATTAGCTGCGGCCTTCTTTGGCCCAGATGTGGCTAGAAGTAGGTTTCGAGAAAATTGGACGTTTGCACGGCGCGGTTTTAATTCTCTTTGTTTGTCCCGCAAAGAGATCGAGCTTATAGCTGAGGGCCTGTTTCGAGAGCATCCGCGTGAAACCATCTAGCATAATTAAATTTAAATAAAAACAGCCATCGATGCAGGGCAGATATATAGAGACGCACGTGCTTATACATATATAAATAAGGCTCGCGCACGATTTCCAGCGGTCGAACCTCTCTGCACTGCCGATTCACGAGCATAAAGGAGCCAAGAGCCGGGAATATTGCAAAACCGAGACTGCAGCACACGCGATGCTCCAGATTCACTTGCGGCTAATTGAATCGTCTCGAATACGTATATATGAGAGTTGCGGAATGCTACACCATCAGCCTTATATTATTATTTCGACTTTATACGTCTTTATTAAGTTCACGCATTTACACACATATACCGTCCGATTCAATTAATTCTCTAATGCGCGCGAGCGCGTGCTTCATTATAAACTCTCCGGATGCTAATAACTTCAGCGGCCAATCAACCAACGGAGCCTCTATAGTAAACAAGTATTTTTGCCGTATATCAGCATACACGAGGATCATTGCGACACGCATCTAGAACGTGGAAAAAGTCGAGTTATACAATAGCTAGTACGCCCGATGAGGCATAACACATAACCGATGTCTGTAAATCGGTATACTACGCACGCGGCGGATGTATTGATGATACAGTACTGCGCAGAGGCCAACGGTATACCTATATACCTTGCGCATCTCGCAAGAAGGGATACGCTGCATTACCTATAGACCCAATTGCAGGCTCTCGGTTATAAAGAAGCGTCTGCGTGCACACGGGAGGCGATTAAGTGCGCCGCGCGGCTGCAGCTTCTTATTCCACATCTGACTCGCGCGTGCGCAGAGATTAACGGTCGAGTAGGGGATTCCGCCCAAGGCGCTCACGAAATAGCGGAAAACAGTCAGCAATGTAAATACGCGCGTGCATCCCGTATAGTAAGCGAATAATATACGCTCGATCGTATGTATGCTCTGTTCGAAATATCGGTAGGCAAAGTGGAGTATATGCAAATACACAGCGTGTGTATATATATATATATATATATATATATATAACCCGGGAGCGCCGATTGTTATGGGGTTGTTGAACCGATTTCGCGCGCTGTTACTCCTCTGCGCGCATATGTTTGGCGTGTGTGTATATAGTCGGCGTATATACGACGATTTTTTAATTAGTTCCGCGTATAAGCGCGGCTGTTTCTACGTGTTATAATTATTCGATATCGCTACTGCAGTAAGCCTTACTTCGTCGAGCGTTGATTGAACGCGTTGAGAGCCACATACGCGTGCCAGTCTCGGATCTAATCATGCAGCCGCGTGTGATTTAATAAATTTCGTTTGAACTAGAAATGAATAAATTACACTCAGCTCGGTTTATGAATGCCTTACCCAACTGTTGCTAACTGTTATAAATCGCTAATTAATTCGTGGAAAATGTGCTGCCGTTTATTTATTACGTACTCACGCATAAGTATCATATATACGCGGATTTCAGTCGTCTATCGTATATATGAAAAAAAGTGCTTATACGCACACGCGCGCGTTATTTTCGCACGTTTTACAAGCAATTTACCGATACATACCGATAAATCGCTCGTTAATTCCCGTTAAACAGACGCGAAAGTTCGTATAATGAATAATTGATAAAATACTTTCACGCATATAATTATTCTGTAATTAAGAAATATTTCGGCGGAAGACACACTGCACTCGCACGTATACATGCATCCAGCGAGGTATTCTCTTTTGACTCGGCTTTCGTATATATATACCTATAACGTGAAACGCGCTGCCGCAGCACCGAGAGATATCGTTTTTAGGTCGAATACCGCATGCGCAGCTGCAGCCCGCGTGCGCTTACATTATATTCTTTTTCAGCGCGGCGGCAATCGATGTGTTTTATATATATATGTATATAGCGGGCGAGCAGGATTAAGGACCGGTCACCAGGTCTTGCACACATATAACGTACACGATGCACCGAAAGTCGTCAAAGCTCGCGCGAGAAGAGGGAAAGGGGATTTTTGGACGTCCGCGAATTAATATGAGAGAACGAGGCACACCAGCTGCTGTAGGTATACATATACGTAAACTGCACTTGTTCCTTTCGAGCATCGTTTATATCGTGTTTAATCTTTGTCAGCAATCATGAGTATGTGTGCGTGTGCATCTCTCTCGCGTGTACTATATATTATACACTCGAAGATGAATCATCGAGCAAAAAGGCTCGATCAAATCATTTCCGAAGTATACAAGGGGCAAAAGGCGAAGGTGTGGACTCCGCGAACGGGACGGCATTCCTCTCGCGTGTGCATCAGTGGCTAAATACGTGTGCTCGAGCGCGAGAGAACCGCTGATGCAGGTATATCGGCTGCTGCTGCTACTTCTTCGTCTTCTTCTTCTTCTTCGGTCGCGGTGTGCGCGCATGCATGGATCGCTCAAATCGCCGGTGAACGTTCGCCCTCGAAAAGTCCATTCCAGAAACGAGCGTTTGGCTGCTCTGCTTCTCCTTCGTTTCGCCCTCCGCGTGTGCACATTCCTCCGCGATGTAGCTATACCGATGCGCCTGTGCGAGGAGCAGCTAAAGTGAATCCGGTATTTTTTAAAATTTTGTTTTGATGAAACTTTTATATTTTCGCAGCCTGACGCATATACATTGCGTATTTTACTATTTTTTATAAAGACTTGGAGGGGTCTGAAAAGAAACGCGTGAACCCAGGCATTTATTCATAAAAGTTTGTTGTATTTTTGTCATTTCTCTCTCAAGTATATTCACAAAGGACAATTACATCTGACTTATGCGTACTAATTTGTTCTAATCCTTAATCTTACATCGATAGCATTACCGCTTAAGTTTATTATTCACGCTTATCGTTACACTCTATCGTAATCGTAAGCATTCTAATAAGTGTCGATCGATCGATCAAGCACGCTTGTTTTTCCTTTCTTTATTCTTCAATTCTCCTCTCAATTCGTACGTACAATCCTTATGTTTAGATAGATTAAATGGCTTTTTTAATACGTCCCAACATTATTGACGCGTCACTGCGGCGTTTTTCATTTCATTTAATTCCCATAATGTTGAATAATTTTTTTCATTATCGTTCGAGTGAGTCTTTTGTTAGATTGCTTATACTGATTTTTATATCTCCCCTTTTTTGTTTCTCTCTGCCAAACGGCCAAATTATCGCATATACATATACAAGTCGATTTTTTTAAAAAATTATCTTTTACGCTATCGTTTTAAATATCATCTTTCATATATAATATTTTTCTCGCTTGTTCACTACGTGCAAATCAATATATCCGTAATAATTACATAGAACAATGATTTATCGATTTTACCACCCTTTACTACATATATGCTCATTTTTCAGAAGATTCTCCTTTTTTGCATCAAAACAGTTTTTTTCACTTACACGTTATTCATATAGTTCATTCTCGTTCTTTAGAAGCTGTAAAATATTCGCAACTGGTATGGCGTTATATATTTCGCAATACAATTTTTCAAAAACAAAAGAAAAACACATCTCACCGGGCTTATTCATCGTCGTCTTTGCAACTGTTCTAAAGTCGTATTAAATGTTTCTCAAACATTTGATATATTTACAGACACGGTTGTCTGCTTTAATTTTATGCATTTTTTCATCTAAATAGTTTATCGCAGCCTCGCGTTCACTTCATATTATTTTCATTTCCACGGTTATTTTGACAAAGCGACGTTTGACGTCAGGTATTCATATGCGCTCTATAAAAACGAATATAAAAGCCGGCGCGAAATGTCGTTCTGTGCAAGAATTCATTATAAATATATGATAAGATTGGACACTGCAGCACTGTCATGATATTGTTATTATAATTTTACTTGTTACTTCTCGCTACGATTTTTTTTTACCTATATAACTGTAGTGCTTCTGTTTCGTCATAAGGCGGACAACTTTATTTCACGAGACATACACATTAAATTTTTTCTTGGTACACTTACATACGCTCTCTACACACTACCATTAGATTCTCCTCTTTTTTTCTTGCTTTTCATCGATCTTTTCGTACAAAACAAAATTACATCTTTTTGGCATTGGAAGAAAAAATACATTTTTCAACGTTGTCTCTCTTTATTATTAACTCGTTTTGTTTTTATTCAATCATAACTTTTTAGCTTCTTCTCATTTTTCCTGCCCATTTCTTTCGATATAATCATTTTTAAAAATGTTTTCATCCTTATATATTTTAGTTTCAATAATCTTGCTATATAATTATTACAAGTAATTTACTTTATCTTCTAAATATTATCTTTAACATTATTTTGGCATCATCGCATTTAATATCAGTTTTATTGTTTTTATTTTCTCTTCAAGTCTCTCATACTTTTTTTCTCATTATAAAAACCGTAATAATTATGTGTATTGGCTTTTTTTTTGCTTTGCATAATGGCAGTGCTATTCCTCGTCGCCAGCGAAACGTTCATGATACGAAATATTTGATTTGGCTTGATACAATGTTTATAAAAAAAACTTTTAACACCTGAAACTATACAAAGTTACGTTAATCGAAGCAAAAATTCGTAAAAAAATACCATAATGTATATAAAATCAAGACAACATTTTAAAGCAGAGCCATTTTGTATTTTGCTTCGAAGGAAAGGACGATTCGTACAGTTTTAATATCATCGCCTCGTCATTTTGATATTTTTGTATAAACATCCTAACTATAAATCACGAGGCGACTGTTAACACAAATGCGATTGATGGTCAAAGTTGTACTGTGGGTTGCTTTTCCTTTTGAAAAGATCTAATAGAAACACCATTACGTTTAAAAAGAAGGAACACGTTTTCGATTTTAAATCCGCCTCTTCTGTACGTCGATACATTTTTAAGATAAGTCTTTACTGCACAGCAATATTTTGTAAAATTTATTTAAACGTCGTCGTAAAAATTCATCTTAATATTTTATTTAAATACTTATGTACTAGTGATTCTATCAGACGTTCTTTTCAGGAAAAATTATATATAGATATATATATTTGTATATATATATGGTTTTTACAATCTCTCATTTTATATGTGTATATATATCGAAGATTTGGATTGTTTTTCGATAAATGATAAAAATGAAGAAAAAAAGAACAAAAGTAAAAATGAGCAAAAATATTTTTAATTGGAATATTTCTGTTTGTCCTTACAAAAAATGTGCAATGCATTGCACGTAATACGAGTAGGTTGAAATAGGTAGATGAATAATCAACTTAGCTAAAAAATTCGGAATAGATTAAGGATATTCAGAGAAGACGCCATTACGGCTTTGCGGAATGAGCACTAATTTCGCAAAAACTTCCTTTGGGACGTCGATTAAGACAGTCATCTCGAAAATATTGATTCTTCGAAATTTATGGTGATTTTTGACAAATAGCGCATGTGTCTCTTCGCTCGTCGTCTTTACGGCACTTTTACAAACTTCATCTTAGACGGCCGCTTCGCAAGTTATAGTAGTACATAACACTCTTTCAAAACTTAATTAATAAATAATCATTTAAATTAGATTATATTACTAATTATTGTATGTGATATTGATGATAATATATTAATGATTCTTATAATACTCTGGATCGCGACCAGGCTGACAATCGATTACGTGATCGATTCAACATCCCTTCTCTTTACATTATCCGGCCGTTTTTTAGTCCCCTCGACTGTCATCCTTGATCCCGCGCGCGCTCATACATACAAATATAAAAGTTTGCATACAATCGATCGATACATAATGTCTAATGATCAGTACCTAAAAATGTAAATCGTTTAAAGTCCTCTAAAATAATATTTAAATTTCACTAAAGATCGCATGATAAATGGGAAAACAATCGCATACCAATATAAAGGATAATAAATAAATTATAAGTGGACTCGTCGCTCCACGTTCGTTTTCTTTTCCCGATAAAGTATTCACTCGCTTAATAAAAAGTGAAGAAGCGAGAAGAAAGAACATTTTTTCGCGTGAAAAATAGAGAAGAAGATGAAAAATCGAAGTTTACCTGGAAGTAAGAAATGTCACCTAATATTTACAAATATTCAAATAATACAAATTGATTTCTTACAACGGACGCCCAAAATAATCGTTTCACTTGCGCACGTGCTATCGTCCAACGTAAAGAAAGAAAATTACAAATTGTCCTCGTTGCCTGTAACATGTGCGATTTCTCAAAATGTATTTTTCAGTCACGCTTTAAAAAGTCGCATGGATAAAATGCGGAGACATTCTATTACACAATAAATCTACAGCTCTATCCGCTTTTACGTACTTTCGTCTTTTTAATTTTCTTTCCTTTTTATAAAATTCGAAATTGAAAAGTCCGAAAATACGTGGTATATTAAAAACTATTTAAAGATTAGCCTGAATCAAGTTCGTTTCGGAACTTTAGCCAAACTCAGGTAAACCTATACAGATATAATTGCGTTTGGTCGCTAGCCTCTTTAACGGCACCTCGTCGGGAGACCGATTCAGTCAGCTATAACGAATGTTAACGGTTCGGTTATGGCTAGCTCGGGCCAAAGGGCCCGGTCGACAATCATCCGATGGCTCCGCCCTCTTGATAAGGACCAGTTATCATGCAGGGATGCATCGGGAAGAGTGTCGTCCATGTCATGGTCGTGTACGTCGGCGACCTCATCATGAACTGTGAGCTCGGGACGTTGGGCACGTGCGGGAGGGTCAGAGGCGCCTCGCTCGCCGTGGCCGCGCCAGGACTCGAGGAGGTGCTCGGCGCCGCCTGGGACGTCGCCGTACTACCCGCACTGGTCGCGCTCACGCCGAGCTTGCGCAGTCGCATCTTCTCCTCCCACTCGTCCCAGCCGTGGCGCGGTCGATTCAGGTTGCGGTGCTGGTAGAACACCAAGCTTATCCTGGTCGGGTTCAGGCGGTTGGGTCGCTTCAGAGCGGTCGTGGCGTGCATCTCGTGCTTGGCACACTCGAAGAGGACGCTGCCATGGCCCAGGGCTATGGCTACGCCGCCCATCTGCGAGTCTTTGAAGCACTCCTCGTTGTCGGAGTAATCGGCGACTTCGCCGAGAGGCTCTGCTTTGGGCGCTGGCTCAGGCAATACCGGAAAGTAGGAAGGTGGCCCATACAGGTCCCAGCGTGGGCAACCAGGCGCTTCCCAGCGCGCCCAGCCCGGATTGAGACCTTGGTAGGGCGCTGGCACGTTCTGGAATGGATATTGAGCTGGCGGAAAGCAGGCATCCCTCTTGGGCTGTTGATAGAATTGTGGTGCAGGATATTCAGCAGCCTGTGAGTGATAAGTAGGATTGTAGTTGTACCCATCCCACGTGTTTGGGTACGGTTTGTCGAAAACTGGATAACTTGGATATCCATATTGTGGAAACGAAGGGTGACCAAGACCGGTCATCGTGTGAAAATCTTGCACTTGCTTCATTTCAGCCTCGGCCCAGCTCAGGCCTGGATTTTGGTTCGGTACTTCTTGTCTTGTGCTATCTTGAAACCCTGGAACATTTGGAAACAATGCATTATTATTATTTTTCTTAGTGAAGCGTTTTTATTACTAAAACCAAAAGTTACCTTCTCTCAGTTTATCTTGTGGCCATTCGGGTTTCCTCTGCTGGATCGGACTATTTTTATTTGGTTCTTGAGGTTTGAGGAATGTTTTTGAAACAGAGCTTTGAGAATTGCCGGACTCAGATTGAGGGTTGTGATTAGGCGTAGTTCTTGAAGGTGGCCTCCCCTTTGGCACTCTGAAAGGCGACGGTGGTTCTGCCGGTGCCTCCCAAGAAGGCTTTATCGCATCGGGGTGCGATTGTCTTTCGTCCCAGTATGTTTTCGAAGTGTTCCCGTACTCCAATTTAGATGATAAGCCTTGTTGAGTAGTTTGCGAAGGCGATTGCGCAAATTTTTTTGCAGTTTCATTACCCCACGAACTCAACGAACTCCAATTGGATTGTTCCGTAGGACCGGACGGATAGTTAAGATTAGACAGCCCTCTAGAATTATTTGAAATTCTTTTTTGTTCAGCAGAGTTAATTGAATTTTCGTTTTGTTGATCGTAAGTCTGATGCGGTAGTGATGGCATGTGAAGTGGATTTTGCAGTAAATAATCGGAATTCATGGGCCCAGGCATCGCGTAACCCTGATTCGCATAATCAGCCAACCTTGAATTAGATTCGGATTGCTGTGAGATTTGCGATGTTGGAGCTTTCGGCATGGATTTAGAATCTTGCATTTCTGTATTGTTCTGTGCCACAATTCCGGGAAATCTTTGATTATGATCGGCTGGATACCGCGGAGAGGATATATTAGAACTATAACTGTCACTCGAATTCAAGCTTGGACTTCGGAGTTGATTCATACTGGGCGACTGATTTCTTCGGGCGGCTTCGGAACCGATTGGTGTAGATGTATGTTGATTGTTCCTGGACGGCGTGTTTCTTTGCGGGCTTTCTAAATTGTACGAAGAGTTTTGGTAACCAGCGCGCGGAGAAATACTGTTTTGCCTGCCGTCTAAAGAATTCTGATAGTTTCGAGGTGAAGGCGATGAAAGACTAAACTCACTAGGGGCCGAACCATAGCCAGAACTTCTAGGTGAAATTAATCTTTGATCGTGTGGCGTCGAGGGACAGGTTCGCGGCGGCGTGGAATAAATGCTTTCTGCTGGTGTACTCGGCAACGATGCTCTCGGAGATATAGGATGACCTCTTGAAGACTGCGTATAGTTGGCTCTTGGTGACTCAGAATTAGAATTCTGTCTCGATGCTGGCCTATAGTCCTCTTGTGATACCGCACTTCTGGGTCTTGAATCATCTAAGCTAGTGCTATCCGGATCGACCTTGACTTCTCGATCTAATCCACCAAAGGGACCGTACTCCGTCCAGGGATTCATCCAATTGCTTTTTCTTTGATCGAGCCAGCCAGGTCGGCTCCACTGCTGTTCGGTTTGGTAATTCCAACTTTGATACATAGATACTGGACTATCTAATACAGTTGAAGAAACCTGAGAACTTTGAAGTTGAGCATCCATTCCCTCAAACATCGAAGCCATTTCAAGAGACAACTGCGAATCTCGGAGAGGTGGTCTACTTGGATCTTGATACATCTGTGGTCTATTCGCATCGACGATTTTTTCGGCAGGACTTTTCGTATCTTTTTTGTTGCTCGCAACGTCAGGTTCGTCCTCTTTCCTTTTTTTCCCATGGCGTCTACAAGGCTGCAGTGGCACTGATCGAACTCTCACTTCACATGGATATCTGCAATTAAACACATTCATTTGTTGTAACACTCGTGCAAAAGAGATAAACTTTGATCTATTCACTAGATGTATGGTTAAAATGATGCTTACTTTGTAAGAACTTCTATTGCCCCGGACTTTATTTTCGCTTCCTGTCCTTCCTTCGAACCGAATTCATCCGAGTCATCCATTATATACAAAGGTAACACGTGCAACTGCTCATCTTCAGGTTTTGAGAACGATCTATGCTTTGTTAAGCTCACCACCTGTAACACGTTCAAGATCTTTTAATAAATGTTCTCAACATTTTGTAAATAGAAAGCTAATTTTTAAATGAAACTTACCACAGTGCAGCCGTTGTTCATATTGTGCAAATCTCGGTGCGCGTGGGCACAGAAATCTATGCAAGCTGTGACCCCAGAAAATGGTCTGCCCGGCTTGAAGCCTAATCGACATTCGCTAGCTTCCCTCTCAAACTGCGTTTGATTGTTGAAAGCTTCGGGTGCGAGACTCAAATATAGCGGAGACAATAACGTGGCAAGAACGTGCATCCTTTCTTCGACCTCTTGTTCCTATAGACGGAAATCAAAATTTCAGTTAATTGATTTGAAAAAGAAAATTTAGATAATTGCAACGGCATTTTTCATTGTGCGCTGCTTACCTCAGACCTTACAGATAGTCGAAATTTTCTAACAGTTTTGCTCCTTGCATATTTACAACCATTATAATACATTGACCAAGAGCATCCAAAAGAAAAGCTTGCTCCACAAGTATCGGGATCAAGTCCTTGACACGCACACGTTCTTGGCTCGTTAGTGCCACATCTTCTGGTAGTTGGCAAACCAAAGCGATTGAGCTTGTGACTCAGCAAAGAGTATATTCGATCAGCTTCATGATTTGGAACTCCTTCCCAGGCGACCATAGCCACAACAATCCACGCAGTTGCACACTTATGCCCCTGACGGTGCTTTACGATTGTCAAAATTTTTTCTTCAATGCCGGATCGTCTAATCACCTGTAAAAATACATTATCGTTACTTATAGAGCTCGATAAAGATGGCAATTATATAAACATCACAAAATATATTCGGTAGAATACTTAGAGAAATATATACTCGATAAATGACATACCCACTTAGCCATGGGACAACCTTGTGTAGTTTTTCCTTCCTTTCCCGTATAGACCACCTTTTCGAATCTAATAGCACTTCCTTTCAGACCAGTTCTTCTCTCCAGATCGTTTCGGAGGTCGGCTAGACTAGCTGCTGCGCCAAGATGAGAGTAGTACGAGCCTGGCTCCGGTGGACCTTATGGTTTTATTTTACTTTATTTATTATGACACCTTAGTTTGAGCGAAAGGTTTAAGCGATACTACACATCTTGATGCATTATATTAAGTTTAAGCGTCGTGTTAGGTCATTTTGAGTTTACAATTTAGTTTTTCTAATGAATGCGTTTGCGTGGTTAGTGTGATTTTTCAATGTTAGTGTAGCGAGGAACATACAACGGTTGCAACTCACATTTGTCAGCGGAAAAACAATCGCAGTCCGGTACTTCCGTCCTGACATTATTCTTCAATTTTTCTAAATGCTCTTGTAACTTGGTGCCTGTTGTCGAACCGTTGCTAGCTTTTCCACAAGCGGAATCTTCGTTCTTCACCTCGGACTTTTGTGGTGAATCTTCGGAGAACTCGTCCCGCGTCTGGAGTCCTTGGCAGCATCCCTCGCGAAGGTGTTCTGGCGTGGGCTGTTCCGTACCTCCTCTTCGACAGCACCACGAACCCACTCCTGGCGACATTTTTGCTGGACCACCGTCACCTCGGAATTTGTAATTTGATTCTTCTTGATCTCTGCTCTCATTTTCCAGTTTGATATCTTGCGACAGTTGTTCTTCGTTCGATACTGCTCCCACAGACACTGGACAATTGTATTCTTGCTTAATTGTTTGGCTTGAATCATATTGCACTTCTGCAAGATTACTATCGGAAGCTGCCTTCGACTCTTGTCCGCTGTGCAAGGAGCTTTTTTCGTTCGCGTTCGAATCGATGCACAACCTCTGCTGAAAACTTTTATCGTCGATGCTTTGATTCTCTCGATTTTCATCGGTACTAGCGACCCATTGATTTCTATTTATTTGATCTTGAACATTATTGCTTTCGATATCTGGATGTTTGTCCGTTTGCTTGTGTTGTGATGTGAAATGCATCAAGCTATCGATGCTTGACATTCCACTATTCGCCATGGCATTGGTATTCATGCCAGCAGTTGTTCCTCCTTCCGACCATTCCCATAAGCCACCACCTTCGGGCAAACTATTGGCCCGAGGGTGGTGGCTATGCAATAAAAAATTACCGGTCATGGATTCGTTGGTTTGGTTCATGGACATCAGTCCAGATTGGTTCATGTACTGCTCATTTCTTTTTTCTTGCAGTTTATCCGAATTCTCGTGTGACTCTCGTAACCGATTGTCGGCCGACATATCACCGTTTGAGCCATCGCCATTGTTCGTATGCTGAGGTGGCATCTGATGATGGGCTTGATGATGATCCTGCGGCATTTGATTCTGTATTTGCTGCTGTTGTTGATGCTGTTGTTTATTCAGAATCATAGATTTTAAGCGACTGTTTACACGATTTACACGATTCGATTGAGCATACATGTCTTGAGATTCTTGATTGTCCGAATAACCATTTTGCTGTTTATTGCTTTCCGTATTTTGTTGTTGTTGCTGTTGTTGCTGTTGTTGCTGTTGTTGTTGTTGCTGCTGCTGCTGCTGTTGCTGTTGCTGCTGCTGCTGCCAAGCGAGTCTCTCTCCGGAATTCTGCATGTCTTGCTTTGTATTCTGCTGATTCCAGTTTGTTTGGTTTTCGGACTTCGGAGACCAGCTCATCTGATTGTCCATTTTGTCTTGGGTATTCTGATTTTGCCAAGCCGCCGACTGATGACTAGGCGTCCGCCTCGGGCTGGGCTGCGAGTCTGGCCACTGCTGTTGCGGCTGCTGACTGCCATCACTCTTCATACTGCTGGGAGACCAATTCGGTTGACTAGTTGGCGTGTCAGGCCATGACATTTGATTAGACGGGGTCAGTCTGGGATTCTGCTCGAGTTTTGTCTGCGGTTGCCACTGCTGATTAGAGGGCGTCAGTCTCGGGTTTTGTTGAGCAGAATTCGGCTGCGCTTGAATCTCTGGACTAGATTGGGGCCAACTGTGTTGTTGAGGACCTGGCGTCATCCTTGGATTTTTTTGCGCTGAACTTTGATGATCGGGCATTTTTGGAGAGTGCTGTGGCCAGCCTTGCTGCTGCTGTTGTTGTTGCTGCTGCTGCTGTTGCTGCTGTTGTTGCTGCTGCTGTGCGGACGGCGTTAATCGTGGATTCTGGTTATCCCTCACGCTAGGACTGTGCTGAGGCCATGTTCCTTGCGACTGTGGTACCTGTTGACTGTCCATATTTTCAGACCACGATTGTGGCGTGTGAGGTGCTTGATCTTTGACACTGCCATTTTCCCAGCTCATGTGACTAGCAGGCCTCGAAATTTCTTGTTGCTGCTGTATCGGTATGTTTTGCTGCTCGTTCGACTGTTTCATGTTGTTTTGCATATTTTGCTGCTGTTGGTGCTGTTGTTGTTGGTGCTGCTGTTGCTGTTGCTGATGCTGTTGCTGCTGCTGTTGCTGTTGCTGCTGCTGCATATTTGGGTCAGACCAAGACATGCCATTGTTTATCGTGCGAACTTTGGCGGTACTGCTTGTTTCAGACCAAATGTGCTGCTGATTAGCATCAGAAACCTGCTGCCACTGATTTTGCGCTTGATGTTGCTGTTGCTGTTGGCCCAGCTCTACGTAGCCTGGGTATCCGTTAGAGCTGTGTAAACTCTGTGGGCCCGGTTGAAGTGGATACCCAGGCATCTCGTTTCCCGACACATTATTCGCCGCGATAGTCGCAAAGCCCTTGACCTGCGTGTCGCCGGGCTGCACAACTGCCTGCTGATTCGGTGGCGGCTGGGGCTGCTGTGCCTCCATGTGAACCGAACTGCTGCGACTATTGGGCGTCGTGGAGGCTGGCGGAGCCATCGTTATATCCTGCAATGAGAAAGACAAGGTGGAAATGAGTAAGCGGCGAGGCTCCGGTGTTTGTTCAAATTTTGCAAATTCATGCTCATGAAAAGTGTACTTGACGTTTCTTTGCTTTTCGGAGAAAGCATGAATGCAAATATCGATATCGTGTGCAAAGCTCAGAACGATATACGACTTTGCACACATGCTTGCTCTATTCATAATCGTTTGAGTAATAATTCTATTAGACATTCGAATTTTATCGAGCAATTCTTTTAAATTGGCGCGTTTCAATTTTTCCTCGAAGATCAAAGCAACATGTACCTATACTTTACTCCACAAAACGATACGTTCTCAATTTTTACTGGACGAAGTGAGGGTGGGTGGAAATGAAATAATTCGGAAAGAAGAGAAGGACGCAACGTAAAATTAAATGAAAATAACAATGAGTACGAGAAACGAGAGCTAATGAGATCAGACTACTGCATAAACATACTGTTGTACGCATTGGGATAGAGTATATACGTATAGAGAAAAGTAAGTAAAAAAAAAAGTCGAGAGACAACTCCTCCTCGGCTATAGTCATATAAATAATATGTAATTACCAAACACATCAAAACAAACTGTACTACGACAAAATACGAATGAATATTTAAATATTAACTTAGAATTCAATGAGATCTATTGTTCGGCAGCTAACCTGCTGCTGATAGCCATTCACGTATTCCTGCCTGTCGTAAGCTACAGGCTGCGCCGTCGTCCCGGCAGGATCAATGAATTGGCCATTGAGAGGCCTCTGGGGTGTCGCGGCTTGCGGAGCTTGCGCCGCTACCGGGGCCAGAGGCGAAGGTTGCCCCGTGATTGCGTATTGTCCCGTTGTCCCAGCGCGCTGAAATGCGGACTGATCCGCCGTAATGAAGGTCTGCTGCTGATACGTGACTGAAATCACACACACACACACACACAAGCGAATTTAAGCAAATTCTCATAACGAGCCGCATTGTCAGTCAGATGCAAGATAGAGACTCACCTGTTTGGGGATGATATGGCGCCGCGGCGCCGTACGGCGTGTGGTACCTCAGCTCCTCGATCTGGTTGGGCCCAGGCAGCTGCTGGATGAACTGCTGGGGCGGCCAAGCAGTCGGGGCAGCCTCGACAGTGACTGCTCCCACCGGCGAGACACCCTGGTGCCAGACGGCGTTTCCAAAGCCAGTCGCTGGCCGGAAACCTGCTCCGCTGTCGCCGTAGAACGGCATCACTCCTGGCGACTGTAACGTGAAATGCAAAAAAATCTCCTTAATTTTCGTTCGCACACACCATACACTCTATATTATACGCTGCTTTTTTCACCGCGCGCGCGCGCACGACTATTATGCGCCCTCGGAACGTTAAATCAAATTTATACCGCAGCCGGTCGTTCTTTTCGCGAGCTTGCTCGTGAAAAGCTCCGCGGAAATTTATGGACGCGTTCGCCGAATGAAAGGGCCCTGGTGTGTAATGAGACTCTCTTTCTCTACCCCCCCCCCTCTCTGCGCTGCGCCAACTTATAATAAATCTAACGAGTTTCTCCGGCGCGCGAAATTCAGTCTGCGCATTTAAAATGTCGCAGCGCGCGCACCGAGAGGGTACATAACATAGGAGATTGGTTCGAGGCGAGCTCGAGCGAGACATAGTTCAATTAGCCGACGACATTGAGTTACGAAGGCAATATCGGCTGAGAGCTCTATATTTCCCAGGATTATTTTCAATCGCGAAAGCGTCTCATTTTGCAATTTTTGCAATTTTTGCAAAATACACTACACGCGGCCAAACTTGAAATCCATCGAGAGCGTTCCAGTTATATCCGACGTGTGAATTGGGAACAAGTTCAGCGGCCAGCTAAACGTCTTCCCACGGGAAATCTCGAGATCAGCGGCGGTTCACCCTTAAAGTGGCCGCGGAATCGCTGTTTGTGGCTAAAGCTATCGGGCGCCCGGCCAACCACCCCTAATACGTATATATATACACACACCCGATCTTTCTCCGCAACTTGTCGCGCGCAAGGGAGGAGAGGAAGTGCCAAACAGAACTGACCTAGGCCGTACGTCACCCTCGATTGATCTTCTCCTTCTTACTTTGCCCGATTCGTCGCAGCGTGTATGGCGCAGTAAATTAATCGAGCGCACGGGTAAACAGAAGTTGGCCCACCGGCGGTAATTGGCAATATCAGAGGATAAAGTAATCAGTGCATGTGCTGCCGCTGTGCGATAGAGAAAACGAGGATGATGGAATTATGCAGGGATACCGGGGACTTGCAGGTTTCTCGCTCTATATTGATACATGCCAGATGACAATCGCGGCTTTTGTTTGAATTCGTTATACGCGACGATTAACGAAGCGTCATCATCCAATCCTCTCGATCCGCACCGCACGCTGTATAAGTAAGAGCGAATGATGCATCAGCAGCAGCAGAAGAAGAAGAAAAAGAAGAAGAAGAAGAAGAAGTTCTCTAATATCATCGTGTCATTGCACCCGCACACGACCCTGACCGGAATATAGCGCTTTCCGTTCATTCGTCGAGGCGTTAGTCATCCGCTCTCGAAAGAAAGAAATATAAAGACCCGTCGTGCAGTGGCGGTGCTTCCATCGTGTGCGTCCAACGAAAGAGAGAGAGAAGAGAGACTCAACGGATCGATCTCGAGAGCTGGCTGAGAGTTGGCCCCCCTTGGACCAACGCGACGCTGCCGCTATATGTGTGTGTACACTGTTATATACATGTAGAGGTGTACGTCGAAATGGCCGGGTGGCAGAGTGGGAGAGAGTGCAGCACTGCTATACACCTAGAGTGCGGGAGAGAGAAAGAGAGAAGAAGGGGTAGACTGCCGGCAGACGCCGGCGGGGGCGGTGACCGCCCTCGACGAGCGCACCCGCGAATCAATACCCGCAGGAACAGGAACCGAGAGAGAGAGAGAGAGAGAGAGAGAGAGAGAGAGAGAGAGAGAGGGACGCCGTCAATTCTCTTCACACTACACTGCCAGCACTGCGCCGCCTATATACTCGCGGCTTTGGTTTTTGCGGAAATTACGCGCGGTTTTTGCGCTGGATGCAGCAGCACGTGCTCCCCCAGTAACCTCTGCCAGCATTCCAAGCCCTTTCTCTCTCTCTCTCACTCGAGTAGTTTCTCGTCGCTCGCTTTCGCTGCGGCGTATACTACGTGCTTGCGCGAGAAGAAAGTACAGCGCGCGCGATTCCCGAGCGAGCAAGCTTGTCAACTATCAAGTGCCCTTGAGCGGAAACTCGTCCTGGCGACGATACTCTTTGACCAAGCTCTCTCTCTCTCTCTCTCTCTCTCTCTCTCTCTCTCTCTCTCTCTCTCTATCTCCGCAGACGCGAAAGCGAAAGCAGCCCTCTTGACTTTGCCAAGTTCATCGCTCGAGTTTAATGCGGCGAGAAAATAACACAAGAGAGCTTTGACGCTTTTTGCGCCTACGTTTTTACTATACTATCCATATACGAGCTCGGTATTGTTGAGTGGAAACTGGAACGCCGTGTGGCCGACCGATAAGCAAGCGCTGCTATGTACACCTCGTACACCGCGATAAGCCTTATTTCGCGCCGATACCCCAAGAATAACAATTATTATAAGCTTACCATAGAGACAACCGGTGCCGGGGCGGGGTTGCCGTTCCGGAGTGGTCCGGTCTGCTGCTGCTGCTGCTGCTGCTGCTGACCTGCAGCCAAATTCAGGCTGTCCTTGGCTTGCTGCATCGGGTCGGCTGTGTGGAGGTTCGGCTGCTGTGTTTGTTGCTGCTGCTGCTGCTGCTGCTGTGGAGGAGGCTGTTGCTGCTGCTGTTGCTGCTGCTGGTGCGTCTGTAGTCCACCTATTCCAGGCTGTGGACTACCAAGACCTGCTGGCGCGCTGTCGGGCGTGTTCACTTGTCGGGCGATTTTTCGATAGCTCTGTAACGAGAAGAGAAAAGAATGCGATGAGTATATATGATTCCCGCGTAAAATGCATGATGCGTTCCAAGCACGAGGTCGTGCGTTAGCTCGCGCGCACATGTTCTCGTTTACATTACGCGATTTATAAATAGGCAAGGTCCCGCAAAGCTCGTACTCTCCGGGAGAGAAAAGCCGCGGCTTATAGAGCGCGGGATACACCGAGGTGATTTCTCTATCCTCCCTCGCGACGTTGGATTCGATGAATCGTGTAAGCTCGGAAGGTGCGGAACGAGTGATTGATTATACGGGGGGCTATCACTCTCGAACGCTCGGCCCGATTGTTTATCGTTGCACTGCAGCGTATAACTGGCGGATTCGAAAACACGCGGAATTTCGAAATACCGCTTCAAGGGTATAGAGCGATAAATTTCATCGAAACTCTGCATAATATATTCAGACTAATTAGACTCGAGAAAAAGTCGCACTCTCGGTGTGTAATATATATTATTGGACCGTGGCGAGGGGTATTATAACCCTATATGATATAGAAAAGAGACATAAATCCGCGCAGAAATTCTTGGCTTTATTTCTGAAATGAGAAAAAGCGCGCGATGCCGGGTATTAAAAGAAACGCCGCCGCACCGGGTGTGGGAGAGGAAATACCTGCGCGATGTATATACACGCACACACATACACAGTATAGACGCTCACACTCGGGCGGTCTGTTTTAATAGCTGTGGGAAATGAAAGCGTTCTTAACGGCCCTACTCGCGCTCTTGGAAAACAGCCTTAGGTAAATTCATCGAGGCAGCGGCTTAATGAATTTTCAAGTGCTGCACTGTGTGCGTGTGCCATTCTCTCTTTTGGCTCCCTCTTTATATAATTTGTTTAATAAACGGCGCTACGTAGGATTAGCCTATACGGTTTTCCCTTTTACAAAAATAACGGCTGAACCTAAGCCGGCTGCGGAAGGGAGAAAGGAAAAAGAAAAAAAAATGCAATTTTCCTTTCGGCGCCGCGGACAATGGGAAAAAACATGACGAGCCCTCCTCATCCCCATACATCTATTCTGCCGTCAATCATCATCCAAAATCGCGGAAGCGCGGACTGAAGAAGAAGAGCCGGCTGCAGCGAAGCACGTGCGACTGGATTACCAATACACGCAGAGAGCTATAGTATACGTACTATCAAGCGTCTGGCGCGTTGTCTCTCTGTCCCGTCGTTATAATACAGTGTGTGCGTTGGGAGAGAGAGAGGCCCTCAAGGAAGCCTGTTGGCGGCGGAGTTACCGACCGCGCCAAGGACCGCGAGCCCGCGGCCTCGAAGCGGTCATTTCACTCGCGAACTGCAAGCTTATATACGATATACGCTATACGTACGCTGGCTTTTGTACTATACTCTGTAGAGGCAACGACGATCGAGATTTGCTCTGAATTTCAAACTTGGAAATACACGGGAAATCGAATGTGCAATTGTTTGTCTTTTATTATTTTTTTTTTTTTTTGCGAAATATGCAATCTTCCGTTTTCACGGCTATACATCGATATACAGGCGCGACGATAATCCTCAGGTTTTTAATTGGAGAGCAGTGTGGAGAGTCGGAAAATCGAACAGTTTCATGGCTTGACGTGCTGCTAATAGCATAGGACAGAGCGCGGCTGACCTGAATTCCGCGATAGACGACGGATTGCGCAACCGAGCGCCAATGTGTGTGTGTGTATTCGGAGACAGAGAGCGCGCGATGGTTAAAAAAATCCACCGGCTCTTCGATATATTCGTACAAATAGCGAACAGCCGCATTGATCGACGCAACGTTTCGATGAATGGGAGTATATATACACACAAATACGGAGCACGCGGTATTTTATTTACCAAAGGGTCGGCGTATATATAAACGTAGTGCGAGTTGTTGCGAAGGTCGTGTTTGCTTACATAATTTTCTGGAGAAGCAAGAAGAGCCATATAGGATTAGAGCAACGAGAGACACAGTCTCTCTATAGTATAATGTAATACACGTGCATTCGGAGCGATGAACGTTTTGTCATTCAGGAGAGAACCGGTTAAATAACCTTTGACAGCAGAATCGCCGGGTCTTTTTCGATAATTTAGAAAGTCGATATCCGCGCGCGCGATTCTCATGTTTTATTCGCTGAGCTATACCGGCGTGGCGGCAGTCGTGTTACAAATTGCGCTGGCTACTGCCGTTTTCGATGAATATTTGCGGCTTCAATCCGCTGTTCCGAAAACAAGCCACTGATAATTTTTTGAAGAAAAAAAAATCGTTGGTCTCGAACGTAAACAAGCGATTACACTCGACGATACATTTGAACAAACTCACGCTTTGGTGCAGCAGCAGTTTTCTTCCTTTTCTCTCGCAGGAACTTATCGATTCAATCGATCGCACACAGCTCGAAAAAGTATACACTCGTGACGGGAGATCGACTAATGTATATTACAACTGCTCACGAAGCAAAAAATCACTGAAAGCTCGCGCGTCGAAGCACAGTCCCGCAGCGAAGTCTCGAAATCACAGTTCAACTTGAAGGAGCAGAACAGAGCATCGTCCCTTATCACAGCAAGTCTTTTGCAGCGTCAGCGCTGCTATCATGATCCTCGTGGTTGACGCTGCGCTACGATGATTTTCCATATATAACACGCGTGCAAGCGCCACACCCCAGAGGAGGAGTACTTCGTGGTCACGCGCGACCTTTATAACAGCAGTGCGGGTCGTCTCAGCCGCGGAGACGATGGAGTGAAGAGGACGTTGTCGTCGTCGTCTTTGGGACTGTCTCACGAGCGCGTATAACGTACAGTTTGAGCAGCAGCAGACGAGCGAGAACGCGCGCGCGCGCTCGATGTCGTCGTATCGGCGAAACGCGTGGAGACCGTGTGCTCTCGTATAAGTGTGCTCTGGCTGGAACCGTATGCGGTATCGTCGGGCTACCTCCCACCGTTCACTCTCTCTCTCTCTCTCTCTCTCGAATACCTCCGTCTCTCTTTACCTCTCTTTCGCGCAGCGCTCCTCTCTCTCTGTCTGCCGCTGCTTCTCCCCCTCCGCGGCTTTTCCTCCCCCGCCGTCGCTTCCCGCGCACCGCCGAACACTCTATACTCCCGTGCATACATATATCCCTCTCTCTCTCTCGCTGTGTATGCGCGTGTTGTATTTTTATCTCGCTTTCGCTCTCCGTCGCGCTCATTATCTCGCGGTTCTCCGGCGTTTCCTCAGCGATTGATGCCGTTGCGCTACTGTATTCGAGTTTTCTCCCTTTTTTTCGATGCGTCTCGAATCGTCATCGAATAGACAATCGGCAACGTGTCGGCGGCGGTGTGTTTCCGCTCGCTTCCCCATGCATAGCGCACATAACCTGCCTCCGCTGTAAACTCTCGGTCGAGCTCGTGTCTTTCCGCTCGCGTTCGCGAGCTCTTCCTTTCTGCCCTCCGCCGAGTGCGCCTCCCTCCGAACGTCTATATATATATGCTCTATCTTCTCCTCCCGCGCCGTTTTCCCTCTCGGTCGTATATCGGCGCAGCTGCGCTTGGAAAATCGCGATTTTCCAAATTTTCCGTAAGCAGACCGGTAGAAAAACGTTGCACGCATCGAGAATCGCTATATAAAGGGAGCTACGGAGGAATTAATTCGGCATGGTTTCCGCAGCCGTGTCACGTCCTCTTGGATATTTGTGTGTATGTGTGCGCGCGCGCGTGCAATGCTTCCCCCCACCGCGTCGGAGCAGTCGCGGATGACGTCGCGACCCGGCGTCGCTTTTCTCCCTCCGCGAGCCCGCGCTATGTGTATATATATATACGTGTGCAGTCGTTCTCCGCTATATAACTTCCCCTCCAGCGCCGCGTTAGACTCGGGTAGCCATGGCGATAGCAGCTCCGCGATGCTGAAACTTGCCTTTCGCTTCTCTCTCTCTCTCTCTCTCTCTCTCGCTCTCGTCGTGCACACCAGGAGTATTTTTTGCATTGCCTTGTGCTCTCTATGCGCTGGTGTTGCATGATACCGAGCTGTCGCGTAATCGGCATCGGCTGTACACAATTATCAAATACAGTCGCTCCGAAAGAAAGAAGCGGTGCATCGGTTCGCTGTATATAACGCAGCATCGGAATCGATATATTCCATTATATACGAAAGGGGATCAGCTAGCGCGCCAATATCGGATCTCACCCCCTCTTTTTGTCTCAACACAGCCACGGAGACACATCGACTCTCCGAGCATTGTGTGGGCGTACTGTATATATCGGCAGCATTAAAAAGAAAGGACTTGGCCGCGGGAAAAGAGCAGCCCCCAGGGGAGTATATAGCTGCTGTTGGCGCCGAATCGTTTATCACGAGCAAAGTCGCGCAGCCCTCTCTCTCGCAAATACGCAACAAGTTGCCAAACGCGGAGAGAGAGAGAGAGAGAGAGAGAGAGAGAGAGAGGCGCATCATCCCCGAGCGCTTTCTCTCACTCTCGAGGCGTCCCTTGCATTTGCGCGCGCGTGCAGCCCACTTTCCCTCGAACCGCGCCCCGCGAGAGCTTATAATCGCGCCAGTTTCTAGAGTACCTGCCCACTTGTGTTTCCGAGCCTTTTCTCTCTCTCTCTCTCTGTTCGATAGCGCTATAGGTACTTCAGTTGAAAGGGAGAGTGACGCTGTGCGAGCATCGCAAATAATAATAACCAGACGCGCGACGAGAACATAAAAAAGCGCGCGAAAAATATACGAGACAGAGAGGAAGCGCTCGCTCGATAAATTTGCCTACACCGGAATTTCCGTCGGCGAGTCGAATATTAAACCGTATAGAGCCGCGCGGGACAGGAAGCATTCCCAGATGACAAACGACGCTTGCTTCGAATCTCATAGTGGGCTATATATAGATTGTCGGGATTTTACGCGCGCTCGTTTACGATCGATGCATCGACGCTCGATCGCCTCCATTGTTGAGAGATCGAATCTTCAGGAAGTTTACTAAAAATAACTTCTCTTTCGTTTACTTATGATGCATTTATGCGCGTAGCTTACCTGAGCTGTTTGTTAATGAATGAATATGAGCGAGTATGCGTGTGTGCATCAGCGCATCAGCATCGTTTGGGAAGCACACGAGGAGAATTTTCAAAAGCGGCGACAAACATACGGGGAAACTATCTTATCTCGTAAGACGTTGATTAGATAACGGAGAACCAAAGGAACCTCCGGAGAACGGTCGATAAGCTTGGACGCGATGCGGTCTTTCGTTGTACACAGATTTCATGAGTATATTAATATTCTTCGGCCAGTCTGTATGCATATAAATTATACAAGAGATGAAATTTCGCGCGCGAGATAGCGGCCAGTCGATAATGGACTAAATGGATTATCGGTAATTACGATGTCATCGTCCGGTAATTACAATCTCATTTATCAGCAGGTAAGAAATTAAGGGATAGAGCTATGTGCGACGGTCGATGCTCGCACGAGAGAGAAACCTCTGCTGCTTCTGCGTGCATCGTCGCACCGAATAGAACGTCGTTCCCGCTTACACGACGCGATACACAGATTCTATTTCGAATTAGACGCCGGATTAACTAAGCGATAAATTGTTTTCCGCGCGCGAGCCACAACCTACGAGCGCTGTATCAGCGTTAATCGATTTCGGGCTTATGAAGCTATATAGCCGACGACAATCTTGATTTTCTTTAATTTCAGTTACTCTATACGTTCGCAATTTAATTCCCGCAGACAGCTTCGAAATTCAACGCGAAACGGAGACGTAACTCGCGTAATTCAGTATACGTCTGCGTTGCAGAATTAAAAAAGCGTTTATTGGATCGTTTGTAAATAAATTGTCTCTCTCGCGACTAAAACAGTAGCGGAAAACAGGACAGAAAAGTTCAACCGAACTTTTGGCAAACTCCCGCTGGGCCACGAGCGCGGCCGCTAGTGCAATTAAAAAGGCTGCAATTAATTAGTTGATTTCGAAACTTTTTCCAAGTTTTATCACGGCCAGTTGATGGGAAAAGTTAGAAATAGAATTTTAAAGTTCACTCGTTCATCGGGCTATAGATATACGCGCAATGCCATGGCGGCAATATGCTTTAAAGGTGCTGGGAAAATTTTAAACATGGCGGTGCAAGCGCGGACAGGCCGGCGCAGCGCGCGCGTCGATCAATAGCGCCTTGTTTAATATCAGTTCTCAAACTCTCTCTCTCTCTCTCTCTCTCTCTCTCTCTCGACTGTACAGGCAGCTTCAAGATTTCAGGACTTGGCGTTTCCCAAGATATTGCATTTCTGCTGGAAAATTTGCCTTTCGACTAACGCTTTCGAATATGTAAGCGTTTGAAATGGTTCGCGCGCCGACATTGGTCAAAGCGCTGCAACTGTGGCAATGCGTTTTGAGATCGATTTGTGTTCTTTTACGATGGATAAAATATGTGAAACTCACCCTCGTTGCACCTTTGCCCCGACCTCTTCCGCGCTCCCTGAATGCTCCTTCGCCGGTTTGAAGATGGTAAAGATGCTGCAACAAAGAAGAAAGACCGTATGATTAAAAAAACAAAACGATGATCAATTTCACTGATCTCGGCTCTTTTTTCAACGCCGGTTTTATACTCGTCCTCATTATCTCACGATAATAATAAGAAAACAAGTCAGGAAATTCAGCTATCATTATCGGGCACGATTGCATTCTATAGTAAAATCAAGGCTCTTGTACGGTCCCAATTGGCCTTGTTAAGTTTAATAGAACCCGTAATAAAAGTATAACCTTCCACGACTTTCACGACGGATTATCATAGTTAAGGCTCTCCGATATATAACTTCACATTAAAAATAATTAGAATTTTAAACACGCGCGTCATGAAGGATAATTTCGGGTGTAATTTCGTAGGGACGAGATGATTTTCATATGATCAAAAAATATATCAATTCCATGCGTTACACACAAGCTCGTTTGTCAAGTTCAAACAACGATCGCATTCGATTTTCACTGTTAACGACTACATACGCGGGAATAAAATTTTGGAAATTGGATTTTCGCACTTATCATGGAAGCTCCGCAAGTTATCACGGAATGTATCGACGCAGGGGAAGTACCGACGCGTAGGTAGTAGCTATACTACAGGGATCTGCATTGACGTCGAGGCAGAGTCCGACACTTCGAATGCTCTCGAGGGATGGCGCTCAGAGACCGACTGGAGATTCTCACTTTACCGACCATGCGTGTGAGTCGTCCCGCGTTACGCGAACAAAAAGAATGATTATTATTATTTTTTTTTTTTTGTGCAAAAGCCATCAATATCTCAGCTTTGTAACAACTTTGTTTCCAATGATCGACCAGCCGGAAGAAAAGCGTATAACGAAGCAGCTGGAGCAGGAAAAAAAATTCTCACGGAAAATGCGCAACATCCTATACACGAGCTTGGAAAAATCGATAAGGTGCGTGTGCGTATGCAGTACCGGGAGCGAGGTCCATCGAGCGTAACGAGAGCTGCTGCTGCCGCTAACTGCTTTCCCCGATAGCCAACCAGCACATCTCGAGGCTTTCCTTCCCCCTGTGTGCGCTCATATGCGCGAACGAGCCCGCGCGGTCTAATTTCCTTTAGCTGCGTGCGCAATCCCATGTCTCTTCTCTCCTCTCTCTCTCTCTCTCTCTTTCTCTTCGCAGTCACGAGAGAAAGAGAGAGAGAGAGAGAGAGCTAGAGAAGCGTCTACTGCCGACGCAACGACCTACCTACCTACCAACCCATCTACCTACCTACCTATCTACCTGTCTTACAGCCATGAGCTTCAAGCGCGCGAATACGTGCATATGGATGCGTATAGTCAATAAGTACACGCTCCACAGACAGGGGGGGTACCTACTCGCCGTTATATACACCTTCTCTCTCACTCACTCCGTTTTCCCTCTCTTCTCTCGCTTTGCCTCGACACCTTCTCTTTCGCTAACTGGCCAGGGGGAGGCCCCGCATCGGCGAACAAAGTCGCCGCCGCCGCGCCGATGCACCTAGAAGGCAAATGTCAATATCGGCGATGCATCGCTGCAGCCGCGCGCTCACAACGCAATCGAGGGAACGAGGGCGTAATTAACGCGTGCTTTTATTTTTCAAGGGACAAACGACCCTCCAAACTCATCGCCCTTTCTCTCTTTTCGCTATTTCGAGCTGCTCGTATTTTTATCGCGCGTAAAGCCGCTTCGAAAGATTCGTAGATACTTATCCGAAGGTGGTATTGCTTGGTGATTCCACTACGAGAGTATAAATTCGGAATCGGCAGTAGCAGCCGCGATTCTCGGAGGCGGACCTTACAAACCGGCTGATCAGAATACAAAGACTGAGAGAGAGAGAGAGAGTGCAGCGGCTCGCTTTAATTTTCGCTGTCGCCGCGGCTATGAATTATTGAAAAAACGCTTCCGAAGTACACGTGCTGCGCCTCCTCAAGCATCGGTAAACAAAATGTATGGTCGTTCTATCTCGGCATCGGGATCTCTCCGTGAAAGAGCACAAAAATCCTTCTCTCGCCTCTTTCGATCCACTCGCGAGTTTCCGCTTGTGCGACGGATGCAAATAATACAATCTATGCTTCTGCTACACCTATGCGTGTATGGTATACATACACTTTATAAGAGATAGAACAGAAGGCAAAAAGAAAGGACGCGTCGCCGCAATTAGAAGCACGCGCGCGGTGCAGCTGCTGATTATAAGGGACGATAAGCTAATTAAAATATTTCGTGCGCACGAATATGCGCGTTTTTCGCGAAGCAGATGCGCGATAAGTATACGAGACCAAAAGCGAAAAAGAGAGAGAGAGAGAGAGGCGATCGTTGCAATTAGCTTTCTCGCGACTTTTCGACTCGTCGCGAGCGCGCAATCTCTATGCCATCGCTGCTACGAACGCGTTATACATCCTTGAGTCGCGCGCAGCCGTTAATTGGGCTTTTATGAATTTCGAGAGCGCGCGCTTTATTGCCTCGTTATACGATCAATGAGCGAAGAGAGCGTTTATACGAGCCCGGGTCGAGAAACACTGTGCGTTGCAGAAATAATTTTTGACAATGAAGGAGTTTGCGTGCGTTACGTGATTTGAATCTCTATATATCGTGAAATTCAAAGCTCAACCGTCACTATACTACTGCTGCAACAGAGACTTCTATTTAAGGGCGTGTTTTTTCTGGCACCGAAAAACTTTGCTTCCGCTTAGCAGAGCCCGCGGGTAGTGTCATCTCTCTCGAGAGCGTCGTCACGTGTATAATGTGTATATATCGAGGAAAATACACGAGCCCGCGTGCAGTTCAAGAGCCTTTAAACAAACAACATACGACGACTACACAGCAGCGGCCTACCCTGCGTCGTTTCCTTATTCGGAAGCTCGTTCTCGTCGCTGCATATATATTATATGTTTAGTCTACGGAAAATCTGACGAGAGCCGTGTGCAACGCGTGTTCGATATGTCATAACTCGCGCGAGAAATAAATTGGCCACGATATCGAGAGAGAGACGTACTATATACTATATTCTCACGTCGATGGGAACAATTTAACGCGGCGAGTTTGTTCATTTCCGCGCGGCTGGCGGCAGCTGAGTCATTTTTTAAAAGTAGCACTCAACTTACCGCGCCTTATGTCGGCGACGACGACGACGGCGACGACGACTACGAGTGTAAGAGCGTAACCTAACGCAGAACAGCTGCCGAATACTGAGCGCGTCTGATACGACGCCATCGAAAAGAGTATATAGACGTGTCAATTGCCTTGCGTTTCACACTTTCATCTTGCCCCGAGTTTCATTGCCTGATATGCAGCGCAATTGAATCGAGGCAAAGCTTTATTATTTTTTTTGCTTCCTATACAGTTGATTAGCGCGCATCGTATAATAGGGTATACAGCAGCATACGGAAGGTAATCCGTCAGCCGTCCAATGTCGATGCTGTATTATATACGATTCCCAGGTGCGTGTTCTCCCCGAGGATTTACACATACAACTGAGAGTAAGTAAGAGAGAGCGTCGTCAATCGCGAACAAACGGCTGCTCGCAGGAGAGAATGAAAGAAAGAGCGATCAGTCGAACGTTCTTTGGCGAAAATCCCAAAGAATTGCGCGGATGAGAAGCGATCGAGCTAATATCCGAGGAGCCATTGTGTCAGTGTGTCTATATATACTCGTATATATAGACGTGCAGTCGGAGGTCAAAGTCGACGGTTTGCCGAACAGCTGGAAATGGGCAGATATACGCCGATATCTCGCTCGATGTGTATATAATGTGCTGTGCGTGTCTGCGTGTGCTCGGAGTCTCAGCTGACTTTAATTTCGACAAACCAATTCGATGTACATGTATAGAAAGTGAGACACGCACACACACTGGCGCAGAAAATACACGTATATTACACGTACGCATATATACGCACACTGCACTCTGCGCTCACGACAGATGGTCGACGGAGAGCCGTTGCTCCCATTAGAAAGTACACGTACCTATATATACACACACACACACCTATACGCCCAGCAGTTGTAAAAAGGAGGCAGGTTGTTTTCAGCTCTCATCCAATTGGAATTTTCGAGTTTGAGGGAAAAAAAAAAAATTGCCTCGCGCGCGCGAGTACCTATAATATACAACACGTCTCCGCTTGCGGCCGCACCGCGCCTCCTTTATTGTTTTTTTACTTTCGACGCGTCCCTCAGCTGCTCACTGCCGCGCGTTTAAAGCGCCACGAAATTTCATCCTCCCGTGACTCGCCGTTTCTCGCGGATATGCAACACGACAATAATGGCGATGAAATAATTGTTCGGACGGAGTTCGAAATAAATTATACTACGCCGGTCAGAGACCCGTTTTTGTGTACAGTATATAAGTAAACAAACGCGAAATATACGAGCGTAACGATGGGAGCACACGAGTGCAGTATATATAGGTCCTAAGCTCGGTATAATGGAGAAAGATCGAGTTTTGAAAGAGAGGGAGAATTGAATTGCATCGAATCGATTTTACGTCGGGAATTTCGCCGGTGACGCTCTCGCACGAGCCTAGGAACGGAAGAATAATAATTTTGAATTATCCCCGCATCGACGATCAGAATTGATGACTGTCGAGTCTCAAGCTCATTCGTTACACCCTGCCTGCATTCGACGGGTATGTCGCTCGTACACATAATCATTTTTTTCTTCTTCGATATAATATAAGCGCATCGCTTTTATTAATTCGAAACTTTCGAATCGCTTTTCGACGAAACTTTGAGAACGACAAGAGTAAAAATTGGCCGAAACCGCAGTTGAATTTTTCATCGCAGAACGAGCCGTTGCCGCAAAAAAAGGCACTTTTCAACAGCGCACACCCCCTTTTCTCGTGAAAACCATCATCGCGCTTGTTGTTGTATAAAAAAAGAAATGGACAGTGTTGCCGCGTCGATCGTACACGCACACATACACACAGAAAAGAGAACCAGCGGCGGCGCTGTGGCTTATATATACTGGCCGGGCTAACGGCTTTAATAATTATTTTTACAACGTTTCCGAGTATACGCGCTCGCTCGGCGTATAGCTACTCGTTCTCTTCGGTACGGTCTCGCTTGGGCGCCTCGCAGCTGGCTCGTTCCAACCCCGTGACATAAGGGCGTCCCTGCTGCATGTGAACCGCGGCTGTATACTCGAGCTCGCAGGATGCACACGCGCTTTTTCCCATTCCGGAGAGCGAGCTCTAAATGCAAGTTTCACCTACGCTTTTCTCTCTCTCTCTTGCTTGATATATTGCTACTGCTACAGCGACAGCAGTCGATCGGCTGCCGCTGCAGCTCGGTAAAATACGCCGTCTGCTGTGTATATACATGCCTCGAGAGCTCTTGGAAAATTTTCACACGCCACGCAGTTTTGTTGTAATATTGAATGAGTACAAATCGCGCTCAAGTTTGAATTTTTCACTTATAAACCAACAAAGAAGTGTAAAAGTTAAAATAACAACGATAACAATCTCACTATACCGTTAGGCATAAATTTTCACCGGCTCGTGATTTTTTTTTTTTGCGGAATTCCAATTGGCGGGCGCAGATGTGCGCGCAGACAAAGTAAGTAGCGCAAGTTTCGAGTTGAGTCATTCGCCACGGATTGATACGCATCGGGCGTCGTGTGCGTGTATGTCTGTGATCATTCGCGCAGCAAGGTGCCACCGGCGCTCGTGTGAGAAAGGTTCGCGATATAGCATATACATATAGCGAAGGCACTAATCGACAGGTGTTTACGTGGGCCGGAAGACCGCGCGACTCTGAACTTATCAAACTGCAAATTACACCTCGACGCTTGCTTTTTCTGTGTAATTTTATTCGGCTTATATACGCGAGGCCCTTATTTTTCAAAATTAGTACTAATTTTAAAATTGTCTATACATTTGGTAGATATTGTAAACAAATGTTGTGTTATCTAAAAGAAGCCAAGCCCGTAAAAGGACAAGTGTTTATTTCCGCGTCGTACATACGCGCGATAATGTTTACAAGTATATAGTCGAGTATAACCGGCGTGTCCGCGGAGCGAGCCGTCCAGAATACATAAAGAGAGGAGGCTCCGCTTTCACGGAGGCAGCCGCGGCGGAGCACGTGGATATACTATGCGAGAAAGGAAGAAGAGCACGTGGTGCGTGTTATTGTTTTGGGCGGCGTGTCCCGGGCCTGTACAGTAGTAGGGTATAGGTATACATATACGCAACACACATAGTCGATGGCCTAGTCGTGCGATGCAGGATTTGCAGGAGGGTCAGGCACCCCCGAGTCTGCGCGACCCTCCAGGAGGGATTTCATTCATACCCCCACCGGCTTGTACTGCGCTCTCTCTCTCTCTCTCTCTCTCGCCGCCCCGATTCGATCGCCCCTCTGCAGCAGCCTCTTTATCGCCCTGCTGCGACGACCTTCGCGCCTTGGCAGACGTCATGGCGGAAAAATGTCTGCGGACTACAACTGCGAGGATAAAGGGGGCCGAAGACCATTTGATATCTTAATTCGTCGCCGTTTATTGGGGAGAGTGCGACGCCCCCGCGCGTACCTCCCTCCGACACGCGAGGAGCTTTGATATACGGTGACCGCTGCGAGCTCCTTCTTTTTCGGGGTCTAGGTCAGTTTTCTTCTTGGCTTTCTCCCTCTAGCGCGCGATTATTATTCAGAGAGAGCTTGGCGGAGTGTGCAGTTCAGGGCCAGATACACGTGCAGGAGAAGCGTTAGCGAAGAAGAAGAAGAAGAAGAAGAAGAAGAAGAAGAGGCATCATCTCCGGTGAAAAGGTAGTCTAGACCACCAGGTGTCTCGAGGAGACTGTGACCCGGCTGTACCCCCCTCGGGGGCATCAAGAGCAGAGAGCGTGCGTGCGAGGGTGTGGCACGCTTCCACATAATTAGGCACGAGGGTCTCCCCTTTTTTCCGAACCCCTCCGCCGAATACTTGTCCCTCTCTCCCGCTCTTTTGCTCACTTGTTCTTCTTCTTCTCTCTCTCTCTCTCTCACTCTCAGCTCTCTCTCTCTCTCTCTCCCACGAGATCCGAAATCTCGCGCTCGGCACGAGCCGACGCATTATACGACTCTTACGCAACGCGACCCTCGTTCGCCGGCCGATATTCAAAAGGAGCAAAAATATATACATTACATAATACGAAACACATCGACGTACGCCACGAAGACCGGGCGACGAGTGCCCGGATTTTCCTCCGTAACCCAGATCTCGGGAAAAGAGAGGGAGCACGACCCTGACCCCAAACAACAGTCGCGATGCGGAGTGCGGCGCCCTTGCACCTCGTGGCTGCTCCGCTCCGCTCCCTTTGGCGCCGTCAGCGCTGGTTTACATTTGATCGCGGGCGCGCGCGCACTCCCTTCCGTGCGCTTGCTCGCTCGCTCGCGAGAGGGATCGGGACGCGTGCGTCGGGGCAAACACACGAAAAACAGGAGGGTCGAGGTGGCGCGAGGGTCCGACCCCGTCGTTCTCTCTGCGCTGCCATATCCGTTAATTGGCCTGTAATCACACGAGGATCGACGTCTCTCGCAGCTCGACGCGTCTTCAACCAGTGTGTATATACACGAAGGGAAAACGTCCCGAATCGGAATCGCGCCGGGACAGTAGCTCTGATGTGCAGTGCAACAGCTGGTAGTAGCATCTTGCACTCGAAGGGTCAATGTCCAGAGCGATTCGGGCAACAAAGTGCAGTGGATGTAGCCGCGTTTCTCCGAAACGGGGAAAAAACGGTCGCTATATACTCTCGCAACCCGCGCCGACGAGTGAACTCGCGGCTGCGGGTCAAGGTCCCGCTGCCCCGCGAGAGACACTGCAGACACGAACGCTCGGAGACAGTAGAGGAGAGAGAGAGTACGGAGAACGAGTGTGTGTGTGTATGTGTGTACGATGATATACACACAACGGTGACGGTGCGGCCACGTGTTCGCTGATGGGCGCGCGCGCACGCGAGCGATGACCGCACACACGGACGCGAGTCTGCGCGAAACTTTCTTTCGGCGCGCGCACACCACGTGCTCTCTTTCTCTGCCTGATCATTAGCCTTTCGTGCGTGCAAACCGCGTCGTTAATGCTAATACTTTGCATCGTGCCCGCGCGAGAGTGTGTGCGCCTAACGAGTATCTCTCTCTCTCTCTCTCTCTCTTTAAAACACACGCACGCGCGTTGAACAAAATTGAGCGTCGCTCTCGTGCAGTAATGGAATAGCGTTTTAACGCGTGAATCGCCGTGGGACTCGTTCGTTTCGTTTCTTATTTTTTTCCTCTCTACTCCTCTCTCTTTCTCGCTCTCATGCTCGTTGCGTGTGCACTTCTTTTTCTCTCTCTCGCTCGAGCGACACTAACTGTCTACTTCCTAACTTAATCCGTAACTTCCGACGCCGCGGCAATCTGACATCCTTTTTATTTTCATTGGCTCGATCGTCGCTTGCTCCGGGCTCGTACGTCGCTCGACGTTCCCATAGGATTTTTCCAAATCAAATCCTCGTCTCTCTCTATATATATATATATTATAAACGATGAGCTCGAAAATTAGAAACGCGCAGCGCGATAAGAAGGAAAAAAAAGCAGCGACGACACAAGAGAGGAGGGAGCAATGAGTATTCAGTGTATAGTACACATAAAGTAGCCGAGGTTCGAGCGGCGGCAAATTGGTCCGACGCAGAGCTTGACGGCGGCGGCGGCGGCGGCGGCGACGTAGCCATGTCCGCTGAGTGCGGCTTCCGTCGTGTCCACGTTACAGGTTCATAAAACCTGTTAACCGCTGATTATGCGCGCGGGACGTCACAGCGCGCGCGCTATCTTCTCGCAACGAGCTCGCGGCAACAGACATCAATTGCCCGCTCGTTGGATAAAAAATAAGCTCTTCAACGCACACACAGCACACAGCTCATCCTCTCTCTCTCTCTCTCTCTCTCTCTCTCTCTTCCTTCTTTTTTCGCTTCGTATATACATCACATACGTAGCCGCTTGTATATATTCGCTTGCGTGACGCGCAGTTTGCTTTGGCAGAACGAGCGCGTGAATTAAATATTTGCGATGCGTGTACGCTGCGCAATGAAATTCTTTCCTCGGCGAGAATCCGAGCGATTTCAATTAAATCCCAAGGACGGATGCTGATTCGCGTGCTATGCATCGAGTATAACAATAATATAACGTAAGGGCGAGGAGCGATAAAGTTTAAAGAGGAGTGTAAAAAGCGCTCTGGATCGAAGCCTGAGAATTACTCTATATAGCGATAGCGAGACGGCAACAGATAAATTCATCCTTGGCAGATAATGATCCCTAAATCTTCCTTTATCGTTAAGTAAATTCCGTCGCCTCGGGCCAACGAAGCAGCTCATGGGGGTGCGAATGCTTTACGAGAGAAGAGTGTGTGTGTGTATATATAAGGGTGCCCGTCCCGATATAACACCGCGCGTGTATAAGACGCCTCGACCCGCATTCCCTTTCTCGCGGGCCGCTAGGAAAGTCATTCGAATCACTTTCTAAAGTGGCTGAAAATCACTTGGGACGCACGGAGCTGTTTTAAAAATAAATCGGTAGCGCGCGCCTTTCCGGAAAATACGACGAGTCAGAAGCGGTTGCTAATCGTGCGCTCGATATATCTAATACGTAATATACAGAGGGGGGGTGCAGGCAGCAACGATACGCATATTATACATCAGGCCATTCTGGCGACGGAAATATATCTCGAGCGCCGCGCGGCAGCCGACAGTAAGGACGAGCTTCGAGTAGGAGATAACTCCGCCCCGGGAACAAAAAGGAACCTCTCGAGTGTTATACGCGTGTGTCTGTGTGTGTGCATAGAATGATATACACACTCTTGGCGATGCGCCGCGTGGATATATATACGAACGTGTCGATGCATAATGCAGCGGACCGTGTGTGTCTCTGACGGTGCGGCTTATCGCGCGCGCGCGCCCCGGGGACGCGTAAAAAAGAAGCGTCGCGAATCGAATTTATGGAGATCACGTCGCCGCGAGAGACTTTAATCATGCGAGCTTGGAGCATATAATTGGACAGATGGCCTGAGAACAGTTGACAAATTGAACGCGAGCATGGCGTGTAACTGACGCGCGACTGATGAATTCGTGTGATTTATAGAAATAATCGCAAAATTATAACGTGAAACGCTCGACGAATGTCAAGGGCGCAGATCGGAAGTAAAATAGGCTTAGGACGAGCAAATCTCACGCGGTGCAACTATATTCGAGCAATAAGCGCCCATATTCCGACTGTGTATACCGCGTACATACCGCACTAATATATGTCTGTAGGTTAATGTAATTCACTCGCAGATCTCATTGCGAGAATTGCGCTGCGCAGCGCGGAATTGATTGATAGGCTCTTTTGTTTCAACGCGCGCTCAGCTCCTGCGTGTGTATATCGTATACGACACTGCAGAGTGACATGTACAGAGATTGCGCGTACGCGTCTGTCTCTTTTTTACCCCCGAAGTTTTCAATTTTTTTTTTGTCGCATCCCAACAGCCGTGCGGTTGGAGTAGTCCATCTCGTTTTTACAATCTCGAGCGAAAGGTCGAGTGTCACCGGCAGATCAGCTATGTACTCGCACGGGAATGATGAATTTGGCTGGAAGAGCGTCTGCGACGGAGTGAGCGATTGTGTCCCTGCTCCGCACATTATTATAGGTGTATACTCGTGTCTGTGTGTATATATATATGTGTGTGTGTGTGTGTGTGTGTGTGTGCAGCGTACATAGCAGCGGCGGCAGATGTCCGCGCGCGAGCGAGTGAAAAACCGGTCGTGTTGATGTAGCTGCCGTCGCGAATCGCTATAAAAATATCCGCCATTGTGAGCAACGCCTAAGCCTGTAACGGTCGGCACTCGGCGTAATATATATACACACTGCTCGGAGAAAAAGGACCGACGAGCCCATTCACTTGCGCCGCTTTTGATCGAATTATTCTTTTCGAAAAACACTTTTATTTCCTCGCTAGTACTAGCCCACCTCCTCTACTATATTAAGTTGTACGGACTAGTCTTCGCGAATTTCCGAGAGAAATTCGGCTGTCGCGGGCTGCGAATAACTCGTTTCGCCGTTACGTTACAATATGCATATACAGTAGCCGCGACTACTGTGCTATATAATGCGTTCTCTCTGCACAGCGCGCACAGTATCCCTCTCTCCTTTGTGCGGCTTTACATGCATTAATGCAAGATTTATCTGCATTGTGCGAGCGAAAGAGAGGGAGAAAGAAAAAGTAAGCAGACGATCATTAAAATCGGCCAGGTGTCTCGTCTGAGCTATACAGCCTGCGTATATACGCGACTTGCGCTCTTCGCCGTGATAAAATACGCGCGAGAATTTTTTTTTTTTCCCTCGAAAATCTAATACGTGAAATCGCACACACAATAAGGAAGCGCGTAATTTTAACGGCGCCGTTAGCATGACAAAAGCCGATGCGCGTCATCGATTTCGAAAATGACCTCGACAGGACTCGACGAGAAGGAAAAAAAAAACGACGCGCAGGTATAATACTAGCGCGCCAGGAGAGATGCAAGTCCCGTAGGTTATATAGTATATAATAATTGCCGGACAGCTGCTGCTATACTACTTATACTCGCTGGCGAGCGATCGGCCTTCGCTATATACGTTATACTACTGGCAGCAACGCCCGAGAGCTGTATAAATGGACCGGCTGCGGCTATGTGAATTTCGGTAATTAAATTTTCCTCCTCACGGAGCATCAATGCATAGCGACTTTCTTTCTTTCTTTCTTTCTTTGTCCTGTGACGAGTTGCTTCCTTGTCGTCCTTTTAAATATTTACCAACGATATACTTTTCCGCGGGCCCGGTATATATTTGGAAGAAATTATTTTCAAAGGCAAAATCTGCGAGTAGATAATAACACACGCGAACGCGCTCCGGTTCAAAGCCTGCAGACACGGTTGTTATCGACGCCGGACGACAGGTTATCATTACGTATATAGCCGGCCGAAATAGAACTAGTTAAATGAGAGCTCGCCGGGGTTGATTGAATCCGGCCACGGCGCGCGTTTCCAAGCTTCCATGGCTATTATACACGCTACCCCCTCCCTTTTCTCACCGACGTAGTATAGTAGTATATGGTATTTACGCGGGTCCTTCTATTAGCAGCTGCTGCTCCGTGATTCTCGCCGTCTCTCGACGCAGGCTTTTTTTTCCCTAAGCCGCCATTTCTGCTGCTGCTACTGCTGCTGCTGCAGCGACGGCGGCGGCTCTAGTCGTAAAAGGAAGTGGATTTCCTCCACACGTGCTTCTCGTTTCGCTCCAGATTGTTTCGAAAAGTCCTAAGGTCACACATCTGTCAAAAATCCTCGGCTCCTATAACTCTCGCTCGTACCCCTCCCCCCCTCTCTCTCTCTCTCTTTCTTTCTCTGGTACATCCATTCCGTGACCTTTCTCTCCTCTACAAATTTGTTCAAGCTTTTAAATGCCTCTCTCTCTCTCTCTCTCTCTCTCTCTCTCTCTCTTTGGCGAACGCGTTCTCTCGACGATTGTTTCGCGATACTTTCGCAGTCGACAGTACGGAGGGACGAGACGGCATCGGATCGAAGACATCGGAGAGCGTGCGAATCCCGATTCGGCATGAGCGCTCGCGGCGCAGGGGATTCGGCTAATCCGATTAATCGCAACGTAAAAAAAGTCCCGTGCCATCTGCCGGGTTTCCCTCCTCATGCGCGCGCAACGAGTGTGTATATAGCGTGCACCATAGGCGCGAGTCGTCAATGCGCGCCATAAATTCCAGAAATCTGAAATCAGCGCCCCTGAGAGCCAGAGGAGGAGAATCACACGCCCGTCGAATCGACAACGCAACCGAGGGTGAAAGTATCGGAGCTTCTGCGAGAAAAGCTTTTATCTCGGCTTTATCTGGAAATTATAAAGCGATTCGTGGGTATCCTTCTTCTCGAAGAGAGCACGCATTTTTGGGTATTATAATAGTCAGGATAAGCGTGAGCCAGAAAGAATCCATCTCCCGTGTATACACCGTAGCGACTATGGCAACTGTACAAACAAGATGGCCGCGGACAGCTTCCGGTTTCACGACAGCTGCGCGCGGATCTAGTTTCTCTCTCTCTCTCTCTCTCTCTCTCTAGTCCTGTAGGCACATGCATATGCGGCTGCACGCCTCGTTCGAAGGAGGCTTGATTCTTCGGCAATGATACATAAAAAGCATAACGCTTTGTCTACTGCGGACTGTTATAATAGCAGATTCTCCCGTTTAATTGGACCGCATACACTCGCGTCGATCCGTCCTTATGTAAATAAGCGTAATTAGCCGAACGGCGCATAAATCAAGACACGGAGCAAGCGGCAGCTGACTTGGATCGATTAGCGTCTCTGCGAGAGAGGAAAGAGAGAAAGCTGCGTTGTACGCTGCACACACGAAATGAATCGGAACCACAGTCTGCCGCCGCTGCAAGCCGATTTTCCTTGACGAATAAAACTAATGGCCGTTCGTAATTGGGATTAGCTGCAACCCCCGAGCACACACACACACACACACACACACACACATACACACAGACTGTGCAGGGGTGCCATTGGAATTACGCTATTGTGCAGTTGATCTCGAAACGCTCTTTGCACCACATGTGCAGCGTTTCGACTCCGCGGATCTTATAATATGTTATACCTTTTTTTTTTCTGGGTATAAGCTATAATTTTTTATACGCACGAGGGACACGCATTCGATATGATTTATAGGCGATGCTAGTATAAGCCGCGGGCGTCGTTATGGTTTTTTTTTTCTAGCTTTGCTCAGAAGCGGGCGTGTATAATACAGAAAACGCAAAATCGGTCAGCGTATAGAAAGAAAGGGTGAAGAAGAAGCGCCGGTCCCTGTGTGCGCGCGCGCGTGCGTTTTCGGTATTTGATTACGCGAGCGCCCGGTATTACGCAGTCAGTCTACTCGAGTGTCCCCACGGGAGCTGATATACATAGGTCCAACTATATACACAGGCGCCTTCTAATCAACGTCTAATTAGTTCAATTAGACGTACCGTAGCCGAATTAATACGCTTTCAAGTCTCTCGTATTTCCATATTGTATATATATACGCGTACACTCTTTCATCTCCACGGGCTAGCACACACGTTGATAATTATTGACTGGCATGTAGCGCTTTTCATTATCGATTAAACTTCAAAGTCCTAAGGAAGGTCCCCGCGGCGCAAATAAATCACCGAGCGAGTGTATATTATTGTAGTTGTATGATACGCGTATATCCACGAGGGAGCCGACTTTCTTACACCGACACGCCAAGTTCTTCCTTCTCCTTTTTTTTTTCGTCGCCAGCACCGCGAGATTATACTCCCGGCCTGCACACGCGGCTAATTGCTGATTCTTCGGCCTTGATTAAAATTTACGATTACGTCGCGTGCGTTCGCTCTCCCAAATTTCGCAATCAGGTAAAATTTGGATGAAGCCGTATATAAAACGCGACGAGTCAATTGCCTCGGGACAAAATTTTCGCGTGTATAGGTATAATATATACACATCAGTGCAGCAACGCGTGTGCGCTAAATCGGGCGGAGAACGAGAGCGTTTACGCGCGTATAGTCGCGTCGGTCGCGAGTGATTGTCCTCTATCGCGCGCATGACAGAGAGTGCGCGTGCGTGACGTCACAATGAAGCGTCAATCAGTGGCATTGTCGGGGCATAATTCACGTGTTGTCTCAGAGAGATCAGCCATTGTTCGAAAGAGTCGTCTCTTCTTCCGCGTGTGCTTTTTCCTTTCGGAGCCCTGGAAACCGCGAGATTTTTAATATCCAGCGCGCACACACATATAGGGAGACACTCGAGCGGAATCGATCTCCTCTCCCCTCGTGTATTGTCTCGTGACTACTTCGGCTATGCGATCGC
Organism: Pteromalus puparum; assembly: GCA_012977825.3. NCBI lineage: Eukaryota > Metazoa > Arthropoda > Insecta > Hymenoptera > Pteromalidae > Pteromalus > Pteromalus puparum. The sequence goes on along the minus strand of CM053172.1, from coordinate 56,620,951 downwards.
TTACGTCGTCGGGATCATCGATGAGCTTAGTAGCAGCACTGGCGTACATACATACACATCGGCGTGGAAAAAGAAAGAGAGAAAAAGTAAGAGAGAGAGAGAGAGAGAGAGAGAGAGAGAGAGAGAGAGAGAGAGAGCGCTCGTGCGGCGATAACCTTCACGCTCAAGCGGGCGCATTGAGGCAGCTCGAGCAGCGGAACCGTCGGCAGAGCTATATAGCGACAGAAGCCACCCGGACATCGTGGCCAAAAAGACAACGGGAGGATGCGATAGATAGGATGTAGGACCGAATTCTATGGGACCGAAATGCCACTGAAGTAGAGAGAGAGAAATTTTCAAAAGGGGGTTGATGCTTAAAGGGATGGTTACAACGAGCGTGCAGTCCACTTCCGCGGTCGCGATTTTCGCGCGCTATATGCTCGCGTTTCATTGTACACATACGTATACATATACGTGTATTACCGAGCGCGCGGCTGGCGAAAAAAATGCAGAGAGAAAGAAGCGTACGTAAATGAGGCGCGTATATACCTAGCGAGTGGTTCATCACGTATGTATATAGGACAGGGGAGCAGCTGTCAGACAGCTGTAGAGAGAGAGAGAGAGAGCGAGCCCTTTTTACCTGCGCGCGCTCTCCGCATCCATCGTGTGCGTGAGCGGCAGCGGCGTCCAGCAGTAGCGGCATCGAGTGCATTTCGCCGCGAGACGGAGATGGAGATAGCACACACGTATATACAGAGTCGTGGAAGGGGCATCGCAGTGCTGCAGACAAACTCGAAAAACCTCGAGAGAGAGAGAGAGAGAGAGAGAACGGAAGAGAGAAGCAGCGGCGACGGCCGTTGGATTGACGCGCGCGCTCGTATATCGTCCGGCAAAGTAGCACGTGCTACTACTGCGCGCTACCACCGCACCACATCGTCCTTTCTCCGTTTTCTTTCTCCACTCGCTTGCCATAACGGCAAGTGCGTCAATTTCCGTTCTCCAGCGCAAGCGTCCTTGGCGCTCCTTCTCCCCTTTTTCTTGCGCCCGCGCCCAAGAGAGCTCCATAATCGTCGCGAAAATGCGATAATTATTTTCTTTATGGGCCCGCTCTGGGTTTCACGAGAAGAATATAAGACCGACGAAGGAGAGAAAGAGAGAAAAAGTTGACCTGACGTGCACACACCATACACTCTGGATTTCGAGAAAGGATCTTTTTAAAAAGTTGCGAGAGACCGAGAGAGATTCCCGCGGAGCTATACCTATACTATATAGCGTCCGGTCAATGCCGGCTTTGTCGCGCGAGGATTTCGGACTTTTTGTGTCATCGGCTGCAGCCGTGCACTCTCTATAGTCCTATACCGGCCTCCTACTGCTGATTCACACAATTTTTCACGCCTTGCTCGTACATACTGCATGAATTCGGAAAAGAGAAATCGCGAATTCCGGTTCTTTGTCTTTCAACGGGGTGGGTGAGCGTTTAAACAATATAAATAAAATACACGCGCTTAAGAAGCAACGAAGGAGAGAAAAGCCAAAAGCGCACGTAATTATTCGACGAGCCTCGTGCGTGTGTGTGTGTGTCATGAGTCAGAGAGTGGTGGTGTGCGCCGCGCGACGTCGTGGCCAACGTCACGCACGCCGAGATACGCTCAGCTGCACCTCAAAATCGATAGTTGGCGAATCTGGCCAGATTACATCCTCATGGGGCTTCCCATGATACCGTGCGCGTAGCTTCGCTGTCTAATCCCTCGTGATAAACCGCCTGCGGTATATATACGTACACAATTACACATACATACATAGACACACGGGCGACCTTTAAAATAACTCAACGGAAAAAGTGCGTACACGCATTGCCGTTCGTTATTCGCCGAAAGATGGCGCGCGTCACCCTCGCTCGCTTCTGCGGTGCAACACACGCGTGCGGTTTTCACCCGGCGGCGGCGTGTAATGACAAAGAAATTCATACGTAGGTATATAAATGAATTGAGGTGATCGCGTGGCTCATTTCATTATTTTATTCCACCGCGAAAAACGCGCGGCATATTGCTGCGGCTCGCATTTTTCAATGCTAATTGTACCAGCGTACTTACGGGTGTATATAGACCCGTAAGTACGCTGCTCGCTGAAAGGAAAAATTTAACCTTGTCATTAAACGCACGTCATTTCCACACGCGCGTATAACCCATGTGTGCGGTATATCGTCGTGCCGATGACGCTGCCGTAATGTTTATTATATAGTTGCAAAAGTTATTATTCCTCGCGCGCACGCGCTCGCGTTCATCTACGAAGATCGAGGGTGAACTCGGGACGGACTTTGTTTCCATCCCGCGCCGTTCATCAGACACTCGGCATAATTAAAGCCCTTGCGTAGGTTTTTCTCCTAAACAAGAGGCGAAATCTAATCCTGAGCGGCGGATGCGGCGCGTGAATATTTTTCAGGGACGTCGCGCTGTGTATATATCCACCACGCGCGCGCGCGGCGAAGGGCTGCTGCTGCTGCATGCGAGTTGAATAATGTAAAACGGGCTTTAGAATTTTCGACTCGGCAAATATAGGCGGCGTTGCTGCCGCCGCCGCTGCTGCTGCAGAAAAAAAGGAGGAAGGTGCCGCGCGCGCGCGAGCGCTCGCGCGACGGGTCGATCGAGTGCGTGTGTGCAGAATAGCAGCTCCTGTATATACTCGAGAACCCGTGTGCGTGCTCGCGCTTGTGTATGTGTGTGTGTGAGAGAGAGAGAGAGAGAGAGAGAGAGAGAGAGAGAGCCGGCAAGGGGATAGCGGAGGCGGGGGCTTCAGGTTAGCAGGGAGTATACAGAGAGCGAGCAGCCGTGCGCGCGCTATAACTC
>CM053172.1:56509320-56617708 GCA_012977825.3 Pteromalus puparum | reverse complement strand
GAGTTATAGCGCGCGCACGGCTGCTCGCTCTCTGTATACTCCCTGCTAACCTGAAGCCCCCGCCTCCGCTATCCCCTGCCGCATCTTTGGCACATCTCGCGGAAAATTTAGCTGATTCTACGCTGTATTTTTTTTTTTTTTCAAAGCTCCTTTTCGCGCTAGCTTCTATTGGAAAAATGTGTTTGGGCGCTGCCGTCGCCGCCGTTTTATCAATGAGAAATATATTGTTTACCGTATAGTATCTGTCGATCGGCTTACGAGCCCGGCGCAACAAAACACAGCGCGCGCCGAACGCGATAGTGACGCTGAGCTTGCAGCTATAGACTGATAAGGGGGGGATAAGTCCAGAGTGCAGAACTCGGGCGCCGGCTAAACAACAACAAAAGCCGCACGATAATCCGAGTAAATATTGCCTTTCCATATACACATCCCGTTCTATACCTCAGGACTCGATTAACAACGCTTTTCGCTAAATGCAAAGATGTGTGTGTGTGTGCATACGGAATGACATCCAGCGAGTTCTCACGTTTCGGCACGCGAGAGCGAGAGAGAAAGAGACTCGAAAATCTGGAATGAGATCTCGCAGAGCGCGCGCATGCATATGTTAATTCGCCATCTGTCCGCGAGCTTTGCTCGCAGCGGCCGAACTGCAGTCTCGCGGCCATTATTTACCAATCCCCCCCCCCCTCTCTCCACTGTGATGTCCTCTCTTCTCTCTATACGCGACCGATCGTCATTCAAAGGGTTATAAGTATACTTATGCAATCCTAACGTCGCGCATTATCTCGTTCGAAAACTCATCTATTCATCATCTCGAATCTCGTCTGTATAAAATTGGAAGGTCTGGAAGGGCACCAGGTTGTAATTATTTTTCCAGGACGGATCTACTGGCTGCTATATACGGAGAAAACTCAAGCTGTATAATACTCTCTGAAAGGGAATACCCCCGCGAGTCGTACGATGGCCGCGCACGCGTCTTAAAAGGCTTTCGGAGGTTTCGGTTTCTCGATAAATCGAAACGAGCAAGGAAGCCAATGAAAATGGGATGAGAAAGAGGATCTCCCACCTCGTCTCTATGGTACATACATGCGCGAGGGTACGGTTACGAGCGCGTGTGTATAGATACTGCAATTATGCTTTTTTTTCGTTGAAACGTTGTGAAATTCGTATATACGTATATATTGTGCATTAACGAGAAAGTTAAGAGTGTTGGAGCGATTTAAAGAAAAGTTGCAGAGCGACTGATAAGAGGGTGGCGATAAGCGGTCACGATGCTGCCTGCAAGTTCTTCAGGGTTATCTCAACGCAGGCCAACCAACTCTGCAGTACACACTTGTACATTTATAACACACGTTAGAAGGAGAAAAGTATGTATTATGTGCCGCACGCATGTCTTCTATATACACACAACGCCCGCGGTTTATCTCATTTTTGCGCATATCGTCGCGGCGGCGGCGGCGGCGGCGGCGGAACAATGAAGAAAAGAACGATTATGAAAGTTGCGCGCGTTATATTGACGCACAGAAGCGATAGCGGGAAAGTCAATGTCTGCGCGTCTCGAAATTTCCATTGTACCTATATCTATTCGAGCGCGATGAAATGCCGTTGTCCCTAACCTGCCGCAAATGTTACCTTCGAGGAAAAGTCAAGCAAGTCAAGCATACGATACACCTACGGGTGAAACTCACTTGCGTGCGCAGCCCCAATGAAACAGCTGGTGTGTGGCTCGACTCGGTGTGTGTCGTGGAAAAAAGCAAACCGGCTATTACGAAGCGTTTAACGTTACGGCCGCTTAGTTTATCGTACGCGCTGGTTATATTATACAAGAAAATCGAGGACCAACGAGCTCTCGGATCGGAGAGAAGAAGGAGCGGCTAATTTATGACGAATCGGGCGAAAACAAGAAGGAAGAGCCGCGATAAAATCGAGCTGCCGCGCTATCGTCCATCTATTAACCCGAGGAGTGGGTGGCCCGTTGGCTAACCAGGTGCGCGCGACAAGAAGAAGCTCGAGGCTGTTATGTATACACAGGTATACAGGGTGTACGTGTAACGCAGAGAGAGAGAGAGAAAGACAGCAACTCCTCGCCGGACACGATAGCCGCAGAACACGGGGGGAAGTGTATATAGCCGTCGGAGAGAGAGAGAGAGAGAGAAGCGACGACCTACGATCTTCCCTCGGGATGGAAAGGGTGTTAAGTGCTGCAGGGGGTGGATTGTTGTGACGGCGGCGGCGGCGGCGGCGGCGAGCCTATACACACGCAACTTTGTATGTCACGTGTATCGTCATCGATGTATTTTCACAGCTACAACGAATAGATTCGAAATCAAAAAGTGAACTCGCGTTGTTTGCTTTAGAGCCAGCTGCCGCTGCTACTCTCAGTTCGAAAAGTGCCATTGTACTATTGATTATCGGTAATACGAGGCGCTGCTGAGCTGTCTCCTTTCTTCGGGCAACGGCGAATTTAATTTAACGCGTCTATTTGTTTAGCGGCATAGTATAGGCGCTTATTTGCTCGCACGACGCGACATCTGCTCGTTCGACGCTTTGTTTATTCGGAGCTCGAGAAATCGCAATGCGATTATGTTCGAGAAACGCACAGTAGAGAGCCATCGCCTAATATCGAGGAGAAAAAGTTGCATAATGCAGAGTCAGAGAGAACGTGCAAGTCAGTCGGTCGAGAGGATCAAAAGAACCGTGCCTAGAATCGAAAACGACTGTTTTTTCTCTCGGCCGATAAGCGTCATCATCAGTAAAACCCGATCCGTGTCTCTCCTCCCAAGTCACGGCTCGCGGGACTGACTCACAGCTCGAGCCTCGCACAATTGATTTGTTTGTCCGCGAAATTTTCGGCTCCTCAATTTCATCGATAATCTGTATTGAAACGCGTCGAAGATTGTGGAAATGTACACTTCGTGCTGCATCGCGTTATCGTTCTCGCACACAATAGGCGAGCCGCGAGCGCCTTGAACTTGCCCAACGATATATTAGACATAGTGACAGAAACGCGTATACACGCGCGGCTACAGCAGCAGTAGCAGCAGCAGCAGCAGCAGCAGCAGCAGCAGTGGCAAGAGGCAGGTCTCGATCAATAATCGAGCCCTTCTAACTGTCCGCCAGGAGCACTGCTCACTCTCTCGCTCCCTGCAGCCGCGCTGCCAAGCCGAGCAAAGACTTTTAATGACTCTCGCCTAACTACGAAATTTCTCCCTCCGCGCGCCGTAGCTTTTAAACTCGGCAAGTTCGCCTCTCGCTTTTTTCAAATTACAAACTTCAGTAGGAATATAACTCGGTGACGCGGAGCGTTATCGCGCGAGCCTTCGCAGAGTGCGGTGAACCGCTTATCACGCTTGGGGCCTCGGGGCCACGCTCACGCAGCTTGCAACAATATAATGGCGAACTTGTAGCACTAACCTTCTTCTCGGTGAGCTTCTCGCAGCGGCGCATCTTGCAGATCTGATGGCTCTTGTCGTTGCGGCAGGGCGCGCAATCGCCGCAGTTGTCCTTGCGCTGGCAGCCGATGCACTCGCCGCAGCGCTTGCGCTTCTTCTTGGCGGGCTTGTCGCCGAGGGCTCCGTCGGACTCGCCGTCGTTCAGGCCCGCGCCCATGTGGTGGGCGTTGCGACTGCCCGTCGAGGAGACGGCGGCCACCTGGCCCGAGTTCTCCGCGGCGCCGGGCCCCTCCTCGGAGTCGAGCGAGCCCGCGCGCGCTTTTCTCCGCTCCTTCTTGCGCCCGTCGCCGCCCGGCCTCGTCGTCGGCGACGGACAGTCCAGCACCGTCGACATGGGGTTCTGGAAGTTGCCGTGGTGCAGCTGCGGGTACTCCTGCTTGACCGGGACGCCAGTCAGCGGGGGGTACTCCTGCTTGACGAGCATCGCGTGGTGTGGCTGGTGCGGCTGGAGCGGCTGGTGCGGCTGGCCCTGGGGCTGCTGCATCGACGGCGGCGGCGGCGGCGGCGGCGGGCCGAAACCCTGCGGGACCGGGCTGGCCCCGAGCAGCTGGATGTGCCGCTCGTCGACGAGCTGCTGCTGCAGCGAGGGCAGCTCGCGCGCCTGCACGGGCGCCGGGACGAGCGGGTAGCCGAGAGGCGGCGCAGGGCCGCGCTGGGGTTGGGGCGCCGGCAGGGCCGCTCCGAGCGTGTGGAAGCTGGGCAGCGAGACGGGCGGCGAGTGCGAGATCGAGGCGGGCGAGAGCGGCGTCAGCGTGGTCAGCTGGGGCTGCTCGCCGGGCTGGCCCTGGCCCTGTCCCGGCTCGCCCGGCCCGCTGAACTGCGAGGCGAAGCTGGGCAGGCCCTCCGCGGCCGCCGCGGCCGCCAGCATCGCGCTCTTCGACTCCCACGGGCGGGAGAGGTGGGACGCGAGGACGACCTCGCCTCGCGCGTCGATGAGGCGCCCGGTCAGGCCCTCGTAGTACTCCCAGGGCCCGAAGCCCGCGCCGATCGAGAACTCGTGGGCCTGCAGGCTGCCGAGGCTCGCGCTGGTGTCCATGCTGCTGCCGTCGGCGGCGAAGCTGCTGAAGGGCGGCAGGTGCCGGCCGGACTCGGCCGCTGACTCCGAGGTCGCGACCGCCGCCGGAGGGCTGGCTACCCTCTCGGAGGCGACGACCTCCTTCTTCACCTCGGCGCTCATCTTCCTCGCCCCATCGTGCCGAGGCGCTCACTGCCTGTGCCGCTGATGGTTGCGCTGCTCCGTCCTCCTCTACTGCGGGTTCCTCGTGCTCTCCTTCTCTCGACGATCCTACCGTCTCCCTTAGCTCAGGGAGGTGCCGCGGCTCCGCGATATCGCGCGCGGCATGCTCTATCTACGCTCTGCTTTTGTACTCGACAGGTTTAGGCATACGAACTGAAGTAGATCCGTTGCTCACTCTCACTTTCGCACTCGCGCTCGTGCTCGTGCTCGTGCTTTCCGCTTCTGATGGGAGGCTAGTAGAAAAATGGTTAAATTCTTTGGTTTACGGTGTGCTTCCTCCTCCTCCTCCTCCTCTTCTTCTTCTTCTTCTTCCAAAACTCGTTTACATCTAGAAAATTCACTTTTGCTTCTCGCGTTGCATTTGGCACTGACGGACTTTGTACTGCACTAAATATTACAGGTATACTATAGCTTCTCTGCTGCTCCCGAATATTTCTAAGCTCGTTCGGGATGAATCTCCTGTCCGATAAACTCACTAATTGGACTCTCTTCGTGTAAGAAAATATAAATCACTTGAGGTTAACGTGGCTTGTTAGAAGGCGGTTGATTTGTACGATCTGAAACAGAGAAAGACGAGGATGTTGATTAAAAAGAGACGTTCTCGCATCGAAGCTTGCAATAATTACAAGTGCGTGTGTATGTGTGTGTGTGCGTGTGATTTCAGGCCGGTAGTGCGGGAGAGGGAGATCAGACACAAGGGCATCGCAACCATACCCGGGAATAAAATTCTCTTACTCGTCTATATAGAGAGAAGAGAGAGAGAGCGAGCGTAGGGCAGCGCGCTGTATACACGCTGGCGACGTAGCGCCGACGTTTCGGAGTAAAATATCGATCGGCTCCTGCGCCGGCAGCAGCGTAGTAGCGCGTGCAAGCTCAACTCTCGCTTTCTTCGTGCGCGCGGCGCGAAATTCGCGAGTTTCGCTGTAGAGGCGCGTGCGTGCGCGTACCCCCCGCGAGAGTATACATATATACATTCAGCTGCTGCAACGAGCGCAGGGCCGTATGTAGGGCTGCTGCTGCTGCTGCTGCTGCTGCTGCGGCTAATGGCTTTCTCTCCCTCTCTAACTCTCTCTCTCTCTTCCCACCGCTTTCGCTACCGCTCCGGGAAACTTGCACTGTCGTTCGGCACTTTCGCCCGTGACGCGCTTTTCCACGTGCTACTACTCTGTGTGTACAATGTACATAGGTATACATGGATCGGAGCTCGTCGCAATGCAGCAACGCGATATGTGGCGGCAAAAAATCGGCGAACTTTAGTCGCTCGAGAGGTCGAGAAACTTCCCGATAATAATAACGCGCGCAAGTTCACTCGATAACCGTAGCTCTACTGCGGCGAAACAATGCGGCTACTTTGTATCGGACTGGGATTCCTTAGCGCGTATCTAATAAAAATTCATCGCTTCTTCGAAGCGTCGTCGCTTCGATATGGAAGTTTAACATCGCGAGAAACAAATATATATATATATGCAATAGAAGGAACGTTATAATGTGACGCAGTTTCGCGAGGAGCGCGAACTTTAAGACACACAGAGAGAGAGAGTCAGGCGCGTGTACACAACCGAAATAGAACCGCTGCAAGTGTGTGCCCACGAAGTGTGCGCAGTAGTCCCCGAAAGCTCGCGGGACTAATTAAAATCTGAGATAATCGCTCTTTCTTACAGGCGCATTTCTTTCCTTTTCTCCGCACGGGAGCGGGCTGGCGGGGGACGCTAATTCCGGCGCCGCAGCAGCAGCAGCAGCAGCAGTGGAATCGAGTAAAAATGGCAAGAAACTACTATACTACTGCTGTTGCCGCTACGTATACTACGTACGCGCGCGCGAGCTCGTGCCTTCGAAGAAAGAAAAAAATAAGGGGAAAAGAGGGAGAGAGAGAAGCGAGCGCGCGCGCAAAAAAAGCAATAAAAAATACGCGCGCGCGGCACTCGGAGCAAAAAAAAGCTTCGGGTACACTTTCGCCGGCCTCGTGGTGCCGTTGCCGCTGCTGCGGTGGAGGCTCTCGCGACAAAGGCTGTTTGATTCAAGGTCCCACGCACACGTACTCGCGCATGCGCGCTCTGCCTCTTCGCTCTCGCTCACTCTCTCTCGTAATTCCCTTCTGTCTTCCTTCGCACTCGCGAACCTTCCTCTCTCTCTCCCTCATCGCGCCTTACTGTGTGTATACGCGCGCGTGTGCTATGTATATACGCTGTTTAGAAACACGTGCTGGGCTGCCGACGCCGCTACTGTATTGCGCGCTGCTCTCCGTTGCCGAAAAATATATACGCGTTTAAAGCGCCGTCTCGGGATTTTCCCTCTTGCTCGACTATATATGTATACGTTAAGCATGTTCATTATCGCGCAATATTTCGGAAGGAAAATTCTATGACGGCGCACCGATAAACGTTTTATGTACTCAACTACGCTGTATTGTTATATTATTATAGACAACTCGGAGCTAACGTTGCTGCGGCGTGTGACGTCGTGGAACTCTTAAACCCACCCACACTGCTGAGGCTAGAGTGCGCGCGCGCGCGCGATATCGGAAATGATATAAAATTGCGTTGAACGTGCGCGCCGCTGATATTTAAATTGCTTCGCTAAACCACAGATTAATGCGGCCTCTTCGCGCCGCCACGTTCGACCCATCGTCGTCGCTAGTCTGTGTGTACAGCGTCGAGAGTATTTTATTATACATCAGAGGAAAAAAATTATCCGCGCCACTCGAATTTTTAATGTTCGAATGCAAGCTCCATTTAAAAACGACTGCTATCAATTCTCGTTCCTCCTATCAATAACGACTTGACACTATGGCTGCACACATAATAATGGCATTAAACTCTCGGTGTGCGCGGGGTAAAAAATGCCGAAAGAATCGGGCAGCGGCGCGCAAAAACAAAAGGCAAAATTGTAGCAAAAAGAACAATGTACGTCTATACATATTCGGGGCCTAAGGGGTCTGTGCTGCAGCACGTTGCCCGTAAATCTCTTCTTGAGAGCCCGTTGTTCTCTCTCTCTCTCTCTCTCTTCGTTCGAGATCCGCAGCAGCAGCAGCAGCGGCGGCGGCGAGCAGGTTTCGATCCGTTCCGTCTGTCCAACGAGGGAAGAAACCGGCCGAAATCTCGCGGCTCCCTTCTATCGCGTATATAGCGGATAAGAAAGAGGAGGAAAAAAAGGACGCGCGCCGGGCTGAAAAAATCGAGGCAAAAAGCTCCTACTGCTGCTGCTGCTGCTGCTGCTGCCGAACGAATAATTCAGCCCGTGGCCCGAGAGAGAAAAAAGACGCAAACAGCGCACGGGAAGGAGAGAGAGAAAAAGAGAGAGAGAGAGAGAGAGCGAACGATGCACCGACGTCTAGTAGAGCAGAGAGACGCTGCTGCAGCGGCCGCTTCGATTTCCTTTCTCTAATCGCAGGCTACGATCGATTGCTTCTCTCTTTCGGGCTCTTGCTCTCGATAAATTTTGCCAAATTATGCTTATCAAACGTTGCATCAGACTAGCTTTCGAATTATAGGCATTGTTTCAACCCGGACGAGGCTTCTTTCTCTCTCTCTCTTTCTCTCTCTCTCTTTCTTTCGAACGGCTGTATATACTCGTTTTTGTTATACTTTGTTTCTGTCGCAACCAATCAGCGGATAATTCATACGTCTCTCGTTTTCCGATTCAACAAAGCGGCACAAAAAATTACGACGATAAAGTCGCGAGAACGAAGTCGTTAATTATCGGCCCCGCAAGATGTGCATTAATACTATATACTTCGAATCGACTATCTCGGAATTGTATGTGCATGGACAGCGGCGATTTTTCGTAAACACGAAAAAAAAAAGTTCGAAGCTCATATAAATAACTCGAATCGAGACTGATACGTATCGGCTACTTATTTTCCTGCTTACAACCTTCCTCCGGTGCACGATTCAAGTTTCACACCGACGTTCTCCCGCAAGTTTCGCACTACATCGAAGCCCTGCAAACTAGCGCGTATTTCCTCCGGCGAAAACAAAGCACGAGTACATCGAGAATATATACGAAAAGTGAATGAACGCACGCAACGAGCACATACGCGCGAAAAACGAAGAGGATCCGAACGGCGCAATATACGTATAAAGGTCGCGTTCGGAACGAAAGCGAAAGTCGCTCTTTCCGCAGCCGCAGCATCGCTGCGATGTATATAGCACCGGCACCTTGCCCCTCTCTTTCGCGGCCGAAGAAAGAGAGAGAGAGAGAGAGAGAGAGAGAGAGAGATAGAGAAGAAAAAAAAATACACGAGCAAAGTATATATATATCGTTAAAAAAAGGTTCACTGCATCGATGCGCTGACCGAGTTCCGGGCATCGGAATCGGTGAACGAGTGCAGCCGCAGGTTGCACAGACACAACAGAAGTCAGGGTGAGTGTAACAACGATACGGTATGAGAAGTCACTCTTCTCGATTCGCAGAAATCAACAACACACATCTCGCACACTGTATAAGTCCGCGTTCGTCTCCGAGATCACTGTTGAAAGAACTGCACACAATTTTGGCTGCTCCGACGCATGTATATATAGCACACTGATCCTGCAGCCGGCGACGGACAGAGAATGGTAGTAATAGTAGCACGCGCGATTGGTAATGAACACAAAACTCGGACGATATTATGTATGTACCACGATGGAAATAAGTGCTCCTTTGGCTCGTTGCACGCAGCGTTCCAGTCCAGACTTGCGTGTCGCTGCAGAAGATCGGCTGTTTGGCGTCGTTTAGGTTATGTGCCGGCGCGCGTATGTACAAGACACGAGCGGCGTTAACACTTTGCTGTATTACACACTGCAGAGGGTTGCAAAAACCAAGGGTACGTGTGTGAAAAGTGTAGGTGAGTGTGTTTTTTAAAGAAACTAAAATAATAAAAAATAAAGTAACTAAGGACGGACGGAGAGAGAGAGAGAGAGCAAGCCGTGCAGTGTATAAGCAGCTCACACTCCGATCTCGCCTGTACTGGCTGTGTAGTACCTTTGGTTGCGGGCTGGCCCGTGCTGAGTGTGCTCGCCGCGCGCGGTGACTGTGTGTACGCTCCGAGAGTATTCTTTGTCCGTCGAGCTGCTGCTGCTGCTGCTGCTACTCGCAGCTGCCCGCGTTTCGGCCCTCGTGTCAGTTCGGGCAAGCTCGGCAATCCTCGGGTGTCATCCCGCAGCCATGGCGGGAACCCAGGACACACACAGTTAGTCGGCACTTCAGCACGGGCGAGACAGAGAGGGAACGAGCCAGGATCCCCGAGCCGCCGTCACCGCCGCTCGAGTGCTGCCGGCTGCGTTGTAGAGAGGGAAAGCGCCGTGCAAGAGAGAGAGAGAGAGAGAGAACGCGAGGCAAGCGCGCATGCGCACTGAGACCTTCAGCCCGCCCCCTCTCCGTGCGTTGGTGTGCGTGCGTACGTGTGCCCGCTGCAACCCCTCTCCCTCTCTCGCTCGTTCTCTATATACAGAGTAGTCTACAGTTTCTGCTAGCGCCGCCGCCGTTCTTGTCTACTGTCTAGCGCGCTCTACACCCCGGCGAGGGATGCTGCGCGAGAACCTGCGCCGCTTCGTCTTGTAGCGCGCTCTCCGATGCTGTCATTCATATCGCGTGCTACTTTTATATTTTTTTTTTCATGCAAGCGCGCTTTTTTAATTGCTCTTTATAATATACTTGTAAGCGCACGCGCTACTTCTTCCTTTTCTTTGTGTTTGTTTATCGGAAAAAAAGAGAGACTCGGCGTTTATTTAAAGCCGGCGCTGCTGCCGTCTGTATGGAATCCTGCAGCCGCTGTGTAAACAGAGCTTGACGCTAGCCACTCTCTGTTCCGTGAAAAGGATGAAAAAAAAAAAAAAAAAAAAATACGGGTATCAATTTTTCGCGCGCGTTTTCTATATACTTCGACGAAATTTCTTGCCCTTCCGATGTCGAAAGCGTAGAGCGCACTAAAAGCCTTTTAAAAGGTGCACGCCGTAATAAGTGTACGCAAACTGAGATAAGAAAACTTGGTAAAAATCCGGCGATAAAATCTACGACGACGAAGCTGCTGCTACGGGACAGAGATATATATATATATACATAAGCCGATGCGGCTGCGTATATCGGCGGCGATCGTGTGCGCGCATGGAAACCAACGACGACGACGACGATCGCTGAAAAACACACACGCTACTGGCTTATAGTAAGCATGGGGGTAAAAGCGCTATATATATGTGTGAGTCGCAGATACAAATCTGAGGTGTCGACGCCTCTCGAGGATTTGATTTTTTTTCTCCCGATGCCTCTGCAGTGACAGCCCGTCTCATGCGGGCTCATTCTTTACGCGACGCGAGAGCTTTCCCCAAAACGAGCCATGTGTGATGTGTCGTCGTCGTTTTGATTTTCTTCCGAATAGGACGCGCGCGCAAAAACGAAAATAAAAAATCGTTCTCACACGACGACGACGACGACGGTGAGTTTCGATAGAGAAAAAAATACGAGTGCTCAGGTACGAACCCATCCGGCGGATGGATCGTTTTTTTACTCGCTTTTTTTTTTGGTGCTTGCGATATAATGTATAAACAAAAAATATGCGTGTGCATCAGTACTGCGCGTGGAAAAAAACGAAGAGGGAAATTCAAATGTATAACAAAGTGGATATGAGTATCGGAGTTATACGCGCGCACGTTCGCGCATATAATTGCATATTGTTACGCAGCATCGACGCGAGAGCTAAGATTTTCCCATAGTATAGTTTTTCCCTTCTGCGCGCGCGCTCGACGCATATATTTAATCCAACACGCACTCGTGCATCCTTAGCGTTTTTATTTTAAGCCCTTGATGATGCACTATGCGTATCGCGAACGACGTCTTCTGCAGCGGATACATTTGAGAGCTAAGCATATCTGCATTGAATGATGTTTCGAATCACCTGTTTATTATACTACCCCGCAACTGTTGTAAAATGTTATATACATAACGACGAACAGTTTAATTACACTCGTATGGAAATCCGTTCATTCAGGAAACTCTTTTGCTTATTTTAATGAAAAGCTGCACCTGGCCTGACGGACAACGGCGGAGCTTGAGATTGAAAGAGCACGCGTATAATTTATTTCAATATTTAACGCTACGAGAGTGAGAGAGAGAGAGAGAGCGAGAGCTTGGAGAAGAAAGAAATGTCTGAAGCCGCATATTGTACACGTAGGTCGCAGGCATAAAAACTATGTAAATTCCCAAATAGAAATAGATCTCGGCCCTATACACAACGCTCCAGATCCGCTACAGTCTTATAGCTCGCAGAGCACATTAAAACGTATTCTCGCGAGTAGAATATGTGCGTATAATATGCGCGAATCCGAGTACGCTATAGCAGCGGCATTGTTTTCAATGCGTATTTGCTCTACATACGTGTATACCAATGAGTGTGTGTGTGGCCGGTGCTGCAAAGATACTTAGCGAAAAGGACGAGCCGCAGTAGTGTCCGCACGTGTATTATAAGATGCCGCGACGCCGTATACATATATAGCTCTACACTTATATATCTAAGCCCGGCAGCCGCTGGGTTCATTATCATAACAATGCCATGCGTATGCAGATATAAATTAATGCGTATGTATATGTGTGTGTGTGTGTGTGTGTGTGTGGAGCCGAGGGTTGACGAGCGACTGTAGTTCTGCTACGTCGGATGACAGGAGATGCATCATGCTCCATAGTTTGCTTCTTTGCGTAGAGAGCAGCCTGCATTAATGATCTTCTGGACGAGCGAGCAATTTTTTACCATCCCTCGTAAGTATTGTCTCTCGCGCTTACGCGCGAGACTCGTCTTGGCCCGAGATTTTTCAGTTATATATTCCTTTGCTGCTGCTGCCTTGTATTTTTCTTCTTCTACTTCTTTTTCATTCATACTGCAATAAACAATATTGCGATTTCCATCCAGTATAATCCGATTTTCTACGTCGCATGTATATATACCGATCAAAGTCGAATGGCGGCGAGTATAATATATCTGGATGAAACACGTGTTTCATCTGTGTATACTCTCCTTTCAGTCGACTGACATTGTTCACGATATATGCCGGCGAGCACATTGACGAAACGCATCACGAGTACCGCCATCAATTACCATCCTGTGCGTCGCGCAGCTTGCGTATAAGAAGAATGCGCTCAAACGAAGGGAATGAATAGAGGCCAAAATCACTGTGCCATTGCTTCTATGATTACGAAGCGCTTTGATTGATAATTTTCTTCTCTTGATGTAAGCACAGCTGTGAACATGCGGCGAATACTTATATCGGAAATTTTCATCGCGATTCTCGGAGAACCTTCGAGGGTGAGCCACGAACTAATAAGTGACTTTATGACCACGCATCCAATCAGGACTTGCTGCTGCTGCACTGCTTTTGGCTCATTTTTTTTCAAATATACCTATAATGTGATTTTGTAAAAGCAACGACTCTTTGCTCGCTCGTGAAAGCTCTCCATCTTATAAAATTCATGAAACTTTTCGATTCTCTTTATTCCCGGCTCGTCGAGTGTCTTATATACGGCGAAAAACGTCAGAAGTAGGATAAGCAGCCGCGCGCGCTCGCTCGCGAAAGACTCTCGCTTAATAAGCATCGCAGGGAGAGACGCGCGCGCGCTTATACGCGAGGGGGAAGAAACTCAAGAGATCGAGGACGCAGACCCACACATCAGTATAGTAGTTGTAGTAGTAGGCTCTTTCTTTTTCTCTCTCTCTATAATCCAACAGTAGCGCGCATCCTATACAGCATCAGAGATAAGTTTTCCGCCGAACGCACTTACACACACACACACGTTATCGTATCCTCGCTCTCGATCTGCATGTGTGTCCCTTTTCCTTCGATTCGCGGCCGATAAGGGCTGAAACGACGACGAGCGCGCGAGATTCCATCTTCCGCCGTGTCTCGAGTTTTTTACCTTTTTTTTATTGTCGCGCAAGCACAGAGGGGCTTGAGAGAGAGAGAGAGAGAGAGTACACTGCTGAATTTCTCATGTCCCTAAACGACTGCGTGGCTGTATTGCGATGATGGCTCGTATGATCCTTTTTTTCTTTCTCTCGTGTTCGCGGCTTGCAGGACACGAGCTTTTTCGACGAATTCGCCCGAACCTGACAACAGTCACTCTATATACCTATATTGTGCGTCTGACTAACTGGTAGCTGGCTTCTGTAAAATATTTTTTTTTACTCGAGTGCATGATTTATGTGGACACATTGCGCCTTTTAACTAACCACGGTCTTATTTTACGACTGCGGATCGAGAGAAAGTCGATATCGCTTCGCGACATAGAAATTGACTTCCCCCTGCGCTCGCCTATAGCATATTATTCGACAAAAGCGCGACGAAGCACATCATTCGTCCTCGAAGCGAGTCCAATTTCGACGGCACATTGTAGCCCGCGAAAATCCTCTCGCGATATTCGATCCCATATATATACGGATCGCCATTATTATTGCGCGCCAGGCGAGTATTATCGGCCGGAACGCGAAATTTCATTACGTCACCGTAATAATGTGGAAGCTGTGCGTGTGTGTGCGAGTCTAGAGGTGACGGATCTTCCGCAACGAAAATCCGGACAGATGCAGCGCAGCCGAAATAAATCAGTTTATCGAGTGAGAGATCAGGTATATATATATAGCAGCTATTGTGCGATGTTGGAGAGAGCTGCTCCAAGGGTTCTCAGTTTTTCGAAAAGCCTTGAGAACACTTCCCTTATATTGCTTGTATATACATATATTTTCGAATTTTATTAATAGCCGATGGCCAAGTCAACCGTTTCTTCCTTTCCCAGGCTTGTCATTGCGAGGAATTATCGATTTCACCGAGTTTTCATTCATATACTGCAAGGTAAGGTATAGATTACGCAACTTTGACATCTATAGTTATTGTGTCATTAATATTCGCGCTCTTACACAATTATTCGAGCGCACGATGTGATAACAATTTTATTAAAAAAGACTAATACTCGATCGAAGAAAAATATTAAATATATATGCATGAGACATGTACGACATAAGTTATACGTAAGGATTTCGGGTATTACCTATCGGTTCGTGTTACGACTTATTCTGAAGAGGTCATTATGGTCCGGCACGTTTATTAGCACGCTTTTGTCTTACTCGGTGCGCTGCTGCTTTATTACGGATCCATCTATAATAAAAGCAGACGGCTGCTCGAATTTCCCGTTCGGGATGATCGGCGCAGTTTGGACCCGATCAGGTATAGGCATATATAATAACTACAGAGAATGCACATTATATGAATTGCGTTGCTGTTTCTTTTATTGCACTATACCCTCTTGAATAGTTCAGTAAAACGGAGTTTCAGTCCAGCTTATGAGCAAGTTATGAGTTTACTCGTATTTTTCCATTTGTTTGAAACAATATTTATTTTTTTATATTTCCATAACGATCGCATTAATATCGGAACGTAACTTTAGCGCAAAAGAGCGTCCGTTGAATTTCGAAATAAAGTCATTAATTCCAAAGGGCCCGATCGACTTTCTCTCTATAACTATACGCATTATGGGTCGGGAAAAATGGGCTGGAATCGCTGCGGAGGAAAAGGGGGAGGCAACGCTGAGCTTTTGATTTACGCACGACGTGTACGCGCGTCGAAGACTCCACCCAAAAGTTGACAGTCTTTTTCTCTCTCTCTCTCTCTCTTGCTGTTTTTTCGGCTATAAAAAATAGGGGGGCGGAAAGTGATTGAATTATACATCGAGCAGCACACGCGCGCGCTTTAGGAAAAACTTTGTACCGCCCTGTTTCACGCGCGACGCGATCGCTTCCTATATATTTTCGCGAAAATCGAAATCCTTTATATGAGAATCCCTGCGTCGTGCATATATATATACCTGACGTTTTGGTTTTCTGTATATATTATGTGCAGCGTGGATGTGAGAAAAAGAGGGATTACGTATATATTTTCGTACACGGTATAGCCGAGATATTATCTCTGCTGTCCTATACTCGCGCGGCGATCCTTTAGAATCTAATATCGATCAGTCTCGCAGCGTCGAACGGTCCATGTATACCTCTGTGTATACTGTATGAGACGACGACTGTGTGGATGCAGCTGTTCCCTGTTTGATGAAAAAACAGGAGGAGCATTTAATTTTTCCACCGTTCGTACTTCTCTGCGCTCGCGAAAACAGCTACATACTTACATATCGGGAAAAATCGGTAGTCACGCGATATCCGCGCGAGCAATAAGTGCACGAGCGTGAGACACGATATACACCATCGGGGGTTGGAGTGGGCAAGGAGAGCATCAGAAATATATGCGGAGAGAGAAAGCGCGTGTGTGCACGTGCAAATGCAATAACCGGTGTACACGCAGACACATACTGTTATAGGCGAAAGCTTTGATCTCGCTCTGAGATCTCGTATATATATATATATATATATGTATACGCTTACTGGCTGCTGCTGCTGCTGCTGCTGGCTGATCACAGACGTGGAGCAGTGGTATAGTTTCGGGCGCCATGTGTGCGCGACAAACAGTGGCTCTGAAGCAGCTGCAGCAGCAGCAGCAGCAGCAGCAGCAGCAGCGGCGGCTCGTGACACGCGTCCATTGTCGGGGGTCTCGTGGCATCGAAAAATGAAAAATCGTCCTCCCAGTCGTTAGGCCGTTCACCTGGGTCTCTTGTTCTCTTTCTCTCTCAGGCTTGCCCTTCTCCGCATCATTTGCCGCGCGGCGTTGTTGTTGCGCGAGAAATCCTTCCATTTCGTTGGGAAAAATATAAGAAAGCGACGTTTATTCATATTTTATCCTGTATATACAGTGCATCACTGCTTGTAATCTCTGATGCTCTATAAATCAACCGTATATCCATCTTACAGCTCTCCGCGTGTATATATATATATGCGCAATAGAACACAAAGTGTGAGCCACTGCAGCGAAAAGAGCAACGCAGCCCTTTCGCCGATACAGCTCCACGATTCGGCTCCTTTTCTCTCTCGGGGATATAGGTATATGTATAAGCGTATACCACGCATATTCGGCTCCATTGAAGAGGGCTGTGCAGAGGGGCGCGTGCCGGGGGTGCTGTAGTACTGCGACGACGGCGGCGACCCACAACACACGGGCGCGGGCCCCAAATCAGAAGCTAGAGCCCCGTATACGAAAAAGCGCCCGCGCACCGTCTTCTCTCTCTCTGTCTCTCTCTCGCGTGCATATACACACACGCAGCCGGTGTAAAAAGTGTACAAGCGCCAGGGGATACCGGCACATCGACTCTCTCTCTCTGCTCTTTCTCTCCCACTTACTCCATACGCGCGACCCTTGCAGCTCGTTACTAATATGGGGCCACTCGAAATGTATGCGTAAGGTGCAGTGCACCGACCACGCGGTATTGTGAGCACATTTTTATACAGAGTCTCTTCTCCCTCATCGGTAAGTATTATAGCTGAGAAATGAGATATACCTCCGTAATGATATGTAAGATTGCATCGGTCGCATATACACTCGATGTCGGAGATCGAAAAATGGGAGAAAAATCGACAGAAGCTTTTAACGCGGTGACTCTCTCGGATCCATAATTCATCGCGAGAATTTAATACGCGCAAGTAGTCGTGCGACGAAACAAACCGGCGACTTCCTCTCTCTCTCCACTCGCGAGTAATGGCTTTGTGGGAATAAAATTTAGTCAGCTCGGCGTAACGGGCCTACTACTCGCTATATGTTGTACACATCATCGGTATAGATCGCGGAAGCGCTCGTCGAATCGTTACAGTCGACTTTTATCTTTTCACTCTCACAGCAAGAGAGAGAGAGAGAGAGAGAGACGAGGAGTAACGATCGGCTTATCGCGATCGATACCTCACCGCCGCCGCCGCCGCCGCCGCGTATTCTTAAGCTGCCGCCGCTCGTTAGAAACATCTGCCGTCTCTAGGGTAGTATTCTGGCGCGTGGCCGCGCACCAATCAGACCGTCTCCATCGCGCGCCATTGTGTCCAACGGCGATGCGTGTATGTATGTGTGTATGTGCTTCTCTCTCGCACTCGCTCTCTCTGATGGCTTTTCTCGCTTTCTCGCACCCTCTCCTTTGCAGTGCACTGAAAAAAGAAGCGCGCGCGCGCGCGTGCTACCTGGAACGAAAGACGAATGTTGCGATTCCGATCTCGCCTTGCCGAGGGTGTACAATTGCACCGAGAGAGGAGATGCAGAGCCGATATTATTTACTTTCCTTCGCCAAGACTGAAATTAAACGCCGAGTTGTTCTTCGCCGCGTGTATACATCAGAATACAATATATACATTGGCTCGCGATTCGTATATAACATATGAAATAACGTTGCAGATTTCGCTCCCGATCCGACCGGTGCAATTTCCGCATTTTTGCGGTCCCGACGACCCCATATACACGTGTTAATTTCGAGGGGTAGACAATTATGCAGAGGATCGAATAATAGGGGATGATCGTCGCTGCGGCGGCTATATAGTATCTGTCCCGCCGTGTACATCCTGCTGCAGCACGCCTGATTTCGCGATCGTACGTTCGGCCATAGCTCGGATTATGCGTCGAATTTTCCAAGTCTATTATATAATATTCCCATATATCAGAGCGTGACTTTCGAAGCCAGGCGACGAAATGATGCAAATGTGCGAAACGACGCTGACACGCGACGCGCCAATAATCCCGGGAAGGAAGCTGCAGCCACGCATCATCAGTGAAAACTCGCCGATCTTAGGATTTCCGTTCACTACACGGTATAATACGAAATACACGGATACACACACAGAGATAGATGACGATGCAGCCGCTCGGCAGCCGCTGCGTGTGCCTGCATTTTCCTCTCTCTCTCTCTCTCTCTCTCTCTCTCGGAAAGAAAAAAGAGACTTTCGACTCTTGCCGCCGCCGGCGACGTCAAGAGAGCGACAGCTGGGCCGCTTGAAAATTCGAGGTCGGCTTTTTTTTTGCGCCCGAAGATTTTCCCGCCCATCGATCGTTTCTCTCCGGCTGCTGCAGTATAGTATATCTACAGCGCAACTGCCGGGTATACAAACGCGCGCGCGCGCGCGCGTGTGCACCGGTGGTCCCGGCAGCGGCTGCCGTTGCAACAGCTTACGCTTGTCTTGCCTTTTAACCGACGCGACACACAAGCTTTTCCCTTTTTTCACGCAATTTCAACTCGACAGTGTATAAGTAAGCCCTGAGGATTTACCGCGTTAAAGAAAAAAAGACGTCGCGCGTCCTAATACGCATTCTTCTCTCTCGCCTCGTGTGTCCTACTACGTTTTATCCTTATACGCTTTTAAGAGTCGCTTATCGCAGCGCACGAAGCTATATCTCGCCACGAGATCGAGTTCTCGGTTTCTCTGAGCTAATGGCTGTGCGCGCGCACTAATTTCAGGAGCGTTGGAAAATCGTTCGCTCTCTCTCTCTCTCTCGGGGCGCAGATGCGGAGGAAGCCTGGCCTGTAGCGTGAGTTATTGCTTCGTCGGTCATGGAAACGCTACTTGCCATTTGGCCGATTTCGGGGCCGGCCTATATGCGTCTGTGCATGTGTGTGTGTGTGTGATGCACGTCGACGCTATTACGCGGCGCACTTCGCTATACTGCTGCGGGATTAATTGTCTCTCCGGCTGGACCAAATTGAAAATTATCGCGCGCCCTAAGCGAAAGCGAAATTTCATATATACGGACGCCGTGCGGGAGAGTGAGATTTGAATCAGCGCGTTATACTCACGCGGTAATATTTTCCTCATTGGCGATAATGAACTTTCGAAGATTTTCGAATATCCTTACGCGAGCTTCAAGATATTGAGACAGAAGTATCGGATTTTCATTTCTGAAAAGCGTCGCTCAGAGGCCATACATTATACCGATGACGCGTCTATACCACAGGGATCGCACTACACACGGTGATAAATGTGAGAATGAATAAGCAGCAGCAACGGCAGAAGTTTCCTATGCTTACATAGGAAAAGCCCAGCGTCATTCAACGAGCGAGAGGATGTCGCTTGACTTATGTCTCGTTGGCCAGTTCCGCGCTCGTGAGCGTTTTTTCTCTCTCCTCCTTTTTGTGTATAAAACTATGGCCTTCCCGAGAAAAGGTCCCAGTTATATATAGTAGTCTAGAGTATAATGCCGTATAGGAGCAGAGCCAGGTACGCAGCCGCTGGTCAAACAACATTAGCGCACGGTGCGACATGCAGTATACGTCCGAATCCGAAGAAAGCGCGCGTATACAGCTATTGTCCAATAAGCCAGTCAAAAGCTACGACCGGATTCGTAGCTGCGAGTTTTTCTCTCTCGCTCTCTCTCTCTCTCTCTCCTCCTCAATCCGACAAAATTACACAAGCGCGAAAAGTCATTACTCGCGTGAGCGGAGTTGACGCCGGGACGGCGTGTCTCGGGGGTTGGTTTTTTATTGTTCGATCGATTTCGACTATACTATACTACTACTACTACTACAACTGCTACTGCTGCGACGCGGAGAGTCGTTCCGCGAAAATATGCTATTAGATTTAACGGCGTTCGTGACAAATCTGCCGACGCTATATACGATTCGTTCTCATTTTCTTAAAAAAGAGCACGCGTTCGTTGGAATTTGAATATAAAAAGAAAGCGGACTGCTCTGTTTGCAAAGGCTATGTGGTATATAGAAAAAAAAGTTGAAATTTCAAGAATCCGCCCAAGAGCAGATCCTCGCGGGTTGATAAAGCTGAAGCTGAGAGGAAGAAGAAGCGCGTGCACGGTAGCGCAGTCCGTAAAAATCGCAGCAGCAGCAGCAGCATCTTGCAAAAGTCGTTTCGAGTTTTTCGAGGGCTGCCGCTCTTACACACACACACACACACACACACGCACGAATCGTACGCAGCGAGAGAGAGAGAGAGAGAGAGAGAGAGGAGAGAGACAGCTGTGTGCAGCAGCTCCATTTCTACGCACGACGCATAGTCGGTCTCTCTCTCTCTCTCTCTCTCTTCGTCGACGCACCGGGAGTCTGCGATCAATGCGTAGCACTGCGGTCGCCATGGCAACGGCGCGAGAGCGAGCTTACGCACTGTACACGCACCGGAGAGAGAGAGAGAGAGAGAGAGAGAGAGAGAGAGAGAGAGAGCGATCCGCCTTGATAATCGTCGAGCTCTCTCCGAGCTTCTCTTCTTTCTCGCTCTCCATACCCTCCCCTACTTCTATACAGTCGTCTCGCTTTACCTTCCTTCCTTCCCCTAAATCTATCTCTATTTCTCTCTCCGAGCTGCTCGCCGAGTGTATAATTTTTTTTTCTCTCCATCTCTCTCACTCTCACTCTTCTGCTCACGCATAATTTTATTTTTATACTCTCGCTCTCTCTCTCTCTCTCTCTCTCTCTCTCTCTCTCTGCGTATATTACGCACACACCGCAGCTCTCGTCATCACCTTTATTTTCGCGCGTATTTTTTTGCTCCGCTTTCCGCGCGTGGGACTCTCTCCCTCTCCCTCTCTCTCTTTAGAGATGGTTAATAATAATTTTTCAGCGAGTCCAGGATGAGGAGCCAAAGGAAAATAACACTAGCGTACACTATACAATATCCTGAGAGAGAAGGAGAGAGAGAGAGAGAGCGAAGCAAGCGGAGCACGCGGCATCGATCGATATGTCCCGCAAAACTTGCACACGCACCGCCCGAACGAGAGGAGAAAGAGCGAGCGGCAGCAGTAGTGCGTAGCTGTGTATTTTTTTTTTCAACACTGCGCGCTGAGCTCGTTTTTTTTTTCTAAAATCCTCGCTTAGCTCATTATATGTATTTCAGCTCGGCTATCTTTCTAATTTGCAAATTTCGTTCGACACTCGATTCAGCGAATTTTTTAAGAGAGAAGAAAATTCACTTGTCTCACATCCTGATCGACAGTCGCGTAATACACGAACGAGAGCAATGTGCAGTAATAGTATACAGTAAAAGCTTTTCGCACAGGTGCTTCTAGGGGATATACATGTGGGGTGAGCCGTCGGTGAAAAAAAGTCGCATAATAAGAAAAGAAACGCATATACTCCTTCTCGTCGTCGTCCCTCACGCTCCTTCACCGTTTGAATATTTGGGTTAAGCTGTGAATGACAGTCGAAATGCGGAACTATATTATATACGTGCCAGGGAAGAGAAGAAATACAAGGCGCAGAGAAAGAAAAAAAAAGTGAGTTTGCAGCAGCGTATAGTATACTACTACGAACGCGCGCATCTTCGAGGGGGACGAAGCCAAGTCGTACTGGCACGCGCGTTGCTGCTGCTGCTGAAAACACAAGCGTGCGCGCGTGTGTGCGGGTGGAGGACGACGATTGCTCTCCCTCGAGCGCGCGTGAAAAGCCGGGAAAGGCGCTGTACGTATATATACGAGGGAGAAACGCTCCGTAATACAGAGGGATGTGGAAATGCTCTGTGTGTACGGTATATGGCGCCAGCTCCTCTCTCTCTCTCTCTCTCTCTCTCTCTCTCACTCACCGGGTCAACAGGTTGACTTGCCTGTATATGGTATGTTATATACCTATACGTGCGAGTGTCGTCGTGCACTCGAGGGTTCCTCTCCGCAGTAGCGGCGTCGCTTCGATCTTTCGGCGAAGCTTCAAACGATCATTTTCACGAACGACTGATTTTCATTTACGGCTCGAATACTCCCGCTATATATATATATATATATATATATATGTGTGTGTGTGGGGGTATACCTATTGCTGGCTTCTATATGGGTTTATGTATACCCTTGTGCGATGGACTTTCCGTCGCGGTGCACGCGCAAGTGTATACATTTTCCGATTTTTATATTTTTATACCGTCTTTATTTTTACTTGCGGCTGTTGAAATTTTACGCGTCGACAGCACTATCGGAGCTTTTTTCACGCGTGTATATTGATTTTTCTCTCTCGCTGCTCGCATCAGTATATCGCAAGCTGCGTAAGCATATCGCTGATGCGTTGAATAAGAGAACGTCGTATTTTCCTTCACCTCGTCACTCTCGCAGGTAGAAAGATAAAGTATATAAGCGTTACTTTTGTCGCCTAATGAGCCTATCATAGCAAGCAAACCCGGCCAATCGTAAAAATATCCTCTAATCCTCAAGACGTCGCTAAGATTTATGGCCTCTGGTTTTTCCCAAATCCGGCGAACAACAACATACGCAATTCTAAATTGGCACATCTACTTTCTATCGCCTCATGCGCTCTAATCGCCTGCGACACGAATTTCAAAAGCTTCTATAACGATTGCAACGAGGTCCGAGTCAACGAAGAAGAAAAAAATCACGGGGTTTTGAATGAAGTAAATTATAAATGCCAATTATAGAGGGTCGCGTATATACCGAGTACACATAATACGTAATATCGGCGATGCAGCAGCAGCAGCAGCAGCAGCAGCAGCAGCAGCAGGTCGCAATTCGTCGAAAGGTCAGTAGCCGTTCCTCTCTCTTTCTCACTCCGCAGGGTAAGACGCTAATGGCACACGCAGCGGGAGGGTCGGAACGAGCTGCGAGTCGTGCGTCGAAAGGGAGAGATGCTGCTGGTCGCTGGCTCGAGTCGTGCTCGCGGTGCGAAAAGCAAAACACAGGCCGAAAATCCTCGCTAAGCCGAAAGGGTTTGCGAAAATCGGGGACAAGAGAGAGAGAGAGAGAGAGAGAGAGAGAGGTGAACTGCCTCCGCGCGCCGGTCACTCGGGACGTAGACCGTCGTCATCGCCTGTCTCTGATAATACTCCGCGCGCGGACCTAGTAAACCGGAACTTGGGTGAAAATGGGTCAAATCTCGAACTCTCCTTCGCTGTCCCTGCTCTCTCTCTCTCGCGGCTGCTTGACCGACTGCCCGATTATCGAAATAGCGTAAGTATATCGTGGATGCGTTGTTTACTGTCGATGATAATTTTTCTCTACAGCTCTATACTCAGTGAATCGAAAACGCGCGACCGGGCAAAAAGTATAAAATCAATCGATCAGAGCGCAGCGACTGCAGCCGTCGACGCGAGAGAGAGAGAGAGAGAGGGTTAAGCTCGAGATTAAAAGGAAGTCATCTCCCTGCCTCCGTATCCCACCCGTCTCCCCATCAATCACAATTATATCCTCTCTCTCTCCCCCTACCAGCCTACCTCTACCATACTATACCACTACTACTCATAATTACCGCTCGTGACTCTATCCCGACGCATACATTATATATACACGGCGTAAAAAAAAAAAAAAATACGCGTGTACGCGTCATAAATCATATACGCGAATCCGTCGTCTGCACGGGAAAGCGAGTGGCCGAGAAAAATTATCCTATCGCAGGAGAGAAGTAAAGAGGGACTCTTGAAATTCGTTTGTCGCAGGAAATAATTGCGCGTATGCGTGTGCGCACAGGTTCTCGTCAACTGCTTGGCCTATTAGCGAGTATATAGCATCGGGGAGCTGGAAGAAAAAATATATTCCAGGACTTTCTCTCTCTCTCTCTCTCTCTCTCTCTTGACTCTCTTTTTTCCTTCCCTCGCGCAGAGCGACGGTGCAGAGCAGTGACACATCCCCGTGAACCGCTGCTGCAGCTCGCGGAAATGGATGCCACGAGCGCTCGTTTCGCGCAGCAGCTCCTGCAGTGCGTACATGCATATAAAGGAAACCCCTCAAGTAGCCCAGCTCACGCATATATACTACGAGATGTGTGCAGGTGTGCGTGTGCTCGGTGTGTACATACTCTTCGCTCTTGGATTACGCACGAGGTGGAATATAAGTACGTATATATATATGTGTGTGTATACGCTATGCTCGCGCGCAAAGCTTGTGCTTTTTCGAATCCCTCCCTCGTTTGCCAACGGCGACGACGACTTTCTCCGTCGGTTTTTCAATTTCCAAGTCCTGCGCGTGCTTGCCTCCTTTCCTCCCGCTCCTTATTCGCTCTCTCTCTCTCTCTCTCTCTCTTGCTCGCGCTTTGATGCAGCACACTCTTCTCTCTCTCTCTCTCTCTCTCTCTCGCTCGCTTGTGCATAGCTGATGCAGGAAGCCAGCCGTACGTGCCTAGAAATCCGCACCCCTTTCCTTATTCGTCCCTATACTACTACCCTGTGTGTGTGTGTGTGTGTGCAGCGCATATACCTAGTCTCTCTCTCTCTCTCTCTCTTGCGCTTCTTTCTCTCTGCCCTCCTGCTAGTATACTCCGCTGTTGCCGTCGCTGCAGGTGGGGGAGGGATGCTCGACTGAATGCGACACGTACGTACAAGTGCACGTTCTACTGGGGTGCACCGAGCGAATCTATAGAACTGTATACTTGAGCGCGAGCGAGCGCACGCACGGTATATGCCTACATGCAGTCGAGGAAACGGACTAACTTACTTCTCTCACTTTTCTATATAGGTAGACATATACGTCGGATCTTGCGATGCAGCGTTGCGCTGAGAAAATGCGACGATGAAATTCGTATATATATATACATGAGATAGGCATCATCGCGGAGCTTTGTCGCGAAAACTGCCGCGCGTGCCTGACCTCATCAGAACCCCTCGGCGGCACTTGGTCGTTTTATCTCTTTCTCTTTCTCTCTCTCTCTCTCCCACTCCCGGTACTCGGCGTCGCCCAGCTCCACCCCTGTAAAATCCAGGCTCGCTCGCTCTCGCTCTCTTTATTTCATGCTTTAAACACTTTATGCACGGCTTTTTTCCCGAAACGCCGCTCGCGCGCAACGACGACACAACCTCTTCCTCTCGCTGTCTTCACATGTGTGTATGTGTGTGTGTGTGTGTGTGTGTATCTTATAATGTATATATGTATAGGCATAGACCGAAATCACGAGCCGCTGAATCATTGGGACTGCGCAGGCCGGATTGGAAACGCCATAGCCGAGTGTAAATATTTCAAAAGTGCGCAGCTGCCCGAAACGTATGCGTCAAAATTTATGGGAAGACGTATATAATGCGTGAGCTCGCGTTATACACGCGCAGGCTACTGTATATATACTTGATGGGTATAGCGTTCTCTAAGCGGCTTTTCCTTTCGAATGCGTTTGTACTTTATACATACGCACAGTTTCTGTATTTGTTTTGTTTTTAGGATTTTCCAACGGATATACACGTATGGAACGTCCGATTGAAATGGGTGTAGATGGCAAAATTAAATTTCTGCTGTTTGAAAAATATACATTGTTCAGGTCGTTGTAATGTTTGCTGCAAGCAGATTACAATCGTTTGTTGTTAGTTTCAAGTGCATTCAAATTTGAACAGTGACATTTTGTTGCTACACGCCACAAAGCCTGATACCGAACCCACCTTGACGCTGCTGACATCTAGTGCTCGAGTCTCGAACTGCTCCGAGCTCGCTCGATAAAACATGCCTGTGACGTGTGTATTCAAATTCAAAATTGCAAAGTGTTGAGAAACTTATGAGTTGGCAAATTCTTAGGAATTATACTGCAAATGTTCAGAAATTTTTTTTTTCGTTTATTAAAAAAAATTAAATAAATACACTGATAGGACAGTACACAATCACCTTCAATTTCCTCAACTACTGTATAGATAATTTGGCATAATATTAAAAATCACATGCAATACATGCAATGTCAATCGATTCGAAACCCGTCGAATCATCGTATAACCTCCGAATGCCACTAAAAGTATATGATTGCTTGCAAAAGTCTCGAGGCACGCGGCGCTTCGCGACTCCAAGTAGTCGAAAGAAAAAAAAAAGTCAAACTGGTCCTACTTCGTCATTTCACTCGGTTCATTTTTCATTTTTCTCGTGTCATTCGACGAGTCATTGGTATTCAAGCTCAGCCACTGGTCTCGATTCAATTCCCGACGTTTGGCTGAACATCATGATGCTTTCCGCATCTCTATATGGGTACGCATATCCAACGTAATGTCACGTACGGCGTTCCGAAAACGAAATACGCCCCGGAATTACTTTGATGCAGTGAAAATTCCATGTTTCTTCGTAAAAAGCTTGAAAACCTTACACAATGCTTATATTACGGTACACGCAATGTTATGATATAGGATTATCAATAAGTTAGGAAAAAGTACGAGCTGAGCACGGAAACGCTCTCTTCTCGTATAGAAAAAAAAAAAGATCGGATGAAATTACCCCAATCGATAGAGAGAGAGAGAGAGAGAGAGAGAGAGAGAGATAGAAGCGTACGTAAGAGGGGGCTTTTCTGCCAGAAACATTCGTGAGAAACTAATAAGTACTTTTCTCTCGTCTGGCCGCTGGCGGCGAAAGAAAATGACGAATTCAATGACGGAAATGAGCATGCCATACAGTAAATATAGGCATATATAGAGGCTTCGCGCGCTGCAGGCTCTTCGTTTTAGTAATCCAGCGTGACCTGACACATGCAGCCGTGTGGAAACCAGAATACGTCGGTGTAGAGACGATTGCCACTCCCCTCCAGGGCTACCAATCTCTTCTGCACGTACTGCTGCTGGCATTTGCTCGTGTAGCCCAGCGGCAGGGAGCACAGCCCGTCGCATGTTTCGCTCCTTCGAGAAAACAGAAAGAAAAGCGAAAAATTTTACGTAATTCCTCAAATCCATCATCCTTAGAGAGAAGAGAAATCCCACTTACATGCAAATTTCACTCTTGACGAGCTGCGAGTATTTATTTTGGTCCTCGAGGTTCACAACGTACATCCAGTTGCCCTGATTGTTCAAGGCAGCTTTGGGGGTGACAAACTGCGAGCGCGTCGGGCATATCGAGACGCCAGCCGATTCCGATTGTCTCTTGGCCCGATTTCTCGTACGCGACGCAAATTCGAGCAGCGGATTCTGGAAACGCGTGCGACCCCCTTGCTGCTGCTGCTGCTTCTGCTGATGGTAGCCCAACTCGACTCCTCGGGAATTTCTAAAGAGACAGCGCCGATGAGAACGGAATACATGATAAAAAGAAAATTGACGAATTGTAATGACTCGCGTGCGGAGAGAACTTTCTACGCGAAATTGGATTTATAGGTTCTCTGCTACTTTACCTGAGAGGCCAGGCTCCTGGATTCGGGAACTGAATTAGATGCGACTGAACACCGTGCTGATATCCGAAACTTTGATGAGCACTTATCGAGGCGCTTTGAGAAACGAATGAATTCACGCTCTGCGAAGGTAGGTATCTGCAAGAAGGATTACGTTGTTTATATGTTTCATTCGGAGTTTTATTTCATCCATCGTTATGTACCTGTTGTGAGTTGCGTTTAATGGCACGTCATAGTGTAACACCGCGGCTTGCGCGTGAAGCGAAGTCTGCGGGTAAAGATCTAGAGGAACCTTAGGCTTCGGATAATCATATCCGTAATCGTATTCGGGCTTTTTTCTGGGCGAAAGAGAAAAAAAAGAACGTGTGTGATTATTAATTATACCATCTATATAGCGGCATCGCTCTCACGCTGACGATGCGGACCGTTAATCATTAATCGTACCTGTAAGCATTGAAATCTTCCGGGGATTCGTCTCGGAGAAATTTCTCAAAGTCCAAAGTGCGCTTGTCAATTAGGAACTTGATAAGTTGCCTAAAAAAAAAAACAACGTAATGAATGGTTGTACTGTATTTGCTCTACTAATGATACTCATTTGAGATTTAATGCTTTAATTAGAGGTGTAAAATGGTGGATAGTTTGAATTTTTTGCCATTTACTGCCAATGTATCGATTTAAGATGCTAATTTATAAGAGCTTCCTGTGTCGGTGGCCTCTTTAAAAAAAAAAAACGCTTATTATGACGCTCTCCATTGCTAAAGGCGTGACTCTGTTACGATTGAATTTATTTGTAAAATAATTCAAAGAAAAAGTTAATGTTGAATGACACTTAAAGATGGGCTTCGGCTACTGAAAAAGCCAAGCATCAGTGGAGGTCGGACATAAATGTAAATTGACGATAAAATTAGAATTAGAGACGAAGTTACACAATACATCCAAAGTCAATTTAGCCATTATAGAACGTCTGCTCATCAACAATTCATTATTACTGTATAAAGAGTAGTGGCATCATAAAATTAAGAGGTACCAGCATTTCCGCAAGTCCCGAATCGATTCCTTAACTTTCACCGATGTGAGCGACGACTGGCAAACACGATTGATGTTTAATTCAAAGGAGTATTAAGCGTATAGAATATCATTCTCATCTTCTATAGAATTTAGGCAATATTCTTCCGAGTAAGTCTTAATTAAGATTTTTGCACGGTAAACAATTTTTCTACAATGGCGCAAAAAAAAAAAAAAAAAATAGCTTGACGTATACTACATGTCTTCATTTATACGTTGATTCATGCGCGTCAATTTTATCCCAAATAGGATCTCCTAATATTTGCACGAATCGAGATACGACTTTCGTATATACAGTGGCTTGATTTTATCGTCGATTTTTTTCTTCCGAGATCAGGCGAGTACTGAATATTGAATTCGTATAATAGAGAAATTAATCGTGATCGGAAGTCACATTTCCGACAGACGTATTGTTTGCTCCGCTTCATATTTGCCAGGTAGTAGTGATAAATATCTTGGAAGCAAGGTATGCGCGACCACTACAAGGCCACGGTCACGGCAGAGTGATCAACGAATGTCTTGATTCGTTTTACGTAATTATTCTCTTAGCTTACATTTTATGACTCGCGCGCGCTTCTGTTTTTGCTTGGCTAAACGTATCTGCATATAGTTGAGCTTTTGCGTTGTTTCAAATTTTTCGGTAACAACAAAAACTATGTACTGTTCCATTATTACGTTGTGAAAAAAATGGTGATTTCGATATCATCAACTCGTTGAAGCGTCTTACGTCTTGTATTCATGAATTTTTTTCTTCCTTGCGTATGCGAACTGGTCTAGATGTTTTGGAACTGTCATTTAAGATCAATCTGGATAAGGTTTTCTTGTGTCTCGACAAGCGCAAGGTCTTTTTAATAAACATCCGTATACATGCGCGCATACGGACGAGACAGTTTGCGATATATCTATAAAACTCGCTCGCAGCTTTGTTAGAATCGTGTTTTTAGAAACTTAATCGCCGATTAGGAAGTATGGCGCAAACAAATTCCAAAACGCACACTTTTATACGGTTCGCGCGGATGAGAATGTGTCATATTAAACAGAAATTTATTGCTCTTTTGAATGTATCAGGACAAAGTTAAGAGCATTCTTTTTCATACCGGTTTCGGCAACGTTTGTATTTTGCCAAAGAATTTCTAGAATTTGGCCTTTACGAGGACTCTACAGCATGTTACAAAAATAAAGCACGACACGCATGACACGCAGTACAGGATCTCCTCGTTGCATTGTCACCACAGCGTTTTGTTGTTCG
Organism: Pteromalus puparum; assembly: GCA_012977825.3. Classification (NCBI taxonomy): domain Eukaryota; kingdom Metazoa; phylum Arthropoda; class Insecta; order Hymenoptera; family Pteromalidae; genus Pteromalus; species Pteromalus puparum. The sequence continues at coordinate 56,587,857 of CM053172.1, read as the reverse complement.
TTTGAATTCGAACCAGTTTTTCTGGAATTTTTGCTCTTTTTCCTTGCAGTCCGTAGAGCCAAGCTACTTCCACGCATTTATTAAAATGACGAATTTATCGCATACGCGCATAATTTACAAAACAAAATCTTACTGTGGATATCGCTCTAAAGATTCGCAGAAAGTCAGTCCTGGCTTGGCACATCTCGGCGTGTGTCCCGGTGGCGCCGGCACGAACGGCTCGTGAATCGGCGGTGCAAGAGGACATCCGTACTCGGAACACGGCTCATTGTGATAGCCATTCGCCGATACCTGGAAAAAGAAATTCGCGATGTGTCATACGTCGAAAGCTTGATCGATCGTTTCGAGTAATCACATTGAATCCCCGCAATATTTGGACACTTAATCGAACTTTCGACTCGAGTATATATTCATTAGAAAAGATAATAAGCGAAATCGATTGAAAAGAACAATAGCTTGACCCATATGCCTATTTCGAGCTACGCTTTCTTTTTTTTTTCCTGCAACAACCAGCCAGGGGGTTTCTATAGGATGATAACTCAGATTTTTGCTTTTATTGAGGCTTTAAAAGAGAAATTTGGCTGCTGGGCGAGAAATTACGAGTTCTCCAGCGGCGGCAAGTGCATGACACATTTGGGATTCTCTAATGGATGACCGGCGCTCGATCCTATGTACATACGTCGCTATATACGCGATAAAATAATTCCGGCGGGAGAAGACACACACACACACGCGGAAAAAAAAATAGGAAGAAGAAGAAGGAGGAAGACACTGCGAGAAAGTCGGCATGTCAACTGGTCGGATTGAGCTCATTAAGCCTCCGCAACTTCTTCTTCTTCTCCTCTTCCATTGCTACTTTTGCCATAGATGTGGCGCGCTTTAATGACAGAAAAGAACGAACGAGAACGAGTTCTCTCGGAGACAAACATAATTTATGGCCAGCGAGCTCTTTCTCTTTCTTTCACTCGGCACATAAAATTCTGTATAGTGTTCCTTTATTCGAAAACGATGGGCCCTCTCGTGCGCTTTTTTTTCTCCTTTTTTCGTTTCGTTTCGTAGCGCGCGCGCGCGCGCGCGTGTATGCTCACTTTCACGCGCGTGCGATGATTTGAAATTCGTAGTGTGTCTCCCCGAGAGCGCGATCATTCGTCATTCGAGTGAGTATTGTAATGGATGGAAAAAGCTACCGCTTACTCGAATATGGGCTTTTGGTCAATTTTCCAAAACGAGCGTTGTATATGCATGTAGCTTTGGTGTCACTTTGTTGGAAAGAAAAGCTATAGGCTCATTTGCATCGGTATAAGAGAGCTAATTTTCGCGTTTCGCGCGAAAATAAATGTAAAAGCGTTGGAAAAGAAATGAGAAATGAGAAAAGAAAACTTACCTGACTGAAGATCAGCATTGACAGCAGCAGCAGCAGTAGCAACGAGCACGTCCACATAACGAAGCGTGAAGTATTGACAAATAAACAACGATATATACACTTCTCTAGCGACGCTAAAACTGAGCGCGTGTGCGTCGACTAGTCCGCGAGAGCGAAGCATAAAATTCGGATTTTCGAAAGAGAGTCGATATTGCATTAGCGAGTTTCACCAGGGACTCGCACACGGGACTTCATCGTTGCGCGTATACACAGTGACTCAACTTTGGGCGCACTTTGATACGGAGATATACACGTATATATATATATAGAGAGAGAGAAAAAGAAAAAAACAAGTATAGCTTCGGTTAAATTTTTAACGTTTACTCGCTAAAGTACACCAAGCAATCGTCGTCGTCCTATATAAGTATCGTTACAGCACAGCATGACACAGTAGCACATGATGCATCGTATATAATCGACACAAACTATAAGCGAGATGTCAAGCGCACGTGTGCCGGTGTATAAAGATCAGCGATGTCTCTTCCTCCGGGTCGAGCAGCGCTCAGCGCGAGACTACCACGAGGAGCCTGCACGCGAACACGCGAACAAGTGCACGCGGGTATAGTATATACTTAAGAGCTGGCCCCCGATTCCGCGCGAGCTGCTCAGGGTGGGGTTAAGAGATAGACACTTTCACTAGACGTCTCTCTTCTCTTTCTATCTCTCTTGCTTGCGCGTATATAATATACATACGGAATGAGGGCCGTCGTCGTCGTCGTCGTCGTCAACGCGCGGCTCTCTGAATACGATTATTATATCGCTTCTCTTTCTCTGCTGATCCGCGATCGCTTATATATATATATACATATATATACATATATTGCCGCGAGTACAATAAACGATCGCAAGGGAAGCTTATACGTATAGGCCGTGATGCACCGCACGGCATTTCCTCCTCGCGGCTGCGTGTACTCTGTTACATTCCAGCGTTTCCGCTATTATATACCGCGATAATCTCTTATACTCTCTACAGTCTCTTATGTACAGCGCATGTGTGAATATATACTAATATATATATATATATATATACCTATTATGTGTCGCGTAAACAGCTGTAGAATGAGTCCACCGCGAGGATTTGCATATTTATATAAAAGCTTGCAAAAGACCTCGCTCTCTGTTGCTGATGGGTATACCCCGGAGAGTTTTGCTATTACCTATATATATCTGTGTGTATTAGCGCGAGAGGCACGCGACGACACCCTCTCGGCAACGTTTTTACGTGTTATACCGGGCACATCCTGCTGTATATACTCTATTGCATACGTGGGATACAACTAATTTTAGAATCTATAGTATGCGCTTCGATTAAACGAGGCAAATCGAAGCATTCGTATTGTACATATAATTATACCGCGGCTAAAAAAAGGAGCCGTAAAAGCGACGTTTTTTCCCCGTTATTATCATCAATATAATATTACAAACGCTTGCCTAGCTGTTGCCAGGGGCTATTTGCATACAACCGCGTCGACGCCCGTAATACGCGTATACGTTATAAATCGTAGATCAGAGTCATATTTTTATAACGTATAAGTGCCTCGGGTCGTACACATACGACTATGATTTTATTTTTTATTACGGGGCTCATGGCTCGTTTGTATTGAAAAAAAGGCCTGCAACAGCGTGTGCAGCGTATGTGCTTATGCACGCATGACGGAAAACGAAAGCAAACATTCGAACTGTATTCAAATATGCGCGGCTATCTCTCGTAAACGCAGCTGTAATAATTTTGCATGTATAATATTATGCTCTCGCGAGATTTATTGTAGTACATTCCTACACTATATCACGTAGGACGATCGCGGAATTATTCGATTGAATGAATATGTATAGTATATGCGGTTCGACTCGCGTGTTGGCACTTAATCGAACAGCAACGAGTTAATGAATCCGTCGCTCTATATGCCTGCAACACATTGTTACAAGAATTTTATTACGTAAAACGGAAACGTTCAATGCTGCCGTTAAGCGGAGTAGAATAACGGCCGCATTGATTCTTATATGCGTATAAGTAGATGGGAGTAATGAGCGTATGAAAAATCCTCAATGGATATACAAGCCTTAAGTATAATGAATTTTTTCTTCTCGTCGAAACGATCGTGTAGCATTGTGTACTCGCGAACCGATTTTCATAACGATCCCAAGCGCGGCGTTGACAAATGCGTGCGCGCGCGCGCTCCGAGAATGGCGCTGCTTTTACATAATTATATTGTAATAATAAATTCACTTGCATCAATACTAATGCGACTCGTTTTTGCGCAACGATGTCAGCGTACTCAATTGATTTACCTATACGTACACAGTATAGAGGACAGCATTTCATCGAGATATTGGTATGGCAGATGTATTAAACGCATTTTATCATCGCAGGCTATACCTAGATGTACTGGTGATGAAACTCGACAGTAGGTGGCAGCACGGGACACACTGTTTAGTTTACAAACCTCGATAATCGGTGCAGCAAAGGTGACTGGCTCGCGCGAACAGTCCTCGTCAATGGCCCAACTGGTGGCCCGAAACAAGCATAAATCACTGCTTCGGAACAAATCCACGCCGTCAAGTTCAAGAGCAGCTGTAATATCATCCAAGTCTCACTCGCGCGCAATATGTGACGACGCAATACGTAACTCGCGAGCATCGTAATCCCATTATACACACATTGTTACGCGAGAGGTTAAGTCGCGACCCGCATACAACGCTGCACGTACGGAGAGTATAGTGTAGTTGTAGTACACGGCAACGTCACTACACGAAGCTGCAATGGCGAGCGGTAAACTGTGCCTGTCGCCGCGCGGCGACGAGCTAGTCCAGAGCGTGAGTCTGCACAACCCTCGCAAGCTCCTGTTTAACGGCTACGTGTTGCCATTCGTCCTGACCGAGCTCGTCTGGATCTACTCCTGGATCTTCGTCTACGGATTGCACGACTACTACGAGCCCGGCCTCGTTGGTATCGCCGTCATCGGTGTACTCCAGATCTTCGTCTGTCTCTGCTGTCAGTGGTCCGTGCACGTGCACACCTTCCTCAACTGCAGTTCGGTGAGTTTCGCCTCGGCCCTCGATCCCTACAACGTAGCGCAATATGCTTGCCATGGGTCCACTCACTATGCGACGTCTGTTTCGTGGCAGTCGTTGTACTTACGCAGGTCACGTGGCTCACCCAAATTTTCGAATGCTATGCTCGTTTGCTTTTTTTTTACCAGCTGATCGCTCTCTCTTTCTCTTTCTCTCTCTTATTCAATGAAAATACAAACACAGTTCATTGCTGATGATCGATCGTTGCAACTTTCAGGCCAGTGATCCTTACAGGGCATCCATCGCCAAAGTGGTCCCAACACCCAACAATGGCAGTACCGAGCTTGTCAAGTTACACCAAAACAAGAGTCAGGAACCCTGGTTTATCTTTCAGAAGACAAAGTACCTCTGGGATCCTTCGACCAAAGAGTTTCGGGGACTTGAATTTCCCATCAGTTATTCGGTCAAACATTATAGTCAATGGAAAGGCTATGCCGATGACAATGAAATCAAAGAAGCCGAAGAGAAATATGGCCAGAATAAGTATGCTTTTTAATCCAGTCTTACTGATAGAATGCATTTTAGACAATCTCTTTAATAACTGCATTAATTGTTTTTCAGCCTGGACATGGTGGTGCCAGAATTTTGGGAGCTCTTTAAAGAGCGAGCCATTGCGCCATTCTTTGTATTCCAAGTCTTTTGCATGGCTCTGTGGTGTTTAGATCGATACTGGTATTACAGTTTTTTTACACTTTTTATGCTGGTCATGTTCGAATGTACATTGGTACAACAGCAGCTTAGAAACATGGCTGAAATAAGGAAAATGGGAAGCAGGCCATACATGATTATGGTTTATAGAAATCGACGTTGGAGATTAATATTTACTGATCAACTTGTTCCTGGTGATATTGTTTCAATAACACGATCTCAAAATGACAATCTTGTGCCGTGTGATATGCTTCTCTTACGAGGACCTTGTGTCGTAGATGAAAGCATGTTAACAGGTTAATAATACTTTCATCTATATCTTTGAACAATCAAGTTATCCTGTTCACTTTCTCTAATGTGCTTTGTTGCAGGAGAATCCGTTCCTCAAATGAAAGAACCAATTGAGGATCTTGATGAAAGTAGGATTATAAATATTGAAGAAGATGACAAGCTTCATGTGTTATACGGAGGTACAAAAGTAGTTCAACATACACCGCCATCGAAGAACTCTGCTGGTTTAAGAGGTATACTCAGTAGCTATTGTAATAGGTTTATGCACTCATTCATACTGTACCTTATACATCGATCTTTCATTATTCATTTTCAGCAACAGACAATGGCTGTGTGGCGTATGTATTAAGAACTGGATTCTCCACATCTCAGGGAAAACTTTTGAGAACTATTCTTTTTGGCGTGAAACGTGTAACAGCTAATAATTTAGAAACTTTCGGGTTTATTTTGTTCCTCCTTATCTTTGCCGTTGCTGCTGCAGCATATGTCTGGATCAAAGGTTAGTTTCCGTGATACAAGTAAAATTTTAAAACACGCAAAACTATAAATCAAATGATTATTTTTCAGGAAGCGAAGATCCCGAAAGGAATAAGTACAAATTATTCCTGGAGTGTACATTAATTTTAACATCTGTTGTGCCACCAGAGTTGCCGATAGAATTATCATTAGCAGTAAATACTTCTCTTTTAGCATTATCTAAATTAGGTAATTGGCTTAGTTGATTTCACGTTATCTTAAATTTAATATGCAAAAATTTATCGTTGTATCGTAATTTCAGGTGTTTACTGCACGGAACCATTTAGGATTCCTTTTGCAGGAAAAGTTGAGATTTGTTGTTTTGATAAGACTGGCACCTTAACTAGTGATAATTTAGTCGTTGAAGGCGTAGCAGGAGTTAAGTAAGTGTGTTTATATTCACATTGTCTATTATATATTCAAAGAAGAGTGATACATTAAAAATTTTTAGTGGTAACTCTGAAGTAGTTCAAATATCAGATGCACCCATGGAAAGTGTTCAAGTATTGGCAACTTGTCATTCTTTGGTGCAATTAGATAATAGTATCGTAGGAGATCCTCTAGAGAAAGCAACATTGAAAGCAGTTAATTGGAACCTTACCAAAGGTACGGAGAAAAGCGTTTTTTATCACAGCATACTGTATCATCACGATTGCATGTAAACCTTTTTTTTTCGCCTACAGGTGAAGCTGTCATTCCCGTGAAAGGAAAATCACCAGGCTTGAAGATTTTCCAAAGACACCACTTTTCATCTTCCTTAAAGAGAATGTGTGTTGTTGCTGGATATACATCTGGCACATCATCAGATGCCACCTATATCATTACCGTGAAAGGTGCCCCAGAAACACTTAAAAACATGGTAAAATACTTGATTTTATGATTTGATCCAATGTGGTGAGCGTTATACCAACGAGAATGTGAATTTGTTTTTCAGTACTCTTCAGTGCCGGATAATTACGATGATATATATTTATCATTATCTCGTCGAGGTGCACGTGTTCTCGCATTAGGTTACCGTAAACTTCCTAGTTCAACAACACTTTCAGATTTACGGAACTATTCTCGCGATGATCTAGAAAGTGAACTTACTTTCGTTGGATTCGTCATTATTAGCTGCCCTCTAAAAGCAGATTCTAAAAGCGTCATAAAAGAAATTTTAAATGCCTCACACTCGGTAATTATGATTTATACACATATTGAATCGTGAAAAAAGTTGAGTACGTATTTATGTAAAAATATTTTCAGGTCGTTATGATTACTGGCGATAATCCGCTCACAGCTTGCCACGTTGCACGTGAATTGCATTTCACAAAGAAGCCAGTCACATTAATTTTGACGAGTTTAAAAAATGCATCCTGGTGTTGGGAAAGCGTCGATGGTAAAATTCAATTACCCATTGAAGACGATTCAGAGAAGACCAATGTTTGGGAACAATATGCTTTGTGCATAACGGGAGAGGGCTTAACTTATCTTAAAGACTCTAAAAAGGATTACCTCTACAGGCTTTTGCCACATGTTGTTGTTTTTGCTCGTTGCGCACCGAAACAAAAGGAATACATTATTACCATGCTGCAAGAAATAGGATTTACCACGCTTATGTGTGGTGACGGAACTAACGACGTAGGAGCACTCAAGCATGCTCAAGTTGGTGAGTATCTGAATAATAAGAGCTATTTTTACTATTTTTAAGAAAACATTTGTTAATTCTTAACATGATGTTATAGGAGTTGCCATACTGTCGAGTCCACCAAAACGTGAAAATACGCCGAAATCAACTCCTGTAGCAGGCGATGCACCACCACCCGCGATCAATGGTCCAAGATTAAATCCTCGCCAACAACAACTGAATAATACTAAGAGCAAGATTGAAAAACTAATGAAAGATCTGGAAGAACAAGAGCAGTCTGTTGTTGTGAAGCTCGGAGATGCATCGATTGCTGCTCCGTTTACGAGCCGATTTTCATCAATTCAATGCAGTAATTAACATTCTTTTCATCTAAATCTATAAGTTTCGAAACAACAACTAAACTGATTACTTTATTTACAGTTTGTCATGTAATAAAACAAGGCCGTTGTACACTTGTAACTACACTTCAGATGTTTAAAATTTTGGCTTTGAACGCTTTGATTTTAGCGTACAGTCAATCAGTTCTTTATTTGGATGGAGTCAAGTTGAGCGATGCACAGGCTACACTTCAAGGAGTGTTGCTTGCTATTTGCTTTTTATTCATATCTCGTTCTAAGCCGTTAAAGACCTTATCGAAACAACGACCATTGCCAAACATTTTCAACCTATATACCATTTTAACAGTACTACTCCAATTTGCGGTCCACTTTTGCTGCTTAGTCTATCTTGTCAGAGAAGCTGCGATTCGTTCACCCAAGTAAATTATTCCACTCATTTAGTTATATACTTAATATGACAGAAAGTAATACAATGCATACTTTTCTAACGTTTTAGGGATGACAAGTTATCTACAATTTTAGGAACAAATACAAATTCGACAGCTACTGCTGGCACAGATGAGGAAGAAGAACCATTTGAAATGAATTTGATAAACAGTACTGTTTATATCATATCTATGACTCTGCAAGTGTCGACGTTTGCTGTTAACTATAGAGTTAGTACAAATTGCGTTATTGTTAAAAAAATTGTGATTTATAGTCTAAGAAGTCAACTAAAAAATTAAATAAATTTTACAGGGCCAGCCATTTATGGAGAGTCTACTAGAAAATAAGCTACTTATGTACAGCCTGCTAGGTAGTACTGCAGCTATTTTTGCATTAGCTCTTGGGATAGTGCCGGATATTGCCTTGCAGTTTGAAATTGTCGACTTCCCGAGTGATGTAAGTATAATTATTAGAGTACTGTAAATTATAGAGAAGGCGAACATAAATATTAATTGAAATATTTGTTTCAGTTCCGAAAAATTCTTGTCCTAGGACTAGTCGCTAACTTCGTGTTGACATTTTTAGTGGATAGGATATGTCGATGGTTATTTGGTGAAGGAAAATATCGTAAACTGTGATCAAACTAGCATTGACGCATTTAAAAATAGAAGTGTGTTTTGTATTCAGTATAAGTGCAAATACGTTTATTGACTGTTGTCTTGCATAGGTAGTTACCAAATGGTGTCATAACACCGGTGCGTATACAAGTGATCTAATGTGCCGACATATTTGTTGAGAATATTTTTTTGTGTGTCAAAGCGATGGCGCAAGATTGTATGCCCATTTCGTTTACATGAAAGAGCGAGTGAATCTTTATTCGAAATTTTACAATCTTTGTTTTAACACCTCATAAGTAATGGTGATTATAGTCGGCAAACAGACATGTCTAAGAAGAACTTAAAATGTCAATTTTTGTTTGAAAACGTCGTGTGTTCAAAATATTGTACGTAACTGTATGAAAAAATTATGTTTAATCACCGGAACATAAGGCACTGAAATCAATTTGAAGTTTATTTACTGCAAGAGTATTTGAACGAATGATTATTGTGTGACATTTATGTGCTTCATCTATGTTCCGCAAATGCGTGTCATTTTTTTCGTTATATTCACTGATAAACTTTGATAACTTTTTATTTCGTTAAAAATCTATTAATTGATGTCACAGTGCATACCATAAGTGTAAATATCGTCCTCACTACTTTTCTTAAAATTTTGTCTGGGTCAAGAATGAAAGAAATTGTCTATTTTCGAATGAAATCAATCGATATGTAAGTTCATATAATAATGATATAAAATAACGAATTTTCGTAACACTAGCACACTTTTTATAGTTTGTAAGAAAATTTATAAATAAATATTTACGATGAGATCTATGTATTATATTACATAAAAATAATCTGTACGATTGAAAGAGTACGTCGCGAGATGTACTGCGAGAGACTCAATACACAAAGTTTAATTGTAAGCTACTGTACTGTACGAATACGCACTTTTGAGCAGTATCGGACATGTGAGAAATACTTTTTGACTACATTATATATATATATATATATATATATATATATATATATATAAATGTATGGTACAACATAGAACAGATGAAAAGTTTTTGAACTTGATTTAAAAAAAATAAAACTGATGAAACACAACGAGCAGACACTTTATTTATTCAGTAAATAAAATGTAGCCGCAGCGCAGCGGAGTGAATCACGCTAAAACGTAAATTGTAAAAAAAAAAAACTATATCGCTCTATTCAACACTCTGTAGAGCAAACAGTTTTATCGCTTGTATGCCTTATGGACTCGATTTACGTAAAAGCATCGGTGCATATATAAATTGCCGTGCGGCTTTCGCGCCATCGAGCACGATCTCGCTGTATATAAATAAAAATTGAAATTAATCAAGGCGAATTCGTATCAAAGGACATTGCGAAAAACTCAATAACGCCGACGACTACTATATATAACGAAGGTTTTCATCACTTTCGCGTCAACTGATCGATGATGTATTTGCCAGTACACTTCTGCACGCTAATGAAAGCACAGGTTAACCAGGCATCGATGAAAGATTGTACGCGATTAAAAAAGGCCTCACAGCAGAGCGCAGTCCTTCTTTCTCCATAAGAGACTGTTTTCGACAAATGAAAACCGGTCAGGCCCGTGCGACTGATGGAGAACGGCTTCGCGGCGGCCGGCTCTGCAGTATATTACGTACCCACAGACATCGCACACACAGGCTTGTCTCGCTGCCGCTGATTAGACTCGGACTCGCGTGTGGCGCGTGCGGGACAAACTATCTTGCGTGTAAGCTCCTCAAGAATTCGAAACGTCTCCTCTATTAGCTGCCTCTCTTGAGTGTCGCACGGAAAAACAGCAGTCGTCGTGCAATCGCCGTTCGCGAGTGACTCGTATACACTTGTGTCTCTCTCTCTCTCTCTCTCTCTCTCTCTCTCTCTCTCTCGACAGTATAAGTCTCCCACCTACGCGCTCACTTGGTGAAGAATAATGTAGCGTCTTGTTATGTTTACGATCGACAGCAACAACAACACGTCGTGCACCAGTGCCACCAGCAGCCAGCGCAGCAGGAAGCACAACTACCAGCATTTGAAAGTGCATCCACAGAGCAGAAGGTAAAGTCGACGTTTCGTAGCGATGCACTGTGTGTATAGTAGAGAACACGTGCGTAAACAGAAGCTGTGCTCCAAGTGTGTGTGCATCGCGGGCGAGCGAGAGAGATCGAGAAAAAAAGGAATCACGACAGAGATAAAACGTTCGAGGTTTTCTCAACAGTATAATAGCCGACGATCAAGGCCGAAGCCTTCGTTGCGTATATATAACGCACGCGTTTTGCGCGGTTCTTTCTTTCTCGGTCGAATCGAGGCCGAAATTTTCGGAGTGACCGAGAGTGACTGCGAGGCACTGTGTCACGTGGTACACGCGCGCAACTTTGTGTGCAGAGAAAGAGCGCTCGTAACGAGTTGTAGACTAAATATAAAAGGTAACCGACTATTAATAACGACCGCGTGCTCGATCGCCGGCACTATGTATATTGTACGCATTGTAATGAGAATCTTCTATCGCAACTATGTACACACGCCTGATACGCGGACGGGTATCATCTCGCGCTATCGCAGAGACGCTGGGATCATCACACTGGGCTTTTAATTGCTGTGACGAGTATATATAGCAGAGCGCGGTCGAGAAGCGCTACATATACGCCGCGTGTGTTTGTTCCAGTGTCCTCCTGCGCTTGGACTCGCGTCCGTTTAAACAAATATATACCTTGCGCTGCTGCTGCTGCTGCTGCTGCATGTCGAATACAAAAGTCGATCGAGTATATGGCCGTTCAATCGAAGCTCTCCGCGCACGTGTTTCTAATTCCGCTTCGTTGACAGAAGCTCTCTCTTCGCTGGGTTCAATTAACGAGCCACTCGTCTGTGTATATATGCGGCGCATTCCTCATCGTCGGCGTGGACGCGCTTTTGTGCATATATTCTCTCTCTCTCTCTCTCTCCCGCTTAATTTGTTCTCGCTGTATATCTCGTGATCTATACCTTATATATACACAAATAACGGAGATGCTAGTAGCAGTTATCCGAGAGCGCGCGAGACACTCCCTGTTGGTAAGCGCGTGCGTTCTCCACTGGCCCCGTCGAATTATAATATATGCTGTATTTTTGGTTCTGCATTCACAGTGAACATATTCATTAGTGCGACAGGGACATTGAAAAATGTCGACCAACGCGGAGAGATGGTACTTCCACTGGATTGATTGGCTAATCTTTGCCCTGATGCTGATGGTATCAGCCGGAGCCGGTCTCTGGCATTACAGGAAACATCGAAATGCAAATACCGACGAGTATTTACTGGGCGGCAAAGACCTCAAACTCTTTCCCGTTGCTGCTTCTTTAGTGGCGAGGTAATTTCTATATGCAAACGCGACTCAATGTGAAATTCACGCGAACCGACGGCTTTTTTTTTCTCTCTTCACAGTTTCATATCCGGAATCACGATTCTCGGTACTCCTTCCGAAATTTACAATTTCGGAACACAGTACTGGATCACGATAATCTCACTGATCTTCTCGGGAATCGTCGTCGCCAATGTCTACCTACCGGTCTTCACCACTCTCAAGTTGCACTCGGCTTACGAGGTCTTTATTCTTCGTAATGTAAAAAACGAATTATGCATCATAGATAAATCGAATTTGAATGTATAATCGCTTTATTTTTCAGTACCTCGAACTGCGATTCAACCGAGGCGTGAGAATACTGATATCCCTCATCTTCGTGATTGACGTGGTAATGTATAAAAATATGCAGAGCTTGTTACACGTGTGCATACTGGAAAATAAAATTTAAAACAATATTCACGATGACGTGCGCGACAGTCGAATGCAAATTAGCTCTCGTTCGCTCACTTTACATGTATAGTCATTTTGCATGTGATTAAACGAGTCGAAGATTTTCTTGCATGAATAAGTGCTTTCGACAATAATTGTTCCCGTTGTTCGACCAGCGCAGGAGAGAGATCAAAGTCAATGAATGCGCTTTACATTTATGCGCATTTTAATCGATTCTATACAATAAACAGTTGTTTATTGTAAGCAATCATTTTGTTTGTCCATAGGTAATGTACCAGTCGATAGTCGTATATGTTCCTGCTTTAGCTCTTAGTCAAGGTAAAGTTTACGTTTGAAACGATTCAAGTATTGTGGTAGTCCGTGTCGATAATTTATTCATAACGTTTCTCAGAGTTCGAAACACTTAGTCATTGCGCCTCTTGATGGTGCGATCGATCACAGAGAAATCGAGTTTTTTTTTAACGGATTAAAAACGGTCATTTTTTTCAAATTTGATACTCGGTCACTCATTATTCAAACTAATACTTTTGACATCAGCAATTACCCTTGAAAACTTTGCATAATTTAAAATTATTCACAACGAATATTACTCTGTCTTTTAGTTAGCGGTATCAATATCCATCTGATTGGATGTGTCGTGTGCGTGACATGCGTTTTCTACACAGTCATGGTGAGTACTAGAGCCGCATCCGCCCCATCGATCGAAACAATCGTTGACGGAACGAATAATGCAGTCCCTTGATTCAGCTCATAATAAAATAATTGTCTAACGTACAGGGCGGTTTAAGAGCAGTCGTCTGGACGGATGCTCTGCAAGTTGGCGTAATGGTAGCGGCTGTGGTGGTAGTGACCGGTCTGGGCACTTATCAAGTCGGCGGCCCATCTGTCATTTGGCAAAAGGCTACCGACGCGAATCGCATTGAATTTTTAAAGTTAGTATAACAACATCGCAAACTCCAGCGCACAATAACGCAAATTATATAACTATGGTTCACAATATTGTAAATTGATCGTTTTACTCAATACTAACAATGTGTATATGCATCGCAGCTTCGACTCCTCTCCGTACACCAGACACACGGTATGGACGGTTTTGATTGGATCCTTTCTCTATTCCACTGCCTACATATCCGTCAATCAGACGATGGTACAACGATATCAGTCGCTGTCGAGCACTAAAGTTTGCAAACAGTAAGTCGTCGATCAGATTATATTGGCCATGAGATATCTCGCTTTGATTAACCAGATTTTTTTATTGATGCCTCATCCGCCTCTGTTCATTCTGACATTATTATAGAGCAGTGGGCTTGTTTATCATCGGCACTATTGTATTCATTTCGCTGTGCTGCTGGTGCGGATTGGTTCTACTGGCGTACTGGTCGTCTCCCAATTGCGACCCGAGGGCCTCCGGTCTCATCGTCGCCGACGATCAGTTCTTGCCGGCTTTCGTCATGGAAATAGCCGGAAAGTTACACGGTATTCCTGGGCTATTCATCGCTGGCATTTTTGGAGCCGCCCTCAGGTAATATTTTTCTAGATCAGATATACGTAACGATGAACTTTGGATATGGATGCTTTGATTTTCATATTATGCTTTTCAGTTCCTTGTCGGTCGGACTCAACTCCACGTCAGTTGTGCTGCTGGAAGACTTTGTCAAAGGATGCTTCAAATTGAAACCCAACGAGAAGTGGGCAAATATATTTGTCAAGAGCGTCGTCGTGATACTGGGTTTGGTTGCTCTGGCTTTAGTATTTCTCGTGGAAAAACTGGGAGGCGTTTTATCTGTAAGTCATTCAACTTTATGTTTCGTTGATTATGTACAGCAGCGTATAAAAAAGTGATACAATTTCAGGTGACGAACAGTTTAGCTGCTATCGCTGCCGGAGTGTCCTTTGGAGTCTTCACTCTTGGTATGCTCTTTCCTTGGACAAACTCTAAGGTAGTGAAAAGTAGTTGATACTTTATTTTGTTATAGCCATTCTAGTGCCTTCATTAATTGCAAACCCGCAGCAAAAGTGCTAGTTATTAAAAAGCACAAGGGTGACGGGATCTCATAAAGATTAAAAAGACGTCGTCATTAAATTCCTTTCAGATTCCTCATCGCTTATCGAGACATTGCGACAGGCAGTGTGAAAAATTAAAAGCATGCGAATTTTCTCTGTTACCGGATAGGGTGCATTTGTGGGTGCCGTTGTAGGATTTGTGATATCCGGATGGGCAAGTCTCGGCGCTAACGCGGCTATTGGAGCAGGATACATAGTTCCAAAAAAGCTTCCCGTTTCGTTGGACCACTGCCCTGCCAACATCTCCGAGAGCTTTTTGAAGCAGTTTGTGCATTCCAAGTAAATATGGATATTCAAATGTCGCTCTGTTTATATAGGTTGACAAAAATTGACTATTCAATGGGCCATTTTGTTTTTGAATCTACAGCGAGGATGACATATTCCCGCTTTACCGGTTATCCTACCACTGGTTCTCTGGCCTCGGCACCATCATCGTCATTCTCGTCGGAGGCGCGGTTACTTGGATGACTGGACCAGTCGATCCTTCGTCTATAAACAAGGATCTGCTATCTCCTGTGATACATAGGTACGATTTTGAAGAATGAAGCCGTATAATTGCATCAATCGCATAATATTACTTTGAAAATTAATAATCCGCTTGCGTTTTTCGAAGGTGGCTTCCGGAACCTACCATTTACAACGAAGTTCATCGGTGGCGACCCGACGGCTCGTCTAACCGATCAGCATTGGCCGCTATCAGGTCCCAGAACTCAAGAAACAGGCCTTCGAGAAACAGTATTCCACTTTCTAGTGCAAGTTTTTCACGTCAAGTCTATGTCATGAAAATTCGATTAAACAGTGTTAATAATTCTTTTTTTTTCCATTTACAGATAGATCCAGATGTACCGTCCGAGACAACGGAACTAAGAACGCAGAATTCAGACTCTTGAATTTGAGCATATAAGTTGGAGCGTCTTGAAATCTCTAGGAAATTCGTGAAATGTTAAAAAGAGAGCTCTCTATTTTTTTTTTATATCTCCCGCTCGGTTTTTATTTATACACTATAGTACTTAAAGCGGCGACGAAGTGGTTTAGCTGGTTAGCCGATATCGTATTCCAATATAATTTAGCGAAAGTAGCGGTGTATATACCAATTGTTTGTTTACTCGTTGTATAACTAAGACTGAAATTTGAAACTTCAGTTATTTTTTATAATACGTATGAATATTTTATAATGAAAAATGTGGAAAATATTGCACTATACCTTTTTTACTGTATACTATTAAGCTAGTATTACTCTATGGTATGATAATTTGTACACGCCCTGAACAAAATAAATGTAATATTCTGTACATAATTGAAATTCGTTTGCGAAGAAATAGTAAAAATTGGAAAGTCAAAAGAATCTAAGTTTAGTGCATGATTAATCTTTCTTTATCTTGGTCCATTTGTCAAAGATAGACACAAGCTGCCGCCGGTAGCGGTAAATTTGTTCCAGTAGCCTCCTTCTGTTGGATACGAGCTGCAAAATCGTCGCAGAGAACCCGTAGAATATACAAAGAGAAAGCTTCTACTACACAGTCAGTGAACGCGCGCACGGTGCAGAGAAGAGAGGATATTGAAGCCGGCAAGGCTCGAGGGGGAGAGAGAGAGAGAGGACAGTTCTCTAACTGAGTTTGTTCGGTTTTCAAGCTTTGATGATTCCCCTGTCTTGTCTGTGTATCCCGGCCGGAAGCGCCGAGGATGAGATGTGCGCGCATGCGACCTCTGGCCCTCAGGATATTAACCAGTTTGTTAACGCTGAGCAGCTCAGTCAAACGCTCTTATTAACACGGAGCGGCATATTGGATTTTCGCCCTACGACGCCGTCTACCTGCACTGATGGGTACTTTGTGGCGATTTTTTCGCGACCCCTCGGTTTTTCGCTATAAATGGTTACAAAAATGTCGAGAGCCGCTATGTATGCTAATTGTGGCTAATGAACGACGGGTGTACATGTGATGGATCGGGCGACGACGACGACGTACGTGCATCGCAGCCTCGTCGCGTTATATAGGTATATATGTATATACCGCACATAGCAGGAGGAAAGCGTGTGGGTGTGGAGAGAGGGAGAGATAGGTCGCGGTTTGAATGGGGTTAGTTTGAGATAGTTAGCGGGCCTTCAGAGCTACAATCGGCCGCGATTGCCGTGCCTACAATCACAGGACGGATTATACGTCTATTACCTGTGCTGGGTGCGCGTCTTGCTCGCGCGCACCGCTTAAATGAAGCGTGCTGCTGCTGCTGCGAGCAATTTCATTTTTCCGAAGCTCGCACACTCGTTTGGACGGCTTTCAGCGGCGTTTACACAGGCTGCGTGTGTATATATACGCGAGCTTTTTATACGCGTGATCGAGCGCAGCTCTCCCTGTACCTAGTATATACCTAGCAGCAGCCGCGCGAAAATCGACGGATTTACGTAGGCCTTAATAGCCACGGCGTGCGACAACAAAGCGCCGCTATCGGCTAATGGACTATTGTATACGCGCGCGGGGGGCTCTCATTTTTACGAGGCAAATTGCTATACATTGTCGCTTATGCGAGCGCGTGTGTGCATTATATTACATCGCCTGCGCGGACGAATAAAAAGCTCGTCGGACTACAAGCTACAACGTCGTAATATCTCTATTGTTGCCTTCGTTCCAATATACATCGAGTACACATGTCTTGGAATTCTGTCCTCGAGTTTTGTATGTCTATAATACAAAATCATCGACTCTTTGAAAGTGCATCCGATATCACGCGAGCTTATCAGGCGCGAGTAGGCGTTACACACGCGGACACGCGCATGTATACACAAATAAATAGAGAGAGAGAGAGAGAGAAAGTCAAAGCTCGAGCGACAAACGGACAGCAGAATTGCTTCCTGTGCTAGCCTTTCCCGCGGCCCTGCTACAGATCAAATACATCCTTGAGAGTATTGGCGGAGAAGCAGCGGCAGCAGTGTGACGACTGACGGAATAACTAATTTATCAATTCTTCGCTTCGGTTGGCTTCGATATCCGACTATTTGCGCGAGTCGTGCAAACACGCGCCCTTCGACTGCCTATCTATAGCTCTTCGTCTCTCTATCTCCCCGGAGGTATCGGCAGCACCCCCTTTCTTGGCTAATTCAACGAGCTCGATTCTATATATACTCGTACGTATACCTCTGCTCACCAATACCGGGTACGTCTCTTTCGTTTCCCTTGAAAACACTCGGGCGCCTCGATGCTGACACTCATTGGCTTTGGAAAATATGCGGATGAACGGACTGGTACGCTTCCGAGAACGGAACGCCTGACCAGTCTCTACCCTTTCTACTTCGGTGCCCTCGCGTGTGGTTTTGCTTGACTCTACGACCTTTTACGTATAATTTGTTGAGATCGATGAAATTTTCAAATAAATTGCTCGTCGAAACAACTTTGTGATAATATTATTATTAGCGTTTATTTGCTGCGATTGAACATTCAACTTTCACACGGAATAATTGCACGGTATCTGTTATTTTACGGCCTTTATGAAAACTGGTCAGAGCCAAATGTCGAGCGTATTGTTGTTTATTAAACTAAAAAAAAATTGTCTCACGTGTGACAACAATGATGATAACGATTCGCTTCACACAATACGGCTGTTAAACTCTGAATTTTGAATTCAAATAATTGGAAATGCAAACTAAATTATTCTATATGTATGTATATTGCGGTGCTTGGACGTTATTTATATTACATTTACAAACACCTTCTTTTTCGTGTTAGACATGATAATTATGCAAACTTTGAATATGCTAGAAGAGGATTATCCGAAAGAATCAATAATTTTCAATTTTATTTAAATTTAAGAGTATAGTTAAGTGATTATGATTTCTTTATTAGAAAACATCTCGAATCAAGGAGGTACGAAACATTAGCACGCGTGTTCGAGGAAATAAGATCTAAGCATTAATATTTATATTAAGAGCAATGAAATCTCCGTGTCTCCCTCTCTCTCTGTGGCTACGCTAAAGCGATAGACAAACATGGGATGTAGTCATTCGGAAGTATACGTACATACGTACACCCACCTACGTATAGCGCGTGAGAGAGCTGCACGGTATACACACACCATGCGGCAAATCTTACGCGAGAGATGCTCCTTTATGGAAACTCGCTTCGCGAATGCGAGCGCGCGGGCGTCGAAATTCGTTGGGCCGCCGGCAAAATTTACATTGGCCCCGTAACCACAGTAGCTCCCAGCGTAGTCGAGGTAGTTCCTCTCTCGCTACGTTAGAATGTGCGAAAAGACCGAGAATTAAGGACTCGCACTTGCCAGCCCCCCCATTGTTATATAAGCCCCGCGACGACAACGACGACGACGACGACGACTACGACTATACGCTCCTTATACACTCCCCCCTCGACGATGTATTACGAGACGGAAGTAAGACTCCAGTAAGACGGGACAAATGTGATACTGTGGGTAAATAAAGTCGCTATACTATCCTGCAGATGAATCTTACCCACTTGTATTATGCACGTTTATGGCCCTACTGCAGACTGCTGTTTTGCCGTATATATATATACAGGGTCGCAAACAAATGTACTATGTACTATATTTTTCTAAAAAATGGCGCGCGATATCGTGTAATGTACTGTCAAGTTTTGTACTTACGGTTTGGTGCGCTGAGTGTTCAAGCGATACAGGAGGAGGCTGCAGCGATAAATACATCTTAAGAACAGCGTTGTCAGGCTTAGTTACTAGCGGCGTTGTTCGCGAGCCGATTTGCATATCCAAAGCTCGAATTAAGTGTCTGAGGAAACCACCTTCTCCTCGCTGCACTTGTGTACACTCCGCACTACGCATATCTCGCTGTTTCATTCGACAAATGCAGTCAGTCGAGCCGAGTATAAAGATATAAATCATAACGCGCGAGACGAACACTACACGTCGCACACTAGTTTGTGCGAATGATTCTTCCGTTGGTTGGAGGTTTAAACTAATATTGTTGTCACAGTTTACTTTTATAAAGTGAGAAAGAACTATAGAGACTGACGGTTATACCTAACTTCTATACCGACGAAACAATGTCGTTTAGTGCGCGGACCAAAACGGACGCGGACCACAGAAAAACCGTGACTACAGCTAAAGTGGCGCCATCTTCAGACAGCAGCGAGGCGTCGGGCTTCGACGCCGTAACGGTTTTTTTGGCCGCCGAGTTCGGGGCGGGCCGGAAGTTCTTTCGCGCGAGGTTTTTTTGCTCGAAGTGTTAACTAAGTAATCGGGATGGGACTTTGGAAAAACTGCACGGCACAGGACTATGAGACAGTATACGACGCGATGTGTAGTTTTACGTGAGTGCAACATCAAAAGAACCTAAACTTACACGAAGCCGAAGGACGGCGTCAACGGCGACGAGGGACGCAGATGAAAAATCGTTGGTGCGGAGCTCTCTCCTGCTTTCTTCTCGACATCTCAACGACAATGTTCGTCGCGGTGTAGCTGCAAAGGTACGTTCTTATAATTCTTATATATATCGAGATGGGTTTCAATGCATTTGCGTTTGCGAGATTAGAGGCATCAAACCTTCGGTCGAGAACTTCTATGTGACTGTGTATATCTATATAGGTCTTTAGGTTATGCAAGATGCCTCGGAAGATGCCGCTGCGATCATAAAGAAAACATTTGTCGTGTACTCTCAGGGTACAACTATGCGAATTGAACTTTTAATCACCTCATATTAGACACTTTTTACCTACTCAAACTTTGACATTTCGATTTTCACCATTCGAAACCCCGCGTGAAATCAGGCAAACTCTCGCACGCGTAGGTATCGCATTACGGAAACACTTGTCTTTCAATTTTTCAACACAAAATCGCTACAACATCGTGCACCCCCTGCAATCTCGTAATCTAGCAAAGTAGCAAGTGCGTCATAAGTGCATAATACGATTATAACAATAACAGTGCGGCGCGCATCATGATTCAACGTGTATATATTTTACGAGCTCTCTCTCTCTCTCTCCCTCGTGCAGCGGCCAGCAGCAGTATAGCAGCACACCGGGGCTATACATAATCGATTATTGCGAAGCTTAACGAGTACCTACGTCATTATAAATATAATTCGCTTAATCGCCTCCTAATGCAAGCAACGGATAATAACAGCTGGTTGCACCTGCGAATTCTATTAATGCTAATATAGCGCTGCTGCGTAAACTACTCTATACAACATTTCAAACACAATTAGCGCTGTTCTTTATACCTGTAAACTTAATGCGTCATCGCGGTGGCTAAACCTCTTCTACTAATACACAGAACTAAAGCTATTCGGTAATTCGGATACAAGGGAGGAATAAAAGCGCTCGTAAAGCAGAGTGCATAACGATAAAGATATGCGTCTACTAGGCGCACATTATGCACCGCACAGTGGAGAATAAGAAGGGCTGCCGAGGGCGATAACTACGCTTGTAAGCAAATTGCCCACGAGTGTAATGTGCCGCTGCGCTGCGGCAGGTGCGTTTATGCATGTATATATACGCGTGCTCTGCGGGTAGTCCCCCCGCCACGCATATATATATACCTACCGACTGATGGAATCGACGACGACGGCTGAGTGAAGGCTCTCTCGCACTTCTCATATCGGCCTGCCGCGATCTTCAGTCCACATATATACATACGCAAAGGTGAGCGGCGTTTTTTTCTTCTTCCTATATACTTACTGCGGCAGGGCTCATTATGCAAATTCCGCTAAATTGCCACCGCTCGAACAATGCAAACAGCCGCGGAAAAAGGATAATTATCGAACTTTCCGATGCAGCTGGACTACTTTATACCTATATACGATAGGTATAGAAAAGAGTAGTGTTGCGCGCATAGCGAAAGGATAATATTTCTTTTTCGAAATTGGCTTTGTCAGCATGATATATCCGCGTGGTAGAGAGGCCAGCTCATCAATATACGTACGTGGCCACAGCTCATCCTCCCTCCCTCCCTCCCTCTCTTTCGCTATACGCGCCGGGGAATTCGCGATTGATTGAACGCGTCTAATTAGCGTAAAGTGAATTATCAATGTAGCCGACTCGTTTAACCCTTTCTGAATCTGAAAGATATCCGCGCGTTTCACGCTGCGTGTACATGATGGTGTGGCCGGTATACGCGAGTCCCCAGCGGCACGGAGGACGATCATGAGCTAGACAGTCGCAATTAACGGTAACGATTCCCTGGAGGGCTGCCGTTGCACTGCTGCTGTTCGGTGCTGTTGCTGCACCGCGACGCTCGTGGTGGCTCGCCTGCGCGTACCGCTAATTAATATGACCAGCGACGATTCGTTCGCGATTGACAGGAAAACGTCGAGCTGCTGCTGCTGCTGCTGCTGCTATATCTTGCTCTGATGCCGCTATACGCTGCAGCGCAGCGGATTGCGCTCGCGGAGCTTCGCAATTTGTCGGATGACAGAGGCGCCGGAAATAAACGGACAATTACACAAATACAATGTTTGACCGTTTGACGTCATTTCAATGACGCTCGGGAGACGCGCGTGTGATTGATTGTTAATTGCCACGGTTTGTTAGTCGCAGACCGCGAGCGAGAGAGAGAGAGAGAGAGAGAGAGCCAGTCATTCTCTCGAAAATCATTTTATTCTATGTGTGCAGCTCTCGCGATGAAATTGGAATGGCGATACGCAATATTTTTTTTTTTTTCAAAGTTCAAAGCTCAATGTGGTGAATTTCGGTATATAGTTTTTTTCATTGCACGCGAGCTCGATATAATCTAATTATTCGTGCAATTGTTGCATGTTTCCAACTGCGTTGTTGCACCGATGCATCATCCATTTGCGCGCGCGCGGCGGGCTTAAATGTGCTGG
Source organism: Pteromalus puparum (assembly GCA_012977825.3). Lineage (NCBI taxonomy): Eukaryota > Metazoa > Arthropoda > Insecta > Hymenoptera > Pteromalidae > Pteromalus > Pteromalus puparum. The sequence continues at coordinate 56,565,228 of CM053172.1, read as the reverse complement.
TATAAGCACTGATAGTGCGTCAACGTGTTAATGGAGCTATCAGTCAACACACGCAGCTGACTGACGTCTCAATCAAACACCAACGGGCGTCCGAGCGCGTAATCGCGAACGAGCGAGTATAGCTCTTGCGTCCCCACTACTCTATTCCGTACAGCAGTGGCGCGTTCGACCCCCTGTAATTTTTCTTTTGTATTTCTGCTAATTATTTCATATAATTCGAAGAGAAGCAGCCAAGAATTAACGGACTACTCTAGATGATTTTCGCACCGGAAACAATTTGTCGCGTCGAATGTGCGAGAGGAGGACGGGTGTCAGCGAGTTGTTCCGCATGCAAATTCGTTTTATTGTCAGGCCGTGAGGGGATGTATATACCTCTATACCTCGCTCTCCATAGATATAATAGGAAAGGCCAAGAGACGCTGCAGTTAGTACAGCATTGCGAGAGTTAGGAAAGAAAGGGAAAACGGGAGTATAGAGGAGACAACAGACACACGAGGGACGACGGGCTATATAACGTATAACTGGACCCGTGTGATATGCGTAAACGCTTGCTTTCCTAGTGTCCGGCCCCCGACGAGCCAACTTAATTTCCCTTCCTCCGCGTTAAGCCCCTCTTTAATTACTGCCAATTGTCCAGTGGCACGCGAATTATGTTATTTTGCGCAGACCGCTGTCAAGAATTTGGCAAAATTCGCTGGCGGAAAAGGGCTGGAAACGGGACTGACATTTGCCTTATTTAAGATGTAGATTTGATGCCTCGCTGCTTGTATGTGCGTGTGTGTGCGTATTACAGTATCGCGCGAGAAAGACTGCTCGCACTCGCTTTACTTTCGCCTTTTAGAAACGATGAAGCTGAAAAATAAATGAGCTCCGCAGGATGTGCGTGTCGTTTTTTATTTTTATTCAGATAAAAGTATATGCATAATGTGATGGCCGGGGAAAATTAGTAGTATATATTTTGAATTTTTCAATAGGTATATACGTTGCACGTGCGAAGGGTCAGAGCCTGTCTGCTCGGAATAATAGCGCTGACCGCTGCGTACACCCCTCAGAGCTGCCCACCACAGGAGGAGTGTGGCGAACAAATTCAATCATCCGCGTATATGAAATTTCGTATGCACGTCTGAACGTCGAACACAAAGCGCGAACGAGTGAAAAGTGACGGAGCTTCTTGCCTTATTCATCGCTGTGGTTTTCCCCTTAGCTAAGTATGGGGATAAAAAATCTCTCGCAGCTCTCTCGGACCTTCAACTTGTACTTCTCGCTTTGTTATTACTTACTTACGTTCTTACTCCACTTAGTTTAATCGCGCTCAGCCTTCTCCGCCGCCCCCCAACATCCACTTGTTTTTCCGTCTTATCCCCCGAGGCTAATTCATTACTTAATTCCGTTAGCTCTCTCTCTCTCTCTCCTTATTCTCAGCGCGCGTTTCACTATTCTCCCTCTCTCTCTCTCTCTCTCTCAACCCCTTCTAACGTACACCTCGACCAACCTCATTAAGCTCGACTACTTGCTAATTAAAGTAATTGCTAAATAAATTGCAATTACACTAATGGCCCGACGGAGCCATCGTCGCTTGCTTAAACTCGCGCTTTCTTTCTCTCGCAGCTCTATACATTTCTCTCTTTCTCTCACTCACTCGCTCGCGCTAAACGACTAATTGATTTTTTTGATTTATTTCCAATCGCGCCGAGTAGCTACCTATACGGCTGATCGAAAAAAATATAACCTTAAAGCGCCTTGGAAAATAAAAAATATCGTGCGAGCAGAGCGCGCGCGCGCGGATATAAATCTACAGTGTGTCGTCGTTACTGAAAAAAAAGGGACGATTCCGGGCGTGAAATATGATGGCCGAAATAAAACGTTACGAAGTGTAATATCGCTTTATTGACTGTAAGTTTTTAAATGCACACGCCCATCAACGATGCAAAGCCGGCTTCCGCTTTGCGTTCTATATACGCGAAAGCCTGTAGCGCGCGAGCCGCATATATTTTTTATGCTCAAATCGAGTTATGCATTTTTTAACAATATTTTTTAATACTTTGGCAAACGCAATCGTGAAACTAGTCCGATGCACCTGGTCAAACATACCGGTGGCGGGCGAACGGTCAGAGCATAACGCTTTGTGCTCGCGCGCGCGCGAGAGAGGCAAAAAGGAAATTGAATGTTTCCGATATTTTTTGGCATATCCAGAGGAATATTTGTGAAATCGAACGTGCAGTGCGCAGTTTTACGCTCGGTCACACGGGACGCGTAATGGGCTCGATTGGTTTTTAATTATTGCGCGGAAAAATTCGAAGGATCGCGCCGAGTCTTTGATCCGACTGTTCATATCTCTCTATATAACGCGCTACTGTATGCAAGCGGGGGTTCATATTGAGCTGTCGAGCGATTCGTTTGCCGAGCGAAAAAATGCTTTGCCATTACCGCGGTACGTGAGCCGTATGCGCTTTTATTGAACATAATTTTAATCGCATTCATTCGTTTGTGCATCGCGTGCTTGTTTTTTGCTTTTTTTTGGGAATGAAATTCGTATGCATCGAATTAATAATTTTCTACGAGTATATTTTCAGTAAGCAAAGTGACATATGCCTTTATCTTGGTATCAATTGATTGTCACGTCCCCCAGTTGAATAGATAGTTTAAAATCGTGCAAAAATTTTTTTCTAACGAATAATATTAATAAAATTTTAATGGCAGCATCTATTTTCCAAACTGTCGCGTTTCTACATTGTTTGTAAACACCTCACCATTCACTTGTTTAATTTCAGGCAAAGTAATCAAATTTCTGTTTTAGAATCGGTTCATCGAATATACGAGATCGCATATTTTTACGGCTTCTGCATTTTCCCATTACATAAAGCATGAACGCATTGGTCAACTTCCGGCACATGTAATTAACCATCAGCGCAGCGGCCTCGGCATATAGTATATAGATCATTCCTACACACACATTTTTCCGTGCATACAAGAGTGTAGCTTATTTAACATTTTACGATACACAAATATATCGGGAGCGCAGGGTCAGCTCGTACCATTTTAATTAGTTTTGCTGCTCTTAAAAGCAATATCACCCTCTGCATTTGTTGAATATCAAAATATTGTATTTGCTGTAATTAAATTTACCTTCATTTTTGGTTGAAAACACGACTGTATCGCGTGCGTCTGCTGCTGCTGCTGCTGCAACCGCGGTGGCGCTCGATGAAAATTCCGAGAAATAAACGCTCATACAGCATTTAAAATTAATTATAAAATACATAATATTACAAACGCGCGTCGCATCGCGCGCATAGTTTGATGAATTCGCTGCAAATGAATTTAATTTTCATTATTCTCAAAGGGTCGTTTATATTGCCCTGCCGGCAACAAACGCTGCACACTTCGCCTCGTACGTTTTTCAATAAATGAAAATTCACGAACGAGCTATATACAGATAATTATGTATATATGTGTATATATATGTATATACTTTACCATATCTATAACGTCGCAAAGATTCAAACGCATCAGGTGTGCAAAGTATGAGTGTATTACGACGGCGCATAGACTAGACGCTCGGCTTCCTTTGAAATGAAATCAAGCCCTATCTCTGCAAGCGAAAATGTTCCTCTCTTCGCTCGCGTTGTACATCGATTGCAGACAGACAGAACACCAGAGAGAGTATATATAGAGAAACGCGAACGCGGCGGCGTTTGATCGCGTCGCGGGCCCATTCGAGCGAGGTAAGCCTATACCTGCGGGGACGTGCGGCTGGATCGTCTCTGTGAATAGCAGAAGCGTCTGCGAGACTCGAGTATATATACATACGTCGCTGTATATAGGTATATATATGTGTATAGTTGACGAGGCGCCGGTATAGCTGTCGGAAGTTGGGATCGGGGGCGCTCGAAATGAATCGGACAAACGGACAGACGTGACGGGCATAATTCCGCGCTAAGCAGTACTCTGGGGGCCTGTCCTGCTCGCTCTCTCCCTCCTCTCTTTTACTCTTATTGCTTGCTCGGACACCTGTCAATTTTGCCCGCGGAAAATATTATCGGACGTTGGAGCGATGGGCGTCATCATTAATTCGATCTTCATCGTCGTTGTCTATTACAATAAATTAAATTCACGTTGATTGCAGCTGGTTGTCTTTGCAATAATTGTTCATACAAGGTATAGAGACAGCTCTCAGTAAAAAAAAAAAAAAGATAATAAATAGAGTGTAAGCTCGCATTTGAGAATAGCGTTATATCGTTGCGGCGAGATTACGCACGGCGGATCCGAGGGCGGATGATACTTTAAATAAACTCGGAATATGCTTATCGGGTCTGCGACTCTCGCCTGCAACTTTCCTTATACACACACACTTGCAAATGATATCTCTCTCCCTTCGTGTTCTTGCAAGGTATATTATATGTCAATACGCTGGCGTTAAGCGGCTTACATACAGCAGAGGGCGGCGAATTGTCCCCTCAAGAGAGAGTAAAGGCGACGACGGGAAGAAGGAGAGAAAGAGTATACAGTCGTCGCGGGGATTACCTTCGGCATTTCCGTAAGCTTACACGCTGAGCACCGAGAGCTCGCGCTCGTATAAGAAGGAAACGTTCTTCATTGCGATTGTCAACACCTGTGCACGACGATGCGGTCCTCAAATACAAGCGAGCTTTCGGAACCTCAAAAGTTTATAAGGATATGCAGTCGCGCGGGTGCACACAAAGGGGGGGGGGGTATCGCAAACTCTTTCTCGACACCGGATCCGCTGTATTTACCGGTTCTTAATATTTTCAGCAAACAAGTTAAGTGCCTCTAAGTGGTGGGCTCAAAAGAAGAGATCACGCACACAAGACCTTTTTTCCTTTTGTCGCGCGTTTGGCGTGCAAAACTCAGACGCTAAAAGTCGATGTATTATAGTATATAATATGTATATACATATATATCCAGTGAAATAATTTATTATACGCGTGAAATGGCAGGTCGACCGGCGTGTGTCTGTGTATTTTGAACTATTCCAGCGATTTCCATGCCGATGGTCTTTCCAGGGAAAGACCAGCCACGGCTCCCTTGGATAAACATTCGCTCTTATCGCGAGCTATACGGGCTAATGGAACGTTGGAGATCCCGCGTAAATGATTGCGTCGTGTCAATGTTTGCTCTCCCTTACGTAGAGAGAGAGAGAGTCGCTGTACTGAGGCCGCAGGGCGTTTAAAATAATCTTTCTTCCTTTTTCAATTTCCTTTCTTTCTCTCGAGCGCGCGTGTATATATATATATATATATATATATATGTATATATACGTATGCAAGCCATACATAGATATGCGCCGTATATATACACACACAGCTCGTCGTGCTGACAAAAAGGAACCCTTTTCCAATTGCGCGGACTATTTGCCCTGTGTCCCGCACTCGCCACCACCGCCTCCTCCTCTGCTGCCACTGCTGCTGCTGCTTCAACCTCAAATATCGGGCTTTGACATTTGTAACTCTTTCTCTGCCGTTCTATTTGACGTACGACCGTTTTCAATGTTTATCCGTCCTGTGCAGCGCTCAGTTCGACTAAGAGACTCTATAACTTTTTATAGCGCTTGATAAACTTGGCTCCTTTGCTATAGCTGCAACGGAATAGTAATGATAGGTCTACTGAGTACGAACGAAATTTTCACGTCGTTCCAGGAGAGAAATTATTAATCGTGTCGCGTATATAAGGGGAAAAAAGATAAAAATGTTTGCCCCTTTGAAACACGGCCACATCCGTAAGGTTGTAAATAATATCGTAAGCTGTATATATGTATATAATAACAACGAGTATTATCACGAGCAGCGGACGGATAATTTCATTTAAGGTAATGAGAGGCCGGTGCGAAATTGTGGCGGGGCTATCTCGCTTGTATGTATATATACGGAAAAACGGCTCTATCATTATTTTGTAATTGGGCCATTATTCGTTAAGCGAGAGAGCATATTATAAGCTGCACTTGGATGCGCGCGAAGGTGCAGGTGCCTCGCCGCCGCGGCGCAATTAGTACGTTTGCTCGAATATATACAGTTATATATATTCTACAGTGTGTAATTCGCGCCTAGTCCTGCAGCTCATCCGCAAATTGTTCTTGTAAATAATTCAATTACATACCGATGCTTATTTTCAGAAGACTATAAGGATATATAAACCTCATCTGTATGCTCACATTCATACATTAGGGCGATGAATACGTCAAACCCGATACATCGTATACTGATGGTTATAAACGACGAATATATAACCTACTACGCACTCGATGGCGAAAGAGATCATTCGAGCGATACATACGTTTAGCACGGTAAAGAACACCGTCTGCTCTCTCGTCGACTATATACCGCACGTTTATGCGAGCTTAGCGCTCGATCTCCTTCTCTCCTAATGCACGCCCCCGCGCTTTTTTTTTCAATTAATAATTCATAAGCCCGAGGTACGCCCACGCTCTCTCTCTCTCTCTCTCTCTCTCTTGTATTTATGCGCATGTATATACAGTCCCGGCGACACCTAATAACGCTCTTTCCTCCGCACACAATACTCGAGCGCCTCGTCATTTGCATGCGCGGACGAACACTCAACTCGCGATTACAATATTAACGCGTTATATTATGGCGTTGCGATGCGATTAATCATTAGCATCACGAGTCATGTCCGTTGTCTCGGATTATCGCACGCGAGCTTATTAAAAGCAGCTGCGTCGCTTGCTCGCACGATTTTTCTTCAAGACGAAAGCATTTTTCGATGATGCATATACATCTCTGCAGTGGCTATATGTCGAGATATAGACAGAAAGAGAGATAATGAAGGCGCGTAGCGTTATATTCAATAGAGAGAGAGAGAGAGAGAGAGAGAGAGAGAGAGAGAGAGCGCACATGCAGAGATGAAACGCAGATATCAAATTGTTCGATCAGCGAATGCGACAAAGAGTATAGTATAGCTGTGGCGAGAACGAGGGGAATTCGCCAGTGGAAAATTGATTTTAGCGCGAAGCTTTGTGAAATGAAACCTGGCTGAGCCACGGCAGCGCGCTGCCATTAACAACGATAAAAATAATCCAATCCGACGTTTGTTTGATCTATCAGCGACTATATTGCTTCCTCAAAGAGGCTGGCTTTGTATTGCTGGTACACATTTTTCGTCGAATTTTCGATACGCGCCCGCGTATGCGTTTACTTCACCGACGCTGCATCGTGGCCGTAATTTTTTAGAAAATATCTCCGCTCGTGAATTCCATGCATGCAATGTATATGCCTTTCTGTTATATGAACGAAAATGATAAATGTTTGACGGGAAAATAACAATAACTTTTGAGCATAACAAAAGCGCGATCGCGCACTGGATTTGTTATTTCTGCAAGGTTATGATTATCCCAACCGTTTAATTGTAATATTTTTCGAATATAATTTGTTTGTTCGAGTCTGCGACAAATTAACCACGCGCGGTCATAATTAATTTTCGCTAACACACGCTATATACATCGGCAACTTTTCAGTAAAAAAGATCTTCAGGCGCTGCATTGCGATAAGGCGCGTAAATTGAAGCTCTGTAGCAGTAGTATATAGCAGACGCACAGAAGGAGGTAGGAAAGATCGTGGGCGGTGGATTCTCGCGGCAGCGCGCGTTTTAACGACGTAACATCGCGCGCGGTGTTTCGCGTTACTTGTCGAGAGTAGCTTCGCGTTCAGCCTAGCCAGGAGTCTAATCGGAAGTTTATTGCCTGAATAAAACGGAGAGAAATTTGCCGAGCGTTTTGCTCCTCTTTGTTTTGTACATATTCCGCTTCGCACATAGAGCTCCGGGCGCGTCGACGAGAGGACCACGGAACATTTAACGCCAATGTTTTAACGTCCCTCTAGTACGTAGCAGAGTTTTGCGCTCGCATTCCATATTCGTGCGGGCAATCTTCTTTCGAGCCCCTCCCGTAAAAGGACGATGAGTCGTATTTTCGCCTCTATACGCGTATACAGCTAGTCTACACATTTGCCGTTTCTTCGAGAGTATGAGCGTGTCTTTCTCTCTCTCTCTCACTCTCAATTTTTCGCGAGGAACACGGCATAATGCGCGTCGTATAACCCGTACTCGGTCCTCAAATTTTATTTTCCCGAGGCTCTGTACAAGAGCGTTGTGTTATCCCCCTGACGTTTCTGCAGCAGCACGCGATGATCCGAGTTTTGCCAGATTTCGGGCGCACTTTTTTTTTTTTTTGTTCTGCTCTCGTCGTGTCCGCTTTTTCGTGCGCGCACGAGGAAATAAAGCAGAGAGAGAGAGAGTACAGCACGGGCTAACTACCGCGGGATTTACACACGAGTAGAGCAGCAGCAGCAGCAGCAGCAGTGCGAGCTGAAGAATTTTTCTATAAAACGCTCGAAATTCCGAGGAATTACGAAGGATTACACGTGCAGAGATTACTCTGCCGCTGCTGCTGCGCACCGTAAATCGCGAGAGTATAATGTGTCGCCGCGCTCGCACGCGTTTTTGTTTTTGTTTTTTTTTTTTTTTTCGAGAAAAAGTTTGACTGCGGGACTGGATAATTCAGCGTTTTTGTATGGATTATGTAATATATACGAGTGATAATTTTGCCGAAACGCTATACTGCGAGAAATATAAAGCCCCTGAGAAAAGCCGTTGCTCAGCTCGACACACAGAGCATAGCCGCAAATAGAGCGAATACATCAGTAATTCATAGGCTCTGCTCTGCGGTGTAAGCCGCGAAGCGCACGGCTCTGGGCCGTCAAAACTTCTGCGGATATCCGAGGCTCTCTGTCAACTTTCGCGTTTCACGTCAAGTTGTTCATGTAGCGTACATCAGCTCTTCGGCTTTTACCACACGTATCGCGAATAATAAAACTCGAAGCCCGTCACACACACACACACACACACACACACACACACATACGCTTGGAACTTTATAGCCGCTGAGCTTAAATTATTCTCAAAGAACGAATCGGCCGTATAGCCCTGCGCGCATCAATAAGGTTCGAGAGGTGGTCCTGCGCAGGTGTGTCGTATTATATACCAGCAGAGACTTCTCGAGGCGACTCGTGTCCTCGTCATCTTCTTCTTGTTGCATTGTTCGTCGCGCATCAGGACCTGCCCCCTTGGCTCGCGCGCGCACACACACACACACACACACACGCATGCACGCGCGAGAGCAACCTGGCGCTTATTCTTACTCGTCGTCTCTCTTTTTCAGCCGAAGAACTGCGCACGAGGAGGGAGAGCTCGATGCGCGCCCGAAAAGCCCAAGGCGCGCGCTCAGTTCCTCAGTTCGCGCTCTCTACTTACCTCAAAATGAATCAAGTCTCTGCTTTGCGAGACTGGGCAGGTGCTTATTACCTGAGCAGGAGAGCGAGCAAAGCCTCCTCCGCGCCGTACCGAGACGCATCAATTCCTGCACGTATATGTGTGTAGGTACGCGAGCCTCGGGACATCCCGGAGAGAGAGAGAGAGAGAGGGAGAGCTCTTTTATCGCTACGTGCAAATCCGACTTTGCGCCACGGCTGCGGCGAAAGTATCCGCCGATATCTGAGCGGGATATCTGTGCGAATGTTGCCGGCGGTGGTGCTCTCTGGACTTGGCGTGGCTTTGCCGATTAGACGCGAACTTTGAGCCGAAGCCCCGGGAACTGCGCGATTATACGTCTCTGCGGCCTTTTATTCTTCAACGAACGTTTAGCGCGGTAAATCACGCCGACTTTGCCGCTCTCGATGCTGAATTTCATCGAAAATTAGAGCTGCATGATTGCGCTTTTCATCATTTTTTTTCTTTTACGCATATAAGTCATCTAATGTAATTATCAAGTTTTCAAAATATTCTGAAAAAGTAAAATTCAAAACAACTCCTTGCACTATCCCTACGGACTTATATATATTTTTAAACGGTTCATATATGAGGAAATAATCCATCGTTCATTCTTAGAACAAAAATTCTTACCCAACCAGCTGATGCTTGTTGAATCTTTTTTCATCGCTTATTTCTTAAATCGAATATTCCATATTGGAAGCCTTTTGTACCCCGCACGTTAAAATTTACAGCAATCGAGATGAATTCATATCTACAGCTATAGAAACTCAACTCTGCGGGAAAATTCAAAGAACGTTTATCAGCTGCGTCGTTAATTTGCGCGTGCGCACCTAAATCCTGAACAGCGATTTGCAAAGATATGTACGTAGAAATGAAGACCGAGAGAGAGACAGAGAGAGTCTAAAGCTTCTATTGTCTTGACTGAGGGTATTATATAGTTGCGTGCGGTAGCGCGCGCATACCGATCTCGAAGTAGAGAGAGAAAGAGAGATGGAGAGAAAGCCCAGACGTTGCGTTGTCTTCTCCGACGAGCGAGCTGCACATAAACATGTACAACGGCTGACATTAATGGCCGTGTCTTCGGAAATGCCTCTTGCGGATTTTACTGTGCGAGCTATGCTAATTTACCCTTGCAAATTATATTGCTGCTGCTGCTGCTGCTGCTGCTCCGCGGATTTTGCATTTTATCGCGCGAAAGCCTACGACTTCTAAACTATCTGAAATAGCAGCGTTTACGGGCTTACATTTTTTAAAAAGTCGTCTGCCTAACCTTCTTCATCGACTCGTTTTGCTTAATTATTAGAAAGCATAAATTTCACGGATGATGTTTATTCTCCTAGAAGACGCCTATAAAATTGTACCATAATTCAGTGTGAAAATATTTATATATAGTATGCTATACCGTTCCATGATCTTCCAACGAGCATTCGATGGTGTCCAGGAACATCCACTCGCCGACATAAAGACAATTGGTTGCGGGTAATTACAAGGGCTTTCTGGACTCTCTGCGCGCGCCTCGAACTATTAACGTGTCGATGTGAGCTCGGACGAGTAGTTGCGGACGCGAAACTACAATCCGCCTAGAGCGCGGTGACGATTATCCTTGCGTGCGATATAATGCCAAGAATCGAGAGACAGCCGAGAGAGTTGGGAACAAGAGCGTATAACTCGGATGTATAATAACCGGCGAACGTACTTCCTTCCCTTCATTTCGCGTTCATCAGATTAGCATAGTTGGCTTTGCCGAATCGCACACACAGACACACACACACACACACACACACACACACACACACACACACTGCAGAGACTCTCGAGCGTTATATTCACGCGTGACTACATTTTCGAACGTTGCAGTGCGCTTGAGATGTTATACCCGCGATAATTCGATGAAAAGCAGAGCGAGAAAAAGCGCAATAATAAACGAAAGTATTTGAAACATCGTAAAAACTAGGCGTTAAACTTTTGCTGGAAAGCTTTAACCTCCTCTTCACACCTCTAGCGCGTGTATAAAACGGACAATTATATACGTAATACACGGGCTAAAGCGTCGAGGCTTTGCAGAGAAAGAGGAGAAGAGATGAGGCGTACGCGCGCGCGCGCGCGGGCTTTTTCTCCCGAGAACTACGCGAAAGAACAATGGCCAGTAGATTTCGTACGCACGCGAAGCTCCCCGGGAATATATAAATGAAATAAAAGCGCCCACTTATCCCGAGACTCTTGCCGCTCGCGATATTAGCGTCGTCGTATATGCTCGCAGGACGTGCGGAATTATAATGGCGCGCATAATGCTTGCGCCCGCTCGAGAGGCTTTACTCTGTCTTTGTCTCTCTCTCTCTCTGTATCCGTGTTAGAGAGAGGGAGAGAGAGAGCTTTTCTAGACTGAATGGCCGAGATTTTAGCCGGATTTTCTGTTTGCACAAGGGCCCTTCAATGCACGGACGGACGCTCGTTACGCTATTTTGCGTGCGTATGTATATACGTACGTTGCAAACCGCGTTGTACTTTACTTATCCCTTCAATTCTATAACGGAGCTGTAACCTAGATTGCCCGGGAAAAATTTAATTCTTTTCAACCGAGCAACGGCCACTTTTTTCCATAGCTTTTTCACGTTTGTTTAAATAACAGTTACGAGCATATCCCGCTCGAATACATATACACACCGCCCGTTTAAAAATAAAATGATTACCCGTTTGGTGCTCCATGCGACGGAAATAATCCCCGGTAGATACGTATGTATATACGTAATAACGTATATAACGTATACCGGTCGGCAGTCGAGAGGGTAGCGCGCGCGCGCATGCATCTTGCCTGGCTACGGATTTTTCGTTTTAAGCTTTGGACTTTCGAGTCCATTATCCTCCTCTAGTCCACTCCGGAGAGCAGAGTCCAGTCGTGCTATCCCCCGCATTTGAGCCCGCGCGCACTCGAGAGAGAGAGAGAGAGAGAGAGAGAGAGAGAGAGAGAGCAACTTGCCTGCCTCGGCTGTGATTTTATACAGCCGAGAGTCGCTCTCGATACATTTATATACGCGTACACGTTCGCAATAGTTCGCGACGTTAATCCCTCCCACTCCCGGATCGACGAGCGAATTAAATGTAGAAAATGTTCGCTCTCCGCTTGGCTTTTGAGCTTTTCCTCCCCAAACCCCGGCGTTGTTTAACTCGTCGGCCAGAGTACGAATTTCGCGAATATTATTCCTCCTTTTTTTTTTGTTCAGCCCCAGCTTTTCGAGCTGTGCAGCAGATTTTTTTTTCAAGTCCTCTTTTTTTTGCAGAGCTAGGTGTATACACGTCGAGGAAGAGGCTGCGCGCTCGGTTAGACGATTTCCAGCCGAGCTCTCTCTCTGCTGTGCGTTTATTCGTCCTCCGTTTCGCCGGTAAGGATTATTCGCGTTTCTTTAGCGCTCTCTCCTCGTTGTTTGGCTAGCATTCAATCGTAGATTTCGTAGCCCCTCATCTCCCAGCGAGGCCAATGAGCGTGTCTCCCGTTGTCGCATTTCCGGTCGCATAAAGCCAGAAAAGTTTGCCTGTGCGAGTGCGCGGGAAGAACGCGGCTGTGCAGTAAAAATATACGGGAAAAATGCCGTCGTCGTCGTTGTTGTTGTTCTCGACTAGCCAAGCTGAAATGCCCTGCTGACGATGTGCACGCATGCAGCAGTTTTCTTTGGAATATAAGCCTTTGCGCGATACGTTCAATGCTGCCGCTACTGATGTGCGCATCGCGGCGGAACTTTTTTCTCTCGCATTTTTTTTTTTTTTTTCAAAAGCCGAAGCGGAAATTTCGTATGCCGCATCGACAATTAAGTGGCTTAAACGGCGCTGGCGCTCGCATAAGAGGTATTTCATAAGCTGCGCGCTCGGAGCATTTATCTGATGCGTAAAATCCGCTTGCAAGTCGAGAGGTGCTAGATTATCGCTCGAGTAGGCGCTTCTTTCTCGATGATTTCGTTTATCCGACTATTTTCACGTGGGAATACTGGAAAATTGGAGCGTATGCCATATAACTATTATCGACGATGCATTTGTTAAAATTGCGTTCAAACGTTGCGATGTACTTCCGTTTTTAGCGTTGCGATGGTCGAATATTCAAATCAACAGAGCTACGCTAAAATAAAAAGAATTTTAAAATCACAAAGAAACTCACCACGATGTTTTTACATAGGATAATTATTCGCTGTGTGTGCAAACGACTCGATGGGGCCATTTGAATCACCAAATCGGATTGGTCCAGAAGATTTTTTTTGCTACATTTAAGTCCTTAGAAAAACAAGCAAAACTTTACTTCAAGACGACACAAAAGCTATTTTCGGAATTTTCTTCTCGGAGTCGGTCGCAAATCACAACGGAGATTTTTCAGCCTCGCGGCGTATTATACGTCCGAGTCTGCTCCTATAGGTGCGGCAATTGTTTGAGGAATGATTTTTTCATTCATTCTTATGCAAATCTTGACCAAGTCCCCGGCCGACGGCCGGCGAATATTTGAGCAGGGTAATTATTTTCCCGCTGACTTGGAAGGAATCCCGGTGGAATTTCCCGCCGCGTGTCGTTTAGCTCTCTCTCTCTCTCTCTCTTTCGCTCGCTGCCCGAGCAAGCGAGTCCAGCCTTATCTCGTTATGAATGCCATTGTTCTTTTTCCTACTTGAATTCTCTCGCAGAGAGCTTCGCTGCCGTCTATATATATGCGAAAAAAATGCTCGAAGCTCGCGAGGAATAAATTTCACAGGTGTGCCGCGCACCGCGCGGCCGGCGCTTCTTACGCGCCGAAAAGCTGCTCAGCTTGAACGAGCCGTAGAGAATAANGAGCCGTAGAGAAAAAAAAAAAAAAAAAAAAAAAAAACACGTCGAGTACGGCACACTATAGTCCGGGCATTTTTTTGCGGATTAAAAAAATATTTTTCCAACTCCAGCGCATAATCCGCGCTCCTCTAGTTCTTGCCACGAGAGGGAGCAGCGCGAACATGACGAAGCGTGCAGCATGGGCTTTCTCTCGTAATTTCGAGGCTAGTCGCGCGTTCACAGCTGCTGCTGCAGATTCCTGGAATTTGTGAAAAAAATGGAGCCGGTATAATAGTTGGCTCGTCCTCGTCGTCGTCGTCGTCGTCGTCGTCGTCGTCGTCGTTGTAGTTGCCACATAGCTTTTGTCGCGGGACTTTTCCGTGACATCGCGAGCTTAGCATTTCCGCAGAGCGAGAGCTGTATGTAGGCATGTATATCTACGTGTGCGCTGCTAGGATTTCCCGCTACTCGCCGGAAGCCAAGCGATGCGCAAGCGAGCCCTTTTGTTTTCGAACAAAAGCATCCGGCAACGTGTTTTACACTTTTAAGCGGGACGTCGCCGTCGCCGCCGCTGCCGCACCAGCAGATCGGCTACATAAAGACACTGCCTCCTTTCTGTCTAACCCCTTTTATTAGACTCTAGCAGGCTTATAAGCACGAGTTGGCTTCCCAACTTTTACATTCAAATAAAGATCGCAAATCCTCGCTGTAGGTATATATATACACATCTCTGCGTTGAGGGAACTGGATAGGATGAATTTCAGGGTATAAGGGGTAATTAACGTGTGCTCCGTTCGCTTGACGGGTTGTGGGCATTGAATTTCGTTAGTTTTTTTAGAGGCGTAATTGCAGCCAAATCCACTTCTTCTAAATGACGTGAGATACACGTGTCACCTAAGAAAGAATGATTATTATCCACGTTCTAAGAATCGGTTTTCTTAAACTCTTATGAAAGAATGAAGCTATAAATGATTACCAATGTTTCAAAACACATAAAATAATACTTGTTGGCCTTTTATATGTATAAATTTCTTTCAATTAATCATATAAGTCTAGATTATAATCGCACCATTATTCGCAGTTTAGCAATGTGCAGCCTAGAAGTTATACTGTTCAACTAAACACGCTTGAGCAAATACGACATGCCCGAGAGAGCATCTGTATAAATTTACTAATTCATGTTGTTAGATTGTTCTATATTGAGTGCCGTTCTCTTCTAACCTGATTTGAGAGACATTACGAACCCATGGTACAAATAACCAACCAAATATAATTTTTGAACTCAAAAAAACTGCTATCTCTATACGATAGCTAAAATAATTTCGTTGTAAAAATCGAACACGAGATCGTCAAACTCAGGATCCTCGATTCGAGCACGAGATGTAAAGTTCACCACCACCGATCTATGAGACGGAACCATTAACAATGGAGAATCGTTACACATTTTCCAGTATAGAACTCGCTGACTGCATATACCATGCAACATTAGTATACCGATTCCGTCTCTTGCATTCTGTTACAAGCGACTATAACGACTCTATATGAAGCTCTATACCAGTACGAGCATACTCACTCTTATCGGCCAATCGTCGTCCAGTTAGTTTTCCAATAGTATACCTTCGCTACGTATACAGCCGTATTATTTCGCAAATACCGCCGGACCCTTGCGTGTCCCAGTCGCTTACGTGCCCCGTCGATTTTGCACGAGCACTGAACTGCATGTGTGCACAGTTTAGGCAGAGTCGTCGTCGCGTCGGTAACTCGGTAAACACAAGGCAGCTCAAACTGAGCAGTATTTATTTTATTGATTTCGAAACTGGCAAACAATGGGCGCGTTGTCGTCCTCGTGAGAGCTCGTCGCCGCGCGGCGTCCATATCATTACCTTATCTTCATCTATACTCCTCGTCTGCGCATCTGGCTTTTTTTCTTCCTCTACCCTGCGATTAACATCGCGCGCGCTTACAACTCTGTCCCGCGGCGAACCATCAATCATTTTCCTTCCTCTGAAAAAATGCATAACGAGAGAGGGAGACTTTGGAAGTGGCTAGTTTTTTTAACGCTCTTTTTCCGTGAGTCTCTCGCGTATACGCGTTACTAATAATAGCTGCGGTTCAATGACAACCAATCAGATATCGTTTTAAATTTCATCACTTTTCTAAAGTGTAATCAATGCAGTTTATCAGCGACAAGAAACTCTACGCAATAACGCGCGCAGGAGCTTCTTACTCGATCGAGTGCGTAGTGCTATAATACAAGACTCCACATAGTATAGAGGGAACAAAGTCGATTAGCTTGGACCTTACATGCAGCGACGGCGTAGGTGCAGCACAGCCGGAAGCCCGGCGAACATCAAAGAGCTCCGCGCGAGCAGGCTTCCTCTCTCTCTCTCTCTCTCTCTCACTCTCTCAGCTCTCTAAGCGCGGCTAATTAATTCCTCCCAGCACAACACACGGCGCAATGGCCGGGGATGAGAGACGCGAAAACTCTTCCGGCTAAGACGACGATCGCTTTTTCTCCCCCTCGAAGCTTGCGGTAGCCCTGCGACAACGTGCGTTTGTATAATTTTGACGACACGGGCGTGCTGATAAATACACAAAGAGAGTAGACACGCGGATTCGCACAAACGAGAAATATGACATTATAGTGTACCGATCTTCGCAGTTATAATTCGAAGCTCAGCATAGGCTAAGGCGAAAGCATGTGCGTACGATTATACACTATACGTGAATGTGCACCAACAAGGTATACGCGGCGGGGGTGGGGGGAAGTCATATCAGTGACGTCACGCAGGTGCATAAATAGAGGGTGGGGGAGCACGTTCGCGCAGGTGAAAGAGTCTCCAATGGCGAGTGACTTTCCAACTGGTCTCGCGGTTCGCTCCTCCTCGCGAGAGCTTGCGAGGGCGTGGCGTACGACAAGTGCGCCTGCGCCTTTCCCTAGCCCTCCTTTCCCTCCCGTTCAAATGAGAGAGAGAGAGAGAGAGAGAGCGAGAGAGAGAATGACTTCACTCCTTTTCTCTCTCTTTTCCTCTTGTCGTTTCGCGTCATCAGTGCTGCCGCTGCCGATGCTGCAGGAAGTGTTGCTGCACGCGGATACCACGAGGTCAGACTTGCCGCGCCTCTTCTCTCGTATTTTCGCGGAGATGGACTTTTATACACGCGCGTATATAGCGAACGTCGAATCGTTAATTTTTCTCTGTTTACTCGCTGAAGAATTTCAGACACTTCGTTATCCCCGTGGATATATACCTGGCGAGAGATTGCAAGTATGCATATAGGAGAGGTGGTTCGAGATTATTTTAATGCCCGTGATTAATTAGCGATTTTTAATTCGTAATATCTCCGCCAACATCGTATAGTAGGCTTGCTTATCGCCGCGAGTGTATGCACTTGCTCTGCCAGCACTTTATATATTCGGCTCTCGGGCAGATCACACATTCAGCTGGCACTTCGGGCGCCTTCGCTAGATGGCGGCTGGATCTCGCTTATAGTAATGCCTTTGCTTCTCTTGGCGCGCATTCGCTCTCCGTGAAGAGTCGTTTTTTTTCAAAGAGAAGCTGAGACTCTCTAAACTTGATCGTTCCTGCCGATTCGTCGTAGAAAAAAAAAAATCAAACGTAGTTTCGACGAAAAACCAACAGGAGGCGTGTTCGGCAAAATTATTCCCTCGCATACGTGTGTGCAAAACAAACGATGATTCGTCGGCACACAAAAGCACGCTATACATACAGGTATATACGCCTAAAAGGCTGCCCGCATTCGAGAGGAATTTGGGAGGAAAGAGAAATGTGCGCGCGCGCGCGTGTGGCTATGTATAGTATGTAAGGGGAAGGCCGGAGGACTGCTCTGGTAGGGCCAGAGGGAGTAGGAACGAGTTGGCGCGCTCTGTTGCTGCTGCAACCCTCACCCGCGCGAGCGAGCGCGCGCGCGCGCCAACTTTCGTGGCCCAGCCGCCAGCGGCTCTTCAGACTCCGGAGTCCAGTCTGCCGCCGGCAAGCGTCGCGCATTCACCTTCGTATCCGTGTGCGTTATCATATATTCTGTACGTCGCGAGCTTGAGATATCGTTGCTGCATGCTCTTTATTATCTTCTTTTGACGTGATGCTAGACGCAACGGGTTGAGAGATACTCTCGTCAAACCAATTTTCCGCTAGCATCGTAGATTTTTTTTTTTTTTTTTTTTTTTTCGAGGACTGGTGCGAATCGCGATCAGTGTACTTCGACAACGCGGACGAGTGTAAAAGACACTAGAGCACGTGACACAGCAGCAGCAGCAGCAGCAGTACCTGTCGCTCCCGCAGTAGGAGCAACCAGCAACTGAAAGCAGTGAGTACTTACACACTTACCAGTGCTTGCGATAAAGAAAGTGAAAAACACGCGGGGAATGATAATTAATTCAAGCGCGACTCCCCATCGATTCCCACGACAGAATAGATAGTATACACACGTGGTCGCGAGTCTCAAGGCTGTCGTCTGCCTGAATGACTCGGGGACAATGTCGTGGGGAGCGGCTCGTCGCAAGCTCTCCTGCGCGCAAGTTTAGGCTGCATTTAAATGACTTAGCAGACAATCTGCCCATTAACGCGCGTCTATACGGCCGTTAATGGAAGCTATTGTTCACGGGAGCTATCTCGTCGGTAATAGACATCAGAGCAGCGCGCGGCAGCGAGCCACGTGTGTGCGCGCGCGGATGAAACACGTGTAGTAGCCGGGAGAGAGAGAAAGCTTGTCGTGCATAGTCCCTCTCGGCTATATCTATACTCACAGCCTCGAGACGAGCGAGAGATACGAGAGGGAGAAGTGGGGGGGGGGGGGGGGGGAGAGAACGAGCTGCTTGTATTGTGACTCAAGATGAGATCCTATTAGGATTACGTTAATTAATCTAATAAGTCGCGCCAGCGAGAGGGCTCTCGTAAAACTCCCCGCCGCCACCGCCACGTTATAGCGTTCTCCACCCTCTCTCGAGGCGCCGAGAAAGGATTCAACTTTACTTTCCTTACTTTCGCTCGTTGCGTTCGCGGGAAGCACCGCTTTCCGCATTGCCGCGTTTCCGCTGCAAGATCGATTGTTTCGAGTCTCGACGAGAATTGAGTAAAAAAAAAAAAATTGAAAAATTGAAAAATTCACCTCAATAATCCCAAAAAGGAGAGCGTTCGAAGCGCTGCGATGTAGCGAGCGTCCCGCGAATTTCGAGACGAATCGAGAGGTGTAGAGTAGCGAGAGAGAAAGAGTTCCAAAATTCCGGCGCGCTCGCTGCTCGACACACACGTACGGCGGCGGCGAGTCGAGGGACGATAGCCGAGTCCTGGCGCGATTAGGCGCGCAGCCCGGCCGAGAAGGTGGCACAGGACTAAACACACGCGCGGCGCAGAAAGTCCGCCTTGGCGAATAGAGGAAGGAAGGAGAGCAGGAGCGTTGCGTTGCCTCTCACTATATCGCGAATCTCGTCTGCCCGAAGGACATTGCACGGCCAGTGACCGGCTCTCTCTCTTTCTCATACACACACTGACTCACTGTATATATTCAACGTTTCCCTCTCTCTGATACTCTGCACTCCCTCACCTTCGGCTCCGTGGCGCGTTCTCAAGGAAACGCAACCTCCTCTCTTTCTCTGTGTCATTACCCTCTTGCGAGGCGATATTCGCGAAGCAACGTGCCGCCGATTCTACAATATCAGAGATCGATGTATTTCTGTCTCTGCGTCGTCGACTGCGCGAGCGATGTCGCAAGAAACAAGGCCGGAATATATTATACAGTCTCGAAATCGAAAGTCAGCCGTATAGTGGCGCCAAATTTGAAAATTGATTAACGCAATACATTATAAGCGCGAGACTTGTTTTCTAGTCGGTTAGACATGCGCACGCTCTCATATTACATTGTCGCCCTTGTGAGGGGGTGTGAGAGGCGCGAATTAATATTAAATTTCACACGATGAGTGCAATTTCATTACGCCATTCCAGGCTCTCGCCTCTCGCCTCGTCGAGCTATCATCCTCGCAAAAAATTGCCTTTCAAATTGCCATAGTGGCCCGGGCGAAGCACCTCTCTCTCTCTCTCTCTCTCTCTCTCTCTCTCTCTCTCTCTCACTCTTTTCACGATGCAGCCCGGCAGATA
This sequence comes from Pteromalus puparum, assembly GCA_012977825.3. NCBI lineage: Eukaryota > Metazoa > Arthropoda > Insecta > Hymenoptera > Pteromalidae > Pteromalus > Pteromalus puparum. Next base: position 56,545,039 of record CM053172.1, on the reverse strand, counting down.
AGAGCCAGCTCCGAGAGATGACGACAGCTCCAAATTAAAAAGGCCCTCGCTTAATTAATTGCCTCTCCGAAACGACTTTGATTGCATTTTTATCGCGCGACTATACTCTCTCGCTAAATTTATAACTGATCGCTCGGAATTATATACATTGAATATCCTGGTGCGAACTTTGCCCTTTGCTTTATAATAGTTTCATCGTGGAAAAAAAAAATCTCACGTCGCCGCGTCAGAGAAAAGATAAAGACGTGCATAAGGCGTGTAATCGTTGTCGGCGTCGCAAATTACATGAACGCACATTTGCATGTAGTTGCACATGACGAACGACAGGCGCAAAGTGGTTGCTGCACTTTTACGCGCGCTATAACGCCTATTTATATAGAGCTCTCTCTTTCGAGTCGATCAATAACAACACCCCTGCCTACATCTTTAGGTCGTGTCCCTTGGCGGCGAATGCATACACACACACACAGGCAAGCGACGACTTACCCATTGCTATGCCGCCCCCGGAAGCCACTTTATATTTTAGTGGAAATGTTCCACAGCCCTCTTCTAAAGACGCATATGCGTGCAATCGTCGAGCCTCTCCTTTGCCACTTCACTTTACCGCGTAATCCTCTTTTTGATATGTGTAATATTGCTTTTCGCTCGTCCCGCCGTGTATAGATTCGGATGTGTTTCTGTATATGGAGACAAGAAAGCGAGTTTTTGATTGACGAGCGTTATGTTCGCACGGAAGATTAATCCGCGACGAGCCGCACGAAAGTATATAAGGGCTGAAAAAACGAGGCTATAGAAAGAAAGAAGGACCGAACGCGTGTCGGAGAAATACAAAAAAAAGAAGTTATTGTCTCGGAGGAATAGCTCCGGAACGGTGTATACGGGCGATAGTTTCCGGATTCGCGCATTTTTATATCTCGAGCATTGTTGCGCTTTTTTTTTTCGCGACGACCGCCGAAGCTTTTCTTCGACTTGGCCTCCTTCGTCTCCCTGCGACGGATTTGTTTTTTGCATTCATCGCTTCGCGCACTGTGACGCGGTGTCACTTTTTTCGTCTTTCTCGTGCAATTAAAGAAAACGTTCATCATACTTGCGGTACACGGGGTATATATAGCTATAAAATAATACGTTCGACTCAATTTCAATCTGGTCGCGCGTTAGAATTTCCTTGGTGCGTTTCTCTCTATATGTATATAGGTATACATATACAGAATATAGACGTTTCCCGGTTCTTCCGCACCTCGCTCGAGCTCTCGCTACGCGTCTCTCACCTTGGGATTTGATTGAATTTTTTTCACACAGCCGAGAAATGTTTCCACCAAATGAATCCGTCGAAATATTGCATTCCGACAACAGCGTTTTCAATTTTTCGTTTAATAAAAGAAAGTTCCTCGTGTATATGTATACGCATCTCCTTCGCAGTATATAGAGGCGCGACATTCTCATTCCTCGCCGTCTCGTCGCTCATCTCTTTCTCTCTGATAAACGTGAAATACTGAAATCGCTTTCTATCAAAAATCGGCCACCGCTTATTCCTCCACAAATTCATTATCCGATTTCGGTTTATAACGATTGTCCGCAGCTTGCAATGGAAAAACGTCCTCGTTAGCGGAGCGGCGGCAATTTTTTCGGACGATTTCACATTATGTATATAACGCCGGAGTACACAGGCGCCCCGCGTGTGCTTCAGTCGCGTGCGGCATTTTTTCCGCTTTTTTTTTACTTTAATAAAGCTCTCTCTCTCTCTCTCTCTCTCTCTCTCTCGCGTGCGCGCGCGTCTCTGCAGCGCTTTGTGTGCAGGCAAAAACGAGAATTTTCCGGGTGCCGTGTCAAATAACGCGAATCGCGCCATGCGCGAGTTTTAATAGCGCCCGGAAATCGACGCGTGTGTGTAGCGTATGTGTGTATTTCGCGAAATTAATAACCTGTATAACGGAGCCGCCGCCGCCGCCGCCGCCGCTGCCGCGGGCTACATTAATCCGCCTTGTCAAACGCGCAGGCGAATCGTCATAATCCTTCTCTGGGCTTGATGATAAATATATTCAAATCGTCTGCCGCGCGTATATATACGCGATTTATAATTCGATTCGCTCGCGGCGACAAACAGGCCTGTCCCGTTATATGTGTGCGCGTGTACTGGCGGTGTATAATTAGAGAAGCGAAAAGCAGGATCGAGTATATACACAGTGACAGAGCTCGTCGAGCGTGTAGGTATCAGAAATTAGGAAACGGCTCTTCCTCCTCCGCGGCTTGATCCGCCCAGCTCGCTCTCTCATTTAGCAGAGTTGCAATAAGAGTATACTGTCCAGTTTCCCAGGCCGTTCGCTCGCGGCGAACTTTGCGCGCTGCTCCCTCTCTCTCTCTCTCTCTTTGCTCGGGTATTCGCAATTCCAAGCCAGAGTGAGAGGACGGGGGGGGGGGGAGGTGGTAGGGGCCTCGGATTCAATTATCCGATATTAAACTGCCCCTAACCACGTCCGTGTCGGCCTGGCTCTGTGTACGTCTATGTGTGTGGGTTCAAATGGCTGGCCCTTGCCTATACTGCCCTCTGGCAGCTACCACCGCGCCTCTGCTACAAGTATTAGATTGAATGGACTTGCTGTTGTAGTTGCTGCTCTGATGTGTCCAGATACGTTTGGAGGAGCTCGCTATCTCTCTCTCTCTCTCTCTCTCTCGTTGGATTCTCATTTCCGACGAGTTTTCTTCGGGAGATAAAAGGCGAAACAAGACAGTGTGTATCTGAAATAATCTCTATATACTCGCACCTTTTTCTTTCCGCAAGAGAGAAGGAGAGCTAAATTATACGTGATAGTTGCTTAATTGTCGCGCGCAGTATAATGTAAAGAGGCGGCGTCAAACAAGGCTCGATGATGATTAAATTGACGCACGCCTGGGCGCACTGACTAAACAGTCATTATAACGACTAGGTCATAATTGCGTGGACCGGTAACAAACACGTTAGCAGATAATCGCGCTTGCCCTCCCCTCCGAGCTCTCCGCTGCACACATACTGCTCAGTCTATGTACACTACACACACTATGCAGCTGGTGGCGCTACGGGCCTCTCCGTATATACCTGTATACACACACACATATATATATATATACGCCTAGGGCCTCCGTTAATTTAGCATTATAATTGATTTGCATATAGATTGAATCAGATAAATCCAAGGCGACGCGCGTCGCGCGCGACTATCAGCCTGGACAGACGCACACACGTAACGTCGTCGTCGTCACTGCTTCTATACTATATACGTGTTATATATACGCATGTTATATAGGTATATCGTATCGATTCGAAGAAAAGTTTCTTACGTGCACACATACACTCTCTCCCGCGGAGATTAGGATCGCTCGCGATACCGTGTTTATGCGCTCGCGCTATATACTCGCGACGCTAAAGTTCATTAGAGCAGCTCGAGCTGATGGACACGTGCATGCATTAATCAAGATTTTAATTACTGCGACGTGTAAGCGCGGGGGCAGCATAGCAGCAGCGGCAGCAGCCCATCTAAAAACTAAACATAGCTTCTCCAGCTTCATTTCCCCGCGACTCTCGCTCCTCTTTCCTTGTCTGCAGCAGCGGCAGCAAAGAGAGAGGGACTCTAATTAGAGCCCTCCTCTCTCTCTCTCTCTCTCTCTCTCTTTCTCTCGCGAGAAGCTCGAAGATTAAAAGCTGACTCTAAGTGCCGGGGCGCGCGCGCGCAGTGGAGCAGTTTCGCCTCTCCCGTGCTCTCTCTCTCTCTCTCTCTGTCTCTCTCGTTTAATAGCGATCAGCAGCCATTCGCGAAGTAACAACGAAACTGAGAATGCATCGAGCAAATGAAAGTGGGCTTATGTTTGCATAAGCGCGCGCGCGAGAGAGAAAGAGCTGTATCGATTCGCGGACGATTGCAGCGTTGCATACAAGTATATACACGTCAGGTGTATATATATACGCGTATACAAGTCGTGTACTTTTAACGGGAGCGCGAGCGCTCTTATATGCGCCCGATAGTCCTCGAAAGTGGGTTAAGTAAGAGGCCGTGTATGGCGTCTTTGACATCGGTGTATGTCTGTATAGAGATGCGTATATATACTCTCTTGCTTGGCCCTAACCCTGCAGAATATCCGACTGTATATATGTATACCTACCCCGGCTGACTTTCACTCGGGAAGACGCTAAAAGCTTTGCCGGTGTATCGCCGAGATTTTGCTTTTAGCACATTCAGGATAAAACGCGACGACGTTAATGCCGATAAACGTCTTTCACGCGCTCGCGCGCGACGCAGACTGCCGGGTTCTAATACATATACACATACTGCACGCGTACATATATATATTGTATATAAGCCCACTTGTGCCCCCATATACGCCGAAACTTGAACAAGCGGTATGCTGCGCAGCTCGTCGTTGTTGTGTTGTTGTTACTCAGCGGCGTCATTAAATCACGCGTAACGGCCCCTGCTATTGACTCCGCGGACAAATTTATCGTTGCGCTTCGCACACGCGAACACACAACCCTTGCTCTCTCCCTGTTTTCCGTTCCCTGCTGCGGCCCGTCATTGTTCTGCTTTATTCGCTGATTTGTGGATTTTACTGACCCCCCATCTCTCTCTCTCTTTCTCTACATAGCTATATCTATCTTTATCCGCGTGTACACTCGCAAGAGAGCTGCACCTTCTTCTGCTCGTGTACCGGCGTTTTATGGCTCTCCGTGTCTGGCCTGCCGCAGATATCTTAATGTCTCGCTGTATACCCCCCCCCCGTGCAGTTCTCTCTCTCTCTCTCTCTCTCTCTCTCTCTCTCTCTCGAGTGCGAAGGATTTCTCTTTGTCAAACTCGAAAAACGAATCGGGATGTGTATTACGTATAATCCGCTGCGTATAGAGGAGGCAAATGGAGCGCGCAAATTGCAGATTGCCGGCAAAGCAAAACTTGGACTTTGGAGGAATAGTTAAGCACTCGGGGCGCCGGGCTCGTCTCTCTTGGTATTTTGTGCAGACGCCGCAGCTATTTCACGCTTCCTTACCCTTTCCATCCCCCCTCTCTCTCTGCTCTCTTGCTCTCTTGTCTATGGCGTTCATTAGCCGGGCTAAATCTCCCAAATTGAATCAATTATTATGCTAATACACGCGCGGAGGGAGAGAGAGCTATAGAGAGCCTTCAAAAAGCCTCTCGCCGCTCTCCGAACTTTAAATCTCGCGATGAAATTTCTCTCTCTTATATCCTCTGTATATACAGCGTCAAGTCGAGCTCGTTTTTGTTTACGGAGTATTATGGAGCAGTTCGCATCTTCTCCGAATACCCGAGACTGCGACACACCGGGTTGATTGTTTCCTCGTAACTCATCTCATTAGCATACTCGAGAATGATCGTACACCGATCGGTTGATTGGCTCGTTTGAATTTAACATCGCACGCCGCTGGCGTGAAAAAGCATCAGTGTATAGCCACACAGTGTCCGCATACTTTCGTACATAATACGAGCTATCCAGCTGCAGGCAAACCGTATACGACTATGCGGCGCGCGACTATTGGCTTAGGCTTCGGTCTTATCTGCCAGATAAGGACCTGCCAACCCTTATAAATGCTTCCATTATGCGTCCCCTCTCTCTCTCTTCTCTCTACCGCGCGGTGGACGGTATCTCCTTTCCCCCCTTTTCCACCTTCAATGTTGTGCACACATGTATAGCAGACAGCGTGATAGCGCATCGTTGTCGTCTACTACGGCCGCCGCCGACTGGCGTCTATCTGATGAGAAGAGCGCGAAATTAATGTAACGGTTCCTCAAATAACCGCCTCTATACCGCCGGTGATAAACGAAGGCCGCAGCGCGAGACTTTGTCATACACACACACGCTGTGACAGAGGCTCATTATTTTTAATAGTCCTTGTATTCCTTCAGGCGCGTGTGCGTAATACGCGTGTAAACGCGAATCGCGGGCAACTGTATAATTGCCGCTCGTTCGGAGCACACAGCATATACGCGACTGCTGCTGGCTGGACCTATTGTTATTCCGTGTCAAATTTCGAGCTTTACTGTCCGACTCGTCCTCTCTCGTTATTGTATCGCGCGCGCGCGCCTTTGATATTTCACACGAGCGCGACGAGCATATAATGGCGTTGTACTTAGCCTCGACGCAGAGCGCACGGTTTACAGTGTGTATCGCGGATATCTTTTTACGCTTGGACAGAGAGAGAGAGAGAGAGAGAGAGAGAGAGAGAGAGAGAGAGAGAGAGAGAGAAGACTTATACGCTGGCCATTAAAGACACACGGCATTATGTCGACGGGCTGCTTCTCTGTATCGGAATATAATCTAGAGCGTATATAGTCTCACGTACGATTGGTATCGTCCATATACACCTCCGTACATGTGCTGTTGCTGTTGACGTGTTATCGGACACAAGACCGCGCCTATAATTGGTCCATTGTTAGACTCGATGCTTCTGCAGCTGCTGTTCACCGCGCATAGGCTCCTATAATAATCCTGCTCTTTTCTCACGCCTTCTTCATATTCGCGCGCGCGCATATAATACATCCCCGAGACGTCCTCTCGACGGCGGCCTGTGTGCTGCAATTTTAGTAAAATACGCACGAATAACAATAGCGGCGGATCGTGGGACGCGATAGCCGCTCTCGTTGACTTCCGATCGGGATATTGAATTCGTGACATTTGCGCGGGCTTTAGATACGTATATACACATACACGGCAGAGTATGGATACGATCGCACTGAGCGGTTGCACCGTTTATGCTCACCGAAAGTTGGAAAAGGAAGTGATTTTTTACTCTATAACAGCAAACAGGCTTTTGTGGCTTGACGCGTCCATTTCGACAAAAGCCCAACGGGCCGCGACGACTGTCGAATATTATCTCGTCGCGATCGTCGTCTACTTTTCACGTCTATGTGCGTGCTATACTCGACGGAACCGAATTTAAATCGTATATACAGCCAATAAGCGATAATCGGCGAATGGGACCGCGCGCCCGCGTAGTGTGGTTATACTCGATACTATAGACTCTGCAACTGGGCAATTTTCATTGGTACCGTTTCGAATACACGCGGGCTTCCCAGCCTGCACTTCCACCGTTGCTGCTGCTATACAGATGAACAGCGACTGGTGCGCGTATTCGCGTCGGCCTGGAAATTACAGGGGAAATTCGAAAGTTTGCGCCGTAGCCGTCACTATATCCTGATGGTGCAAATTCGAAATGTTCAATCCGCTCTCCGGTATATATATGCTGCGAGAACGCGCTGTAGTTAATGCGATTATTATAGTCTTGCACCGCTATACCACTGCTGCTGCGCTGTGTACAGCCGCTTATCTTTCGCCGCACGTTCGTATATACACATTTTTTTTTTCAACACGACTGTGTATATACACATACACGCACTATTCTTGAATAAATGTAATCCAAGCTCGGCCGAACTTTGCAGAGGACGCTCGTGTTGGAGATACTTTATGCGACGGGCAGTCGATATAATTTCTCGGTCGCTGGGAGAAAACAAGGCTTGATTATTTGCAGGGAGAGAGTGTGCGTGGGCGAGGATCGAGTCGTGTATATACTGCACTCGCTCTCGTCGCGGAGAATTAAGTGGTCGAGATAAAATGCTCGCTGCTACAGCTGCCCGAGAGAGATCGAACCGGTAAAAACTTAGTTGTATGCATCGACTCTTCTTTCTGATCTACTGTCACAGAAGTGTACACAAACATTGATAATATATCCCACGAGAATGTATAGACTATATTTTCTGTCCGTCAAAGGCCGGCAGACACTGACGCAGTGGTGTGTATACGGGAGCAGGTGATTTCGAAAGTACAAAAAACAATTAAACACGAGTCGATGCGGTTATTTCCCTAGAGGGTGAACAGCCGGTATACCGAGAGTGAGAGACTGATGTTTCGATCCTGCAGTACGTATGAAGAGGCATTAAAGCGATAGGACAGTGTCAGGCCGCGGAGGAGAAATAAAGCACGGAAATAAGATTAAAGAAAGACTGCATAGTGTTATTATATAATCGAAGGGGGAGGGGGGGGGAATCGCAGTGCGAGTGAATGAGCCGATGCCGCGGGGTCGGTGTACAACGAAGAGCCAAACCGAGAGCGCAATGTTCGTTAATGGAAAGGACCTCCGGTACACAGACAGAGAGAGGGAGAGACAGAGAGTTCTGGTGGCATACCGATCGATTTATCGATAGACAGATGGATACACTCTTGCTTTACAGGGGTGGCTAATTACGTTTATTACCCCCGTCCCCGGTTATGTGTTTGCATCGTATACACATTTACCGCTTGAATCCCCGGGACACGGGCTTGCACCGCGCAGGCTACCGCTACCCCCGTCCGTCTCTCGATTCCTCAAGCCGAGCATGCAAAGCGGCTGCTAAAGCGCTTCCAATCGTGTCGTTATTTTCATTTCTTTCTGCGCCCCTCTCGTCTCTTCCAATTCTCCCCGAGTGCTCTCGATCGGTTGCTGACACTCGCTGTGTGCGATAGTTGAAAACGAATAATCGTATATGAAAAAGTGGCAGTGCATAATTGAGCGACCAGAAACTTTACATCAGTTCGATGTATATATACGTATATACATATACGAGACAACGCGACGCTAGTATACGAGCTGAGGGGAAATGAGAATGAATGTAATAATATATTTAATATTCGCTGGCTCTTCCAGCGGCTCCTCTTCACTCTCGGTATTACAAACCAACCAATATTCTCGCCCCCGCGTTCTCCCTCTTCTTCTCCGAACCCCCCGCAGACTTGCTGCCAGTCTTCTATCTCTCTCGCATCCTTTTTCTGCGCGCGCGCGCACGGCACACGTGCTCTCTCTCTTTCTTTCTCCATCCACAGCTTCTAGCTGTGTATAGGTATATATCGGTAACGTTCAAAGTGCACCGACATTGTTTCCACTCTAACCGACACGCTCGTCGTTTTTCCCCCGCGAAAAATTCCTACGATTTTCAGCCATTCTATTCTCTATACACGCGCAGGTAATCTGTACCAATTTCGCTGCAACTAAAAGTCTCGTTAGAACTGTTTCGAGGATGTATAATACGATATTTCTTTCATACACATCGAAATCTTCTACTTTGCATAAAGAAATTTGCGAATTTCTACGCGGGCGTATATAAGCTAATATCGTGCGGCTACGAGCTATATAGGTGCGGTGAACCTTCAAAATTTCATTCTCTTCTCGCGGCCGGGGAAGGAGGCTGTCTTGAAAATTCCTCGCGGCGCAGAAGCAATCGCTTTAAGTGCGCCTCTCTCTCGGCTTCTGCACAATCCTCGCGGCTCTGTGTATACACTGATACACGATGCGCCCTTCTCTCTCTCTCTCTCAGCCTTTCTTCAATGATTTTTCCGAAGCTGCCTTTCTGCTCCTCTGGGAGACTGATGCCATTATACTCTGCGCGCGAGCGAATTATACAAGTTTAAAGCGCCGCAACCCTCTGTTTCGTGCACGTTAAGTATATTGTGCAAGTAGAAAAAGTCGAGATCGACGAGACACTCGATGCGTTGTTTGCTTTACGGTGAAGATTCGCAGCTGAGATCGATATATAGCAGCCGCGAAAGAAATAAAACTCTGCGAGGCGAGAGGAAGAGACGAAAAATGAGAAAAAAGGAAGGAACGAGAGCCGCGAAAGAAGAGAAAAAAAAAATTACTTCCTGCAGAGTTATTGGGTTATCGTGTGTATGATTAGCGCAAAAACGTGGCTAACACGTGTGGCGTGCAAAAAGTGCGCTACTGCGGCCGCCGCTGTTGAAAAAGGAAGTGTGCATGCATGTATATATGTATAGTCGCGTTGGAACACGTGAGAGGACGCCCGGCTCTATATACCGACGACGGCAGCAGCGGCGAGTCTTGATTTACGCGAGGTGGGCGTGCCCGCACGGAAGCTACAATTAGTTTATTAATCCCCGCGTCGGACTGACAGAGAACCGCCGCAGCTCTGATCTGCGCGACTACATATTATATACCTACGTCGCCCGGCATTACTCCTCTCGTTTCTCTCTCTCTCTCTCTAAATATATAACAATCAAATAAACGTGGGGCCTGCGACTTTTATGCGGCCAATTAATTTGGACCTCATTAAATCAATAAAAGTTCGCGGACGACTCTAGATCGTAAAGCATCGTTCCTGGAAGCTGTATTACAGCTGCTATACAGCTTCGGCCAAATAACTTTATTATTACACTCTACTTTTGCATTTAATTATAATTATATGCAGCGTAGATGGCATCAAGGGCAGAATTCCACTGAGCGCTGTAATTACAGGGTTTCTACGAAATTTTCATCGTGAAAATAATGTTGACTTATAGTTAGAGGGACTTATTTTGTTTGCAATTTCTTTGTTTTTGAAAACCTTCATCATTAGAAACTTCTTGAATTTCGAGCTTTGTGTATCATACTTTCAGTTGCACTAACGCATTTTATACCGTACTTTTCATAAAATGAAAATCCGGGAGAATTCCTCAATTTCCCGGGTCTGTATATACCCTGTATATAAAGCTGTATCCTTCTGTTATACAATATTATATCGTCACCGATGAGCCACGCATGTCGCGAAAAAAAATTATTCCGCGCCTTGTGAGCTGGATAAAGAAGAGTAAGAGACCGTGTGCACGCGCTGTTTTCTGCACCGCGAAACTTCTCGTCGGGCCATGCGTGATGCTCGTCTTTCACTCTCACAGCCTCCTCTCTTTTTTTTACGAGTTTTATTCATAGCGTCGCCTCGCTAATAAAAAAGTGCGGCTGCGCGTAGAGACATTAAACTCCTCATAGAAAGCTAGGCGTCTGTATACACCTGCACTCGTTAACAAGGTATACATTATATTGCGTAAAAAAAAAAGGGCGGAGGAAGAGAGTGAGCGAGAGATACGTGAGTCGGCTGCGGTGCGATCGTAAAAAGCCAGCAGCAGAGGCTTTTTTTCGTCTGTGTTTTCGCAGAGTCGAACACGTACGCGCAGCTCGAGGGACGCGCGTGGCTGCAAAAGTGTTGGATGGATATAGAACCGGGCGAATCGGCCCGTAGCATCCCGCGATGCAGCAGCAGTCGCAGCAGAAGAGGCGCGTGTGCGAGAAAAGTACGCTGATATCCTCCGCTGCTGGCTGCAGTCTCTTGAATCCTAACCGCCGAGATGGAGAAGAGAGGGGTGAGAGAGAGAGGGGGGGGGGAGGATAGTAGTGGACTGTTTTACGATCGGCTCGCTCGATTTTTCCCCTTTTGCTTCGATTTACGATACGCCAAAGAGAAATTATTGATCGCGGCCTCTCGCTCGCCTTCTCTTATTTGACTAACGCGTCTCTTTTTATGTCCCCTGGCCCACATTGGATTCTCATTGGCTGAACGACGAATTTGAGTATCAAAAGACCGCTCGTTAATGCGCGCACAATCGGCGCAATCGCTCAAGCCTTCATTTCGATGCATTGCTGCCAAGAGAGGGAGAGAGAGGAAATATTTGCCTTTGCGTAACGCGCGAAGCTTTGACGAGATCACAATAATACCATTTACGTATTCATACAGGTCTGCTGCGCAGCAGTCGCGCCTTATTTCCACGCGAGCCAGAAGCGTTGACCCCATGATCATTTATCGCCGGCGTCTCCACACACACACATACACACACAGCCGTCGACTTCCCCTTCTCAAGCAATTGCCGAGTCATGGCTATGCTAATGAGCCGGATAAATAATTCACCGACTACCGCGCTCGATATACTCGATCATTCTTATTGCGAGTCAATGGAATCAAGATTTTTCTCCGAGATAGCTCGGATTTCGCTTGAAATACGCTCTTTACATGTATAGCGAGGACTTTTTTTGCTGAATACAAAAAGAAAACTTAATTTCTTGGTTTTATTTTCGTGCTACACTGCTGACATTGACCAACCCCCAACGTTTCTGTTTTCCTTTCCGTGTGTCCATCGAATTACAGCTAATAAAAGCAAGTTGGTATTTAATGAGTCAAGTTTTATTTACGATTCCCTGCTGTCTTGAACCATCGCGAATCAGGGTAAATAACTCATCAGTTCAACCAGATGAATTATGCGGCACGCTATTAATTCCACGAGAATTCAGACTTTAGAGCCACGTTGTGGAATGCTTTCTTCAGAATAGAATTTGCTTCGATCGGATCGATAGATACTAATACAATAATACGCCGGGCTGCACCGTCATTCCGATGATGCTTATTATTATAGTCGAGTTACTCGTCTTCAGCGATCCTCATCTACTGGGAATTTCATTTTATACATAAACTATACAAGGCAGCGGTATTTTGGTGCCGCCTGTACGACACGAATATTGGAATTGCTTTGAAACCCGGTCTGCTTTATCCAGTAATTTCACTATCTGATAATAAAGAAAATTTAACTAGATTTCGTATTTCTGGCATCGCTAAATGAAAAGTACACTCGGCGATTTTATAGCATTTGTATCCGGAGATACAATAGTCACAATTTTATAACTAGCGAAGATTCCGTGATAATATAACGAAGTACACCTCTTGTTATCATATTTCCTCAATTTTAAAATGAACTGTCAATCAGAGGACGAATAGAATGATTACTATGTCTTTTTTAGACTAGGATTAGCTGTCACAAAAAAAATCTATTTATTACTGTAGCTATAGAAGTATATTACAAAAGAGAAAATTACATTTCAGTAACAATAGAGTAATGTATGCACCCTTAATATATTTTGATATTTTTTAATTAGAAAGAAAGTCCAAGTTGGCGAGTTGTTCATGCATGAGCGTGGACGATAATCGTTCCAAACTCCCATTAGAAGTCGTTAAGGTAGTATTGGGTCGATGCATCTTCCCGGATTGCATTGAGCTTCTAACTTTCTTTACTTTTTCTCGAAAATTGTCTATTTTAAGTTGTCTCTTTAAAAAAAAGTACACGCATAGGGCATGACTTTGAATTAAACTTGAGAATGATGTTGAGTATTTTATTTTCAATTCCAACAAAGAATCAATAAAGTTCCGTCGATCAATATAGCATAAAAAGTTTTCGCTCATTGTATTCAACTTGCGTTATACTATATACAGAGGTGTATAGTTAATAAAAGAAATAACACTCGACATTGATATTATTTACACGGAAAAAAATTCCATAACAATCCAAGCAACAATCAATTACTCCCGTAACAAAAAACAAAAAGAGATGGATCAATTGTCTTTTTTTTTCATTTTTAGCCGGCTAACAAGATTGGATTGCGATCTCAAATGGACGCGGTGTGTGTGTGTGTGTGTGTGTATATCCGTATAGCATTCCAATTAGTCGAAATAGAAAACAATGCAAAAGAATGACTTACAACAGCGCAGTGTCTGCTTCATTTATATATCGAGGTTAACAAAGTTAAATTGATTATTGTTGATTAGAGCATCAGATAATACACAGCTCTCCCTCTCGTGCGCGCTCGGCGGATTTAATGGAATATCGAGCAATAACGCCTCTTCGGCTCCGGCGCGCTTGCGCGAAAAAAGGGAAATCAACGGCTATAAATAAAACTTGGAAATGACTTGTTTTTTTTTATCCTTCTTTTTTTTTCGTTCCCCCCTATACTGCTCCTATCAAATTGTTTGCGATCCATGGGAACGCTGGCGAATCTGTACATTTGAAAAATGAAAAAAGCATAAAACCTCAGTCATAAATTGGCTGATCGGGCGCGAGTTCCGGGGCAGTGCATGGCGCTCTCGGGCGACGCGATGATAAAAATCCGACGGTGCTAAAGCTGCAGAGAGAGAGAGAGAGAGAGAGAGACAGAGAGACCGCTCGCTCGTTATACGGCTCCATCCCCGAAATTTTTCTGTAAAACTTGCGTCCGTGTCCTCGGGAATAAAACTATATTATACGTCTCTCTTTTCCGCTGATCGATGCGGCATTAGACCGACAATGCTTCTCTTCGTGAAATCGTGTCTTTTTCAAAACTGCAGTGGTATACTGGTGGCGGCGCACACGAACGAACCTCGTAGATATGTGTGTGTGTGTGTGTGTGTGTGCGGCGGCGGCGGCGGCACCGGAGATACGCCGTTCTCGAATTTCCATACACGCTCGGACAAACCGAGCCAGACAAATGCGCACACATCCAGGCCAGAGTCGCGCGGAATATATTCACTTCCGGCAATAGATTTGCCTGACCTCTCCCCCCTTCTGCGCGCGCGCGCGCGAGTGCGACGCATAGTTAGTTAGGGGTTAGGATCCCGCTCGCGCGCGCTTGTTTGTCCACGCGACAGAGAGGGAGATACTTGAGTCCGCGCCGCACAATCGGCCCATTGTGCCCCGTGATTTGTGAGGACGATTTTTTGACTTCCGCGCGCGGGGGGCGACGTCGCTGCAGATTCTATACTATGCGTGAGAGAGAGAGAGAGAGAGAGAGAGAGAGAGAGAGAGAGAGAGAGAGAGACACGCGCGCGGTCGTCGTTGGGATCCCCGCGTGTACCCATACAGCGAACACTGCGGCAGAGAGAGAGAGAGAGAGAGAGAGAGAGAGAGAGCGCCGGAGGTTCTATACCGGTTAAGGGTTGATCGATTTATGGGTCGGTGACGAAAGTTCGGGACACACGCGTGTGCGCGCGAAAAACTTACGAGGGCGACTGAATCTTATTATTCCCCTCGGTTCCGACTCCCCTATTTTTTTCTTTCGTGGACTTTGCAATGCTTTATTCATTAGAGCTATCAAATCACTGAATACCGGCTGTGTATAATACGTTCGTAAAGTCGCGACAACGCTGCCATAAATTACCTGCCAATTTAGCGCCATATCGCAGGCCGATTAGCCGATACGTGCACGTAAGCTTTCCACGGCGATCGGTTAACGATCGTTAAGTCGCACGGGTTTCGTTCCAGACTTAACGGGTTATTACGAAGGAGGGGAAAAAATTAATAATTATTCCTCTCGCTTAAAGAGCTATATGCAACTCGAGACGCGGGCGCACGATAGAGAGAGAGAGAGAGAGAGAAGAAACGGTCGTTCATTACGTGTCACACGCTCGCGCTCATTAACGATACACACAGACGTATTATGTGTACAAGCGACCGCGCGAGCTTTCACTTTTCGTCTAATTGGCTTTCGAATCCGCTATTTTTTCCTCGCGTTCCATAGCCTTTTTGGATTTACGTATATATGTGCAGCGCAGTCCGCCGCTAATTGGATGCAAGCGAGAATACCTCTCGCTACCGCAGGTATACCTATATATAACGTAAGAAAAACGGCAAAGTGTGCATTGTTGGACATGGAAATGTCCGTAGGAGTTATAGGAGAGAGGATGGAAAATGCGCGTGTGCTATAGCTATCTTTTGGGCTCGCATTCGATATTCGAAGCCGGATTTCGAGTTCGACCCCTACTTATTCAAGAGCATTTCGACACCTCGAAGGCACTTAAGAGGCTCTCTCGCGAGTCTCGAAAAGTCAATAGATCCCTTGGGAGTGCCAACGAGCGTCTTTCGTATATATATACACATTCAGCCTGCGGAGATCAAACAACAGTTATGCAGCAGTCTTCTTACTCGGCGACCTGCGCTTTATCTTCCTTTGCAGCTGGTTTATTACATCTTATACTGCACCAAGAATTTTGTTTTTTCAAAAAAGCATCGTTCGTCGGAAGCTTAAATAGATTACTCCAAAATTCCCGCGCGTACGCGTGCGTGATTAGCTTTTTATTGCTAGGACAAACTAGTCGCCGCGCGAAATAAAAATCAAAGCTGCAGCGTGGGTGAAAAAAAAAAACAACAAAAACAAAACCGAACGAAGAGAAAAATTCTGGCTTCCAAAAAAGGGGGATTTCCAGGCGCCCAACAGCAGCAGCATCAGGTTTTAGTCTCCGTCCCGTAAATTCACGTGCCGGTATTATAGCGCAAAAATAATTAGCCGCGCACGAGGTCTTCCCCTTATAATGGCGTGGACTACTGCATGCAAAGGGCCAGTGCTCGTATATACAGTCCAAACCGAGAGCGTTACCGCGGTGTTTTGTAATTTAAATTAATTGAAAAATATGCACTGTGTGTGTTGTGTTCGATTGCGCGTGGGCTACAGCAGTGGCACAGCACTGGAATATAACGGGACACATACTAGCCAATCATTCGTGCCAGCCACCAGCAATAGCTTATTGGTTTTTCTCGCTGATTTGATTCATTATCATTCTTGTTATTTATATTTGCACGCTCGATTGCACGTCGCGCGGCAGCTGATGGCAGTAGCCGAAAAAAAAAAAGAATTGTTTGCCATCGGAATTCCGCGGATTACATTCGTGGCTAGCAACACCTGTCAAAATCTCGCTCTGGTTTCCCGTAACTTCTAATTCCAAACGCCGGCGGACGGCCTATTATTGCCTTTTCTCTCGCGTGCGTCATTTTTTTGCGATAGCGTAAAACATAAAAAATGCTTTAGCGGGACACAACAGCCACTGATGCACCGGACGCTTTTAATGAGGTGTAAAAATATTTCTAAATTAACGCGACATAAACGAGGAATGAAAGTCGGGCTTATACATGCGGTGTTTTGTTTACTACTAGTGGTATATAGGACGCTTTTTTCATTTTTTTTCCACGTTTTTCTGTATAGTGTGAGCGTTGTACGCTCGTTAAAACGTTTGAAGCACGAATGTCAATCATTATACTATATATATACGCGTAGGCCCGAGTGCGTTGTTGCGTCTAAAGGCTTTGTGTAAATAACGATATTTCACCTGGTCGCTCACGTAGCGGCCAAAGCGGTCGGAGGTGGCTGATTGTTTTCGGAGCGCTTGTGCGACTGTATCGCCTCTGTGTTTTCGTAATATGTCGATGCTGAGACCGAAAGAAAGTGGACTCGAATTTCTCGAAAGGTTAGCCATTCGCGGCGCATTGGTTCTGCTGGGGACCAGTTTAATGCAAAGTTTTTTCATTGGGTAAATTTTGATTCCGCCAATTTATAAAGCGCTTTTATATACCAACGTAAATTTAGCGCGAAACTCGAGGTTCCCATGAGTTTACTATCATAACGAATGCGCAAATTCCAAATTGGAATACGTCAAAAACACACGCTATGATCATACTTCGATATAAAAATCTATTTTAATCGAATTCATGCCGAAGGCTTTTCACCATACCAAATAGACGCGTCGTCGATGCAGTTACAATCTGAATGTTATCCGAAATGAAATTCTGTATAAAAAAATTAATCAACCTGCATGCTATTATGTGAGTATTTATCAATGCTTCATCTCGATTGATGTTATCCTTTTAATTTCGCCATCACTTCTGTCGGAGGACGTACCGCGAGTATATACTGCAGATTTTAGTAGCCGATACGTATACCTATATGCGTATAGTATGCCCGGAGATAGAGACCGCAAGGCTGTCAAATAAGTCCATAGCACACGTGGAGACTAGACAGCAGCGGCGACGGCGGTGCCGATAGGATGCGAAAAAGCACAGAGAGCCGATCGGGAATTCGCGCGTCCGTTTCTTTGCGACTCTGCGCGCAGAGTAGTTTTCAGACGAGAAAAGGAAGGAAAAGAGATAGAGCCCGGGAGCAGTAGCAGCAGCAGCAAGATGCGTTCTTAATCATTCACGAGGGCCTGTCGGCGCGCGTTCTCGCGAGCGGCGGTCGAGCCTTTAAACGGTCCTGCTGAAATTCGTCTGGACGTCGTCACGCCGAACGAAATTTAAATCCTCTTAAATATTGAAAGAGCCTTGGCTGCTGCAGAGACGTCTATATGCTCTCTCTCTCTCTCTGACTTGTGCACTACTGTCATGCCTAATTCATTCCTCGACTCGATCCTCTTTTCGCTATGACTTGTCGCCTCCTGAATGAAACATACGACTTATTTTCCAACTGCTCCTCGTGTTTCTCTCGACTTTTACGTCGTCGGTTGCTTAGAAAAATTCAATTCGATCCTCTCGCACGGCACACCAGCTAGACAACTTTATTATTGATGCACCGCAGTCGTGCGCAGTGCGCGCTGTCCGTTGAATTAAATCAGCGTTTATTTTATTCAAATTCGGCGTGCTAGAGGAACATTCGAATAAGATCAAGGACGAGAATGAAAAACTGCGTGGCCGGTAGATATAAGTATAATAGAAAGGTCGGAAAAGTTGCACACCATTGCGCGAGTGTGTGCGGCGTGTCGAGTCCCACGAGTAGAGGGAGTACATACGAACACTCAAGGAAGATTGTTCCTGCAGCCTGTGTATGTTACTCGTTGAGCGCTTGCAAAAATAGGTGTGAGTAAGAGGTGAGACTGCAGGCGAGTCGTAAGAAAGCAAAAGGAGAAACACGCTGGAGTAAAACGATTCAATGGCATTCCAACGAGAGCAAAACGCTCTCGGAACATTATACCGGCGCCGCGTGTGCTTGTGTGCGTTGATACTGAATAAGTGTCTCGCGCGAAGCTTACGTTTTTTTTTTCCTTTTTGCTCTCGCACTGTTCCGCTTAGGCTGGGCCGAAAATTTACATAATTGAAGCTATATCGATGCTGAAAAAATCGTTCCGTTCGAAAGAAGTTCATTGTGTATAAAGCGGCGGATCGTCTTACAATATAGACTGGAGCTTTATGTTACCTCACTCTTTCACTCTAATTAAATTTCACGGTTTTTCGTGCGATTAAGGAGCATTAACACACGGTACAAAGGTGGCTCTTTCTACTCGCCGAGTTGTTGTCTCGAGATAATTAATTTCCCGACTATCAAAGGCTTGCGTACCGTTAAACAAAGCGATTTCGATATCGCACATAATAGATTTTCGCGGACAAGAAAACGCGCGGATGTTACAGTTACATGTACGTTGTACATAGCGCGTATCAGACACAGCACTGCAGCTACGGGTGATGATTAGTTGCCAGCGCAGCTAAGAGGTTTCTCTTGCCGGGAGAGAAGAAGCCTCCCCGACGCAGCGTCTACCCTCTGTGCTATCAAAGGCCGCGGGAAGGTCTGATTAACCTCGAGTTCTTCGCTCTCTCCCTCTATGTGCGTCGAGTGCGGCTTTCTTTCTTATATATACATTCGCATAATTCGCAGCGACGTCGTGCGTAATCTCCATTGTCGATGCAGCGATTTTAATATATACGGTGCGAAGCTCGTCTCGAGATGCACAAGTTGCTCGGAGAAAAGTTTAATTATAGATAGAGGCTATGGCAAGTATTTCAATTAGGTTCGCTCGGTTTTCAGGAAATTCATTAGAGGCGCTTTTCGATTTCTCCTTGGTCGCGGCGGCGGTCCAAGTGTGATGGAGCTGCCGAGGAGATGAAGGCAACGGGGCAGAGGAGGCTTTGTGTCGCTCACGTGCTCTAGCTTCTTTTCTTTTTTCTCACGTAGCTAATCGAGAAGTCCAATCGAAAAGCGCGCCCGGCAAAGGACGCGGCGCTTGGCTTGCTTACTCTTCGTACGTGGGCATCTATTTTGTAGCCGTTCCATGCTTCAAAGGACTTGCCCTTAGACGATCGCAATTAATTCGCGACTGAAGGGGGTTAATGGATTTCCATGACGCTATTCGAGGCTGATCCCTGCCAGCACCGCGAGCGAGCGAGCGAGCTCGTCAAGGGCTCCATAATGCAGCACTGTGTGCAATTTTAAGCAAGCCTTTATTCCGCCACCTCCCTCTCTCTCTCTCTCTCTCTCTCTCTCTGCTCCGGCCCCCCCCCCCGTTTCTCCCTCCGGGCCGGCACTCCCACGAAATCCCGCCGCCGCCAGCACTCCACACGTATATAAGACTCCGCGTCCAATACCTCCTTGCTGCGCCGGCTGCCTGTTGGAAAGGGGTTGATGATAGTTAATTACCCCCTCTGTCTTCTCTCTCTCTCTCTCTCTCTCTCTCTCTTTCTCTCCGAGTCTTCCCCTATATAGGTACCTCCTCTCTCGTTCCCCCCTTATATACCAGCTCGCGTTCGCGCTCGCGCACCGCCACTGCTAATTACTATTTTTAAAACATTAAAAGTAAAGTTTGTTAAATGAGTGGGAGTTAATTATGAAGCTACCGGGTTGGAGGTAATTGGAGCGAACGACAAACAAAGGCTCGTACCTGCAGTTCTCTCTTTCTTCCTCTTTCCCTCTCGTAGCCGTAGCCGCCGCCGCCGCTGCCGCTACTCCCCTGTCTCCGTCGTTATTTCTCTTTGGCCTCTCTTTTCAGCCGAGGCCGCACTTTATTTTCACGGAAAATTTCTGATCCATCCCGCCGCCGCCGCCGCCGCCACCAGCGCCGTTAATCCCTAGCCACGCGGCCACTCGTTGTCGAGCTTTTTCATTCAACTTTGCCAATTAACTTGAAAGAACGCCGAGAGCTTTTTTCCCTTCTTCTTCTTCTTCTTCTTCTTCTTCTTCTTCGACAACCCCCTCCTCTTTCCTATATACTCGACAAGTGCAGCGAGAATTTTTGCAGCGCCGCTTTTCCCATAAGGAGGAATGCGACGCGTTAACGAGCCTCTCTCACACACACACACACACACACGTTCACCTACTCCTTTTCGCAGCGATATTCTCAAAATAGGCCGACTTTTCGCTATTTCCGCCGCTCGCCCCATCAGTCTCTGCAGCACGGAGACACACGCCCCGTGCACGCATGTAATGTCTCTTCCTCCTCCTCCTCCTCCTCTTCCTCGCGCACCGGCTACTCCGAGTTATGCCTCTAAAGAGCTTTCTATTTACGCTCGCTCGGCTCGGCTGCACGAGCGCGCTGTGACGATTCAATTCGAAAAGGACAAATTTGTCTTTCGTGCGCTGCTGCCACGGAGCTGGCTTCGATTCCGACTTCTCTCTCGTGTAGCATTCGGCCGCGTAGTCACGTCGCGTCGGCGGCAAGAGGACAAAAGCTGCAGAAAATTAGAGGGAAAAGAGACCGGTGCGCGCGCCGAGAGTGGGACTGCAGCGCGTATACGCGGAATGAAAAAGGTCGAGCGCTTGGTTTTCTGAGAAGCCCGCGCCACAAAGATGAAACTTGATGTATGTCCTGGCTCTCCCATTCCTTGTCCTCGTGTTTAGTTAATAGCCAATATTCCTCCTCCTCCTCCTCCTTCTCCTTCTCTTTATCTTCCTCTTCCTTCTTCTCGCGCTCTTTCATTCCCAAAGCCTCCATATACTCGGCTCACCCAAAGAGGCTCTCTTAATACCTTTTAATTCAGAGAGAACTGAGAGACGCTCGCTTTCATTTCTTAGCTCGAGCGTCGTGAATCCATCACACGAGCTCCAACTGTCCCCTACTATAAGAGCATTTTAAATTACGCTTATATGCTCACGATTATCGGACTATTATTGCTTCACTCTTTCGTCTGTTTTAGCTCGTCGTTTGAGGAGGCGCGGCTTAATAATCGCCGCATAAAATTAAATGAGTGCCTTCTTCATTCAGCTACTCCCCCCACCTCATCGACGCAATTTCCATAATTGATGATTGAGTAATAAGTATCGCGACAAAGGAATGCGCGCCGCGTAAAAATCGTCGACTCGAAAACAAAATTGCGCGCTGTCGATTACGACAGCAAAAAGGCTCCATCTCGAATCTGCCCGTTAGCTATCGGTCATTACAGCCGTGCTCTCGAGTATCGCTATTATTATTATTATTATTATTATTATCGTCATCGGCCATTTGGGGTCATTTGAGCGCTCGCGATTATGCATGGGACGACAAACGGTGGCCCGTGGCGATCCACTTTGGGGAGTAACGTCTTTGTATACAAGCGTCTATTATCGCGAGCTCGTATTATCGTTATAAGTGAGCGAAAATTGCTTATCTTCCAAAAACGTTCCCTTTAACATGCAAACATAAGCTTCTGTTTACGATCGGCCGTCTTGCCGTGCCCGGAACTCATCTACTTATACAATTTTACATATCGAGAGACTCTGAATAATTGAAGCTAAATCGTTAATTTCAATCGCTACGCATAACGCGTAGCAAAAGAGTACAATTTATAAAGACTGCACGGAGCACGAAGCCAGGCGGTTTCTCTTTCGTTTTAGCTTTTATTTGCCGGAGTAGTGCGCGCGCGCGCGGAGATATCTATACTATATACACAGCCAAGAAAGCAGAGCGATTCCGAAATAAGAGAGTAGAGGAAGACGCGGCGGCGGCGGCGTCGACGACGGCGACACTCGTCCCGCGATTGGCTTTGCCTAGTGAATTTATCGAGATCGACGTCGAGTCGAGTACAATTTGTTGGAAAGCTTACGTGTCTCCCCCTCTGTATATACTATACCGCATGCACACAGCTGAATGAGTTT
The DNA here is from genome assembly GCA_012977825.3 of Pteromalus puparum. Lineage (NCBI taxonomy): Eukaryota > Metazoa > Arthropoda > Insecta > Hymenoptera > Pteromalidae > Pteromalus > Pteromalus puparum. The sequence goes on along the minus strand of CM053172.1, from coordinate 56,522,865 downwards.
CCTCGCTCGATGAGTGTATATACGTGTATATACGCAGACACGCTTAAAAAGGCTCGCGTCGATACGTGAGAGAGTATATAATGCATTATAGATACGAGAGAACGAGTGGGAGGGTTGTACACAGTATATATATATATATATATATAGTATAGTCGTGTAGATTATACTCAGCTGTGGTACGTATAAGCGTGGAGGGAGAAACGCTTTCTTAACGCCGCACTTTACTTTGGCACAAATTAATTGGCAATCTCCGGAGAGAGCGCGAGGGCTTAAGTGGCTTTTTTTCCCGGCGGGGCCTGCGCGCCTCAGCCTATTATACCGATATGCATTACATTGCGCGACATTCGAATGTGTGTATGTGTGTATGTGTGTGGCGGAAGAATATAATACGCATCGAGAATCACGATGCTGCTGCTGCTAGCAGTTAAAACTCGCTTTCGAGCCGCGCAAAGAGGCTCGTCAGCTGCAGCTCCAAAGTGAAAGTTTATTGCTCGGCATGAAATTATCCGAACGAGCCTGTATGAGTGCAGTTTCATCCGACGGTATATAGCATTACTCCGGGCGCAAAGTATACAGCTATATATAGGAATGCGAGCAAGAGAGAGAGAGAGAGAGGTGAGCGATGAGGTTGGATTAAAGCTGCAGTAGGATATCGTGTTGATTTATCATTAGCGCGGCATTGAAGCAGAGCAGGAGCTGGTACAATAGGCCCCATTGGCCCCCTACCGTCTATATGTATACGTGTGTGTGTGTGTGTGTGTCTGTGTGTGCGCGCGTATCTCTCTCACTCTCTTGTCTCCACCGTCTCGACCCCACTCGCGGACGGCACAAGCTCGTCCAAGGATGAATATACCCCAGGTATAGTCAGGGAGCTGAGGCAACAACGACGGGCCTCGATAAGCATTCAGATTAGCGTGACGCCTCGAACGTGTTTACGTTTAATTACGCTAAGAGTCTCCATTAGGCTGGACCGCTGCCAGCCTCGCCCGCCAACACTTGCCAGTCGCCGCGGTCTTTTACACTGTAGCTTGTATAACATATTCTTTCGTTTTCAACGCGTCCTTTCGCGGCTTTCTTAATGCGACCGATCGTCATCGGTCTGCCACGTTATAACAACGTGGTCGGCAAGGGAGCTTGGAAGCTTTGCGCGGGTGAAAACAGCGCTTGTTAAGTGAGAGAAAGCTACATCGTCGGAGATGAATGCTTAAGGCGCTCAACAAGTTGCGGATTTTTCTTTAATCAGAGCGAGCACCTTCGCTGCAGCTGCCGCCGCCGCCGCCGCCACATCGGGCTCGTTTTCAGCGCGCAGAGCGCTACTCCTCCCTCTAAACTGCTGCTTATGACGCAATAGCTCCTGTTATCATCGTCGTCGTGTTGCGGTTTTATCTTTCTCTCCTCCCCGTTCTTTTTGCCCGTGGATTATATACTGCAATTCGCCAAATTGAATGGGAATATTTGTTAGTTAGCCAATCAATTAACTCGGCTCCACACGCTCGGCACGGATTTCCGTATAAAATAAATCCGCAGCGTACCGGTACGATCTATTTAATTTCGCGCTTTTTTGCCTCCGATTCACTCGCCGCTGATGCTTTTTTTTTCTTTTAATTTTATTAGCGAGATTGCAATCGGCGAAAATGGAGAGTTTTATTTGTGGCGCGCTGGCGTACTGCTCGATGCACCGGCTGTAAATCCAGAAGGTAAACACTCTTCCTCCCAGCCGATACTCTCTAAATTTGAAGTAGCGAAAGTACACTGTTGTGCACTATTCGTAATGTTGTAAAGTGTGTGCCAGACCATTTACCATTTAAAAAGGCGTTATAATAAGTGGATCCGAGTAAGTCGATTGAAAAATTCAAATTTCGCGCCATGACGCAACGAACGCTCACTGCATCGCAAAAGCATAAATTTTCATCGTTATTCACTCTTGAATAGTGAGAAAAGGATTAGAAGTTGAATGTTCAATCTTTCAAATCGAGGGATTGCTTAATGCAAAGGCTTTGTGTGCACATCTGCTTAGACGTATAAGCGCAGTCGCTGCTGCCACTTTTACTCTTTTTACGCGTCTATACGTCCCGTTCATTTCTTCCGCTCATTTCTTCAGCTCCGACTACTGCTACTACTACTACTAGTTCTTCTTTTGGCAAAGAGAGAAAGAGACGCGATTGCTTACAGCACGTGAAAAGGTGCCGCTGCGCGTTTGTTTGCGCGAGTAAAGCTCACCCGGCTACTGCTAAAGTGAAGTGAGCTTTTAGCGAAGTGGCTGATTTATCAATGTATTTATTCCGAGATATTGAATTCATTTAGTTAAGTAGTGCGCGCAGCCGGGGATTTCAGCTATACGGCTTGCTCTCCACTTAGCGGCCTGCAATCTCGCTCTCTCGTAGCTTTTAGCTGAAATTTCGAAGGAACGAGCTTTATTTCATCTGTGCGAGCATAGATAGCGTACTGGTATACATCGGAAGAGCACCGTTGAGCGGACTTAACTTCGGTAAGTTGCATTCGGAGAAAGACGCATCTCGCGTTTTGTTTTAATTATAGGAGGAAAATCGAGAGGGCCTCGGCCTTCAGTGCAGTGTATAAAGCGCAGCCGCAAGAATTACGTTAATGGTGGATCAATCCGGTCAATCGCGATCGGCGCGAGTTTACACGCAACGGCGTTCCGGAACCGCAGCGTCGGTGGTCGACAAAAATAAATACGCTCGCCTCTTTCTCGCTCTAGCGTCGCGGAGTGGCAAAAAACTGCAAAAAGAGCGGTGCGAATAAACTATATACACTGCGCTGCAGAGAGACGAAGAGAGAAAGAGAAAAAGCGCCATAGTAGCTTCGACGGGGGCTCTCTTTTATTTACCCTATCCACGCGCGCGGTATATAACCGGGAGCGATCGCGCGTCTGCCTCTCTCTTTCTCTCTCGCGGTGTTATTTATTTATTTTCCTAGAGATTTTTCGGGAAAAATTCAATTACGAGATAACACGTGCGCGGCGGCGTGCGCGCCAGAGAGAACGCGGGCTTTTGTATAATCGCTGAAAAATTGGTCGACGCGCGCCAGGGGTGTGTATAGGCGAGAAGCCCCTTTTAAAGCTTTCGGCCCGACTCGACGGCGCGCACACACACACACACCCACCCCTCTTAGCCGGACTGCACTTTCTCTCTATCTCTCGTCCGCTCACTGGTGAGCGCCTCTCTCGCTCTGTTTAATGCAGTCCATTAGAGTGCATTTAGATCGAGGGATAGTTAGAGCGCTCTGCCCGCAGGTATACACACGCTCATGGAGCTGCCCGGCCGCATCTATGGAAAATTGTATACAACGTTGATAGCCCAAAAGCGTCGTATGCGTGTATATAGTCTATCGTTTAAAAGTGTTTAGTTTTTTAATTATGATGATGACGACTCATCTCCTGCGCGCGCAAATACTTAAGCTAGCGTGTATATAGCATATTAATATATCGATCGGTGCGAGTTTGGCGAATTAAGGCTCCACGAGGCTGAGGAACACGGGCAGAATTCCATGTTCTATTCATTATAAGCGCGCGCGCGAAACTTATAGAGCTGGTCGCTTATAGGAGGTCGCTGCCGCCGCCGCCACCGCTGGTTCTAGCTAGTAGAATATTCAAGCAATTTCGCGATTAATGCTCGTGAGGGAGAATTAGGAAAATGTGACCGAAAACGAAGGGACGCGTTAACGTTCACTTATTTACTGAATTCGCAATGCTCATCTGAATTTACGAGAGCGCGGCTCTCACGCGACAAAGAATTAAGCTTCCAATACATAGCATCTGATGCTGTGCGTGTGTTACACACGTGTGTGTGTGTGTGTATATATATATATATATATACGAGTGTACTAAGACGCGCTGTGAAGGAACATTTGCCGCTCTCTATATATGCTGCGCGCTAGGCGGATTTAATCCTAGCAAATTAATTCCATTTTCTCGGAGCATCGCGCATTCTCTCTGTGTTTCGTCCTTCATCAGCTGAGCTATGTGCAGCGTTATGCCCTCTCCCCCCTTTCCGCTCCACTACCTTTTCCATCCACGCCTTGTCGCTTCGCTCTTTCTCTCTCTCTACAAGGAATTGTTAATTGCTCGTGCAGCACCAATTTGCATTGATCAATTTTAAATCAAGAGAGCGCGCTCGACGTATACGCCTGCATATATATATATATATACATACGTATACATAGCTAGATGTGCGCGAAAAGTGCGCGCAGCTTAGATCCAAAGACGTGCGCGTATTACGACGAGCGACGACATAGTCGATTGAGTTACTCGTTCCGCCGCCAAGCTGCAGGAGAAGAAAGTAGACGATGTGCGCGCAAGAGCGTCATCCTTCGTGGAATTATTGCGCAGTCGATGAATATGGAGGCGAATTTTAATTATATATCCGGGAAGCTATACGCCTGCAGCTTCATTACTCAAATCACTCGCTTCCTTTATTCATAACTCGCGCGCGTATATTTTTGCTCTCGGTGTTATTTGCAATAAACGAGAACCATCAGCCCTAGCTTCAGAGAAACAGCGACGCGCATTTGTACTACAACTATAATAAGGAACCGATAATCGAATGTCCCCGTAATCGATGTAATCGAATCCATCGTGCGGATATATACACGCTATACTCCGAAGCTTCGAAGAACCAAGACTGTTTAATGAAATCGCGCGAGCTCTTGAAGCGCTATTTTAATTATACAGCGCATCCCTCGCGCCCAGACAGACGTAAGCCGTAAATCTTTGGGATGATTAGACGCAGCCGTTACGAAATCAGCGCGCGCTGCAGCCGACGAAATTAACGAACGTATAATATACGTGGCGCGCGAGAGAAACCGATCCCATGTGCACGAGCGCGCGTATAATTACTGAAACACGCTCTTTCGATAAAAGCACCGTGATCGATATACAGAACTCAAGGAATTCTACTGCCAGCAAATTTAGACGCTCTCGATCGCAAGGAGAAAAGAGGAGGAGAGGACAAGGGAGAAAGAAAGCGTCATCATAGGAATGTAATACCGAACCAATTACTCGAACTCAATACCTATATAGAACGCACAGGACACCAGCTCTCTTTGCTCGCGGAGCCACCGCAAAGCGATCTTCTCCTCTCTCTCTCTCTCTCTCTCGAAGAATGCTATATTTATTTTCTCTGCTACTGCTGCAGTGTACCTTCTCAGTGTCTGTGTATACATAGCTCCCTGCCTGGCGCGCGATACAAATCAATCATCTTTACACACGGGGACGCATAAACTTTTTCATCCGCGCGCGCGCGCGTCCCAAACAAGAGATTATTTACGTAGCGGCACGCGTAATGTGCTTGACGCGCGCGAGCATAAGGAATGTGCTAATGAGATCATTTAACGAGCTGCCCCCCTCAACCCCCTCCGACGCCGCGTCACGTCCTAAGTCCGCCTCGCCGTTAGGATATTTACCATCCCGTTGATTTACGCTTTTCTCTGCGCGCCCGACGCGAAGAAGCTTCGGTGGCTGATGCTCCGTCACCGAACTACACATCGTGGGGTTATTCTCGGGTTGCTGCTGCTGTTTCATTGTTTTTTTGCTCATCTCGCGACGTACGGCACATTATGCACTCGTCGTCTCGGAGCGCGACGGGAAACGAAAATGCGACGACGCGGAAGTTTCAAATGCGTCGATTATTCGCGCGAACTTCTACTTTAATTATTATACGAAAAGCACACGCGTAAATCAGACGCTGCGCATGACGTGTGCCTATACGTATACGTATCTATAAATACAGATGTTTATTGGAAGGTAAATTCGAGGCTCGCTCGTAAAACGCTAGAGCGAGAGAGAGAGAGAGAGAGAGAGAGAGAGAGAGAGAGAGAGTCGGGCGCGTCTCGGAAGATTTCGTTCAATTAAGGTATCTCGTTAATTAATATCTCTCGACTGTGGAGCAGCAGCGGCAGCGGCGGCGGGCATATATGAGAAATTCGGGCCCGGGGAGCTTAATTCCCCTTCGCCTCCCCTGCTCCCTCTGCGAAAATCTCATTGGCCTCGTGATTTACGCGCGGACCAAGCTTCTTCTTCTTGCAGCGAGACTCTCTCCTTCTCACTCTCAGGCTCGTTAGCATAGAGGGACAAGTACTCGCGAGGGAGAGAGATAATCGTTTCCTGGGCTTCTTTTCTCTATACTCCTTCTGTGCGAGTTGTACACCCCTCCCGCGGCGCGTCGCGCGCATAAATAAGGCCGCAGAATTTATAATGACAATTACCATAAAAATTGTCACACAATAAAATATTTGCCAAAATTTACGACACAGGCGCTCGCGAGAGGGAGAGAGAACGAAGTCGAACAAGGGACGACTATAAGCGGTTATAGCCTCTCGTCCGCCCCCACCACACCGACAGCGCAGCAACGCGCGGCTCCGGAACTTTACAGCCAATTATTTTATACGTCGTTTTATTGCGCGTCTCATCTCGCGCGAGTCTCTCTCTCTCTCTCTCTCTCTCTCTCTCTGCTTCTCGCAAAATGGAAATCTGCCGCTGCGCGTCTGTCGCGTCCGTGTGTGTGTTCGCTTTGTCCATCGGATTTGGAGCCTCGTAATTTAGAGCGGTTTATCAGGGTGGTGGGGCAACTTTCTCTATACTCCCTCTCACCTGTGGAATCTATATGTTTGCTTTCTTTTTCAGCTCTGTGGGCTCGCTCTTTTTTCTCGCATTTTGAACAGTCCATACTATAACACACACATATATACACACACACACGCGCGCGTATACAGTGTCGTGCACGAAAGGTCTTGAAATGCGCATACATTAGGGGCACGCGATCCCCCGAATAGGTAGCGAAAATTACAATTTAAATGCGACCAACTACAGGCCTCCGTATACCTGTATATACACTGCACCCTCTTTCGCTCTCACCTCTGTATCTCTCTCTTTTCATCTAAACATCTCATTTTTATGCGCCACTCGAATTCCGCGGGCATTCTTATTATGCTGCTGCTGCTGCTGCTGCTGCTGCTGTTCTGCGCAGGGACGATTCAAGTTCTCGAACACGGTCACGCGATTTCTGAGCCGCATCCGAGTGACCGCGCGCGCGCTGTGATTGCGCGCTTATTATACGTACACACGCCGCTCATAATTATCCGTGTGCGCTGCAATAGTTCACGTAATTGGAATATCCAGGGGATGTAAGTTGCGGGTGGGATATATATCGGGGGCTTAGCACAAATTTCTTCGAATCAGACGAAAGCCAATTACAAGTTTAATTCGCGCACGCGTATATACACGGCTTCGTGTGCCATAGCCGAGGCGATAATTAACTGGCTGCGCGGATTGAATTTACTTTCCTTTCGAAACAATTGCGCGTCGGGGAGTTTCAGCAGCTGCTGCTGCTGCTCCAATGTCGCCAATATCGCGAAAGCTGTATTATACGTAAAAGATCAATTATACGCCGCGTACAACGACAACGTCATAATCGTTACAATCCGTTTTAACGCTATAAATGTGGTATGTACACGGTTGTTGCGCACTGTTGGATGTCGCCGTGGGCGCTGCTCTGTTGTTGTCCGCATTTTCGATTAACCGCGCGCGTGCAGGAAAAGCGGACATTAATATAATGTGTATAAGCGACGATAAACATTCAATCGGCCGAGCTCGTAAATACTTTCTATTTATACACGTTGTGTGATGCATGTGTGCTGCTCGTGCATCTCATTATATATTCTTGCCTATATACTTTCGAGTCCGCGGCTTTATTGCGCTAAGCTTGAAAGTTATATCTGGGAATCGATTGGAAAGTTATATTACAAACTACGACAACCGGTCGGATAACAAATCAATCAATGCATTGTCGTGAAGCCGGATGTATAGTGAATATATATCGGATCAGACAACACTGCGCTCTACGAATTTCCATGTACTAATTTAGAAGAAGAAAAAAAAAGGAACGGGGACGAGTAGGCGTTGCGCGCAATCTCCCGGTAATTAACCGCTTCCTCAGAGCAAAGCGTTGTATCAGGCCCCATCCATCTGCGCTCATCGCGCTCGGGCCCGAACAAAGAGCCATTTTCCTCCGCACGCTGTGATCGCAACTTGTTGCACTATACACAGAGTTACGTCGCGGCTAGACGCAACACTGCTCGCTTAATTTTCGTATAAAACGTGTATATGTGCCGCGATAATATGCCCCGTTTTCAGTTGGCTAATGGATCTGTACTGTTTTAACACTACTGATGGGCTGCGATTGAACAACGCAAAAAAGTGAATTTTTGAAAATCTATACGTCGGTAATTCGGAAAGCGCGAATGGAAGCAATTTACCTATATAATTTAGGCATTAAAACGTAGTCGCTCTACGAGAGAGAGAGAGTGAGGTGCAAAGCGTTAAAGCGTTCGCGCATCCGTGAAGTTGGCCGACGACGTCACAGGACACGTCGCTCAAAGCAGAGGCAGCGGTGGCGGCGGCGTAAGCGCGCGAGAATGGCCGGAAGTCGTGAAATGGGATTAACGTACGTTACATACTTACTTGCCGCCGCATGCACGCGACCGTACCAAGGTGATAATTGAATAGATAGTCCGACACTTGTTATATGCCCTCCCGCCTCCACTTATTCCACTCGACTTTTCTTCGCTTTTTTTTTGCACGCGCGCGCGCGTTTTATACCGCGTATATATAGGTGTATCTATTGCTCGTCACGCCTGTCGTTTCTATTATGTGGGTTATAATTACGCTTATTTTTTTCTAATCGTTTTTGGGACGGACGTGCGACGTGTATAATTAATATATACATGGAAATATATTTATTTGGTGATTAAAACGCCCCTCGAGGGGACTATTTAAAAAATTCATTGGAAAAATCTCTCTAGGTAAAGTATGTAGATCTTATTTTTGATTTAACGACATGCTGTCCGAGCTTGCCCGCTATATCACCGCGAAAATTCATAATTCAGTACACCCGAGTGCGCGGCGCAGCTTCTTTTCCAACGGTCAAGCTCTGTCGCGTATCGCGCGTGAGTGTTTCTCTATGAGAGTCCAGAAAAGCTGCTGCATTTTGATCCTCTTATACATCGTCGTATCCCAGAGTCTTTAATGCTCTGCCTCGTTACTGCCCGGATATACGCGGTGGCAGAGGCCGGATTTTCCTAGCTGACCGTCATCGATATTTTCTCTTTGCCTTATATTCCCTCGTCAGTTCTCTCCCCGTTAAAACGGACTTCTCTCGTCGGCCCTCATTTGTATGGCTCTTGAGAGGACAAGCTCGGCCGCTTCGATATTCCGGCATTTCTTTCGTCCCATGCGAAGCTCTCGTCTTTTCCAGTGCGGCATCCTTCCTGTATATACAGCGGTCCTTTATTGCCAGCGTGGTCTCTTCTTTTCCTCCAAGTGCGCGAGAGCGACGCTGATGCCGCTGTTATTCTGTCTCAGAGCTTTTGAGCTTCTCCAGTTATTTCCCACACATAGACTGCACACAGAGATAACGATTCCGTCCAATTTATTAAGTGCTCGACTCGCCGCCGCGTAATAATGATACCGTCGTTGACGACGAACCGAATTATAGACGCAAGTTTCTACAACTGAGAAGCTCATTGTGAGTAGCCGCTGATGCTAATGCTCTTCGCTGCATCGGTCCACTTTGTCCTTAAATAACGAAGCCCCTTGTGTGTGTACATAGTCTTGAAAGGTTTCGGTTTTCTCTTGCCACTCCTATAATATACTCGAGATGAGTTCAGCCGCTATACTGCTAACTGCTAATGAATTCTCGCCTTTTTTCGTCTCGTCTGCTCATTAGCGCGTCTTTCTTCTCTGTGTAGTCCCGTCTTTCTCGCGCCTCTTCGACTCTCCCACGAGCCGCGCGTGCAACTCAAAATTCGTATAATACTGTATATATATTCGGGCTTCAAAGTTGAAGACGCGCGCCTTTATCGGTGCATCGCATCCTCCAGTCGTTCACCTTTAAGGGGTTCCTATTCTTCTCGATAGCGAGCGTCGCTCCTCTCTTGAATACTTAGAATACCACGAGATAGTTTTATAATCGTCCTTAAACTCTCCTTGTGTATACCTATACATCCACCGCGTTATCGTTCGTTCTGCATTGTTATTGCTATCGATCATTATTGTTGTTATTATCACATCAAACTACGCTACAGCTGAAAAGAAGCGCGGCGTCTCGATTGTACTCTTGCCGCGAGTAATAGATGTATACAATTAATATACATAGCACACACAGTGTGATTCTCATTTAGATAGAAACGGCGTCAACGTAATAATTAATCTTGCGAGAGGTGGACGGGCCCTTTGTGCATACAAGCGACGATCGATGATTGCAGACTTCGCGGCACACCGCGCTCGCCTGTACATGCATTATATCAAGAGAATATGAGGCAGATTAATTGATTGATACAGTATGCGTTTATTAAAAGCCAGTGCCGTGTATTTTTGCCACAATTAAGCCGCCCAGGCTGCAGCTCCGCGTATATTGATTTAAGCCGCGATCGTATGGTTTTTGAAGGAGAGAATCATCTGAAAGAGCAAAAACTAGAACGGATATAAATATACTATATACACTTGTATATACGTGTGCGGAGAAACGAGCGCAGCAGCAGCAGTCGATCTTTGGCTTTCAGGTGCGTCTAAATAGAAGGAAACCCGTGTACAGGGCAAAATGTGTTTTTAATGATTCTCAGCCATCACTCGAAACTTCCTGCTAGAATCACGGTTTCAAAGTCCCTCATTTGCGCGCACGATGTCGTTTAAATCGTGAAAAAAAAAAAAATAGCTGTGTGCGTGGAAGTCTAAAAAACTTAAATGTTGACGAGGGATGGAAACATCTGCTCGGTTAGAATTTCGAGCTGCCGTTCTTCGTTTATTCGCACTGGCATACAGCTCGTGGCTGCATACTACGATAATCGAAATTCATCAGCGAAATGAAACGTATATCACATATATGTCTTCTAACGGACTGCAAACAAAGCTCGCATCCTCAATGAGTAATATATGTGTATAAGTACGCCGGGAGTACAGTACGAGCGTCGCGGTGGATATTAACGATCGCTTCTCGTTTATTCCTTGTTATTTCCTTACGTTTATTACTTATTAGACACTGCGCGGATGCTTTCTCCCCGCGAGCTGGTGTTGTACTCGGCTGTAATTACTCGGTCGTTGTGAGCGCGTATCTCTAGGCGCTTCTCCTCCGCATATATATATATACGTATAGTCGCCTACTCGCTTGTATAAATGGGATATGAATGAGCAGCGACGCGGTTATATTATCCGGCGAAAAGTTTCGCAATTTATCGAGGATCGTCCGCGGCTAATTTACAGGGAAATGTCCTGTATCCTTTGCTTCGCGCGTAATTTCCAGCCCAACTATTACAAGCTATGAGAGGGAAAAATGGAATCTCATCGTTTGAGTAGATTTCAGTATTTTTGCAAAACGATTTCCGAATACGGGGATATTCGCGCGCGACGTATGCAGATACATCCGAGATTTCGATCGAACTTATTATCACATATATTAGAAGTGGAGAGTGAGCTGGGGAAGAATAAGCGAAATCCCTTTTTAGAGGCAGAGCGAGCTCCTTACGCTCGACGAGTTTTCTCTCTCGGCCATCGGTCGTCGCGGCAATATTCCCGCGCGGCGAATCGAGCGTTCGAGAAACCTTTATTGTTGCATATTGTTTCCGGAGCCAGCCTTTATTATACGGCTCTCCTTCTCTCGTTCGCTGCAGGCGCGCTCGAGCGCGAGGCATCGAAATAAAATTGCCCGAGAGAGTCGTCGAACTGTAAATGCTTCAGGTAGTCGGCCGTATTTCTCGAAGACGCCTTGTGTGCGAAAAATCCCCTGTCTTGCCGGTGCTTATTTATGCAAACAAGCTTTGTTACACCTCGAGTCCCAGTTAGAGAGAGCTAGTAAATTGGAAAGCATATATTACGCGTGCGCTTCTGATTGATCAATCACAATTCGAATCACCGAAATGCAGGCGCGAAAACCGAAATCGATCGCGAGATGCAAATTGCTTGCTTGGGATATGATCGCCGCATCACCGCCGAATTTCGTATTTGCCTTCTGCGGTTCTGATTCGAGATCTTATTTAAATACAAATTATACGAGCTTATCTCGAATATGGTTACGATCGATTGGTATACGAAGAAAAATTGGTTCAGTATCAGTATCGCAAGCAGCTAATACTTCACGGATGGATGAGCCTTTGTGCTCTCGGTTATAACAATCGTAAGGCGATCGTATAATGGCGCAAGATTGTCGCTGGTCCTTTGACATATTCACCTGAAGCCCGAACGCGCCACTATATATGCTTTGCACCACAGTTTACCACCTTTCGTCGCCGAGAATATCGATGAATATTAATTGGTCCTTAATCGCACACACGGCGCTTCTTGCAATATACATCCCGTCCGTACCCGCATCAAAACATATCAAATACGCTGGATCTCTCGCGCCTCCTTCGATTTTGAAAATATCGCTCGAAGAGCGCAGAAGATCCTTTCGATCGCGGGCAGGTTTAATTCGCGCTGCTCCGCGGCTATATATATATATATATATATATATATATATACAAGGTACAATAGAGCCGAGACCGGCTCTCGAGCGCGCGATGCAGGCCTCCGCCGCTGCTGCAGCAAAAAGTTAATTCATTTCCAGAGTTTTTACCTCGATGTCGGAATATTACAGTTCAGTGCTTCTCAACCTATCCCATCCGACGCGCTCGACTCACACTGTCTATAGGTATGTATTAATACGCAAGACACGGCCGTTTGTCACGGGTTATCGCACGCCAGCCGGAGCACATATTTATCTCCATCTCCCTTTCGAGAGTTGTTCCTTTGAATTTTCACGATAACGACGTGTCTCCTCTCGTGCATGTGCACGTTATATTTATATATAGCAGAGGTGCTCTTATCTCCGGAGATGATAATGTCACCCCCCTCTCTCTCAGCGCAGCTTGATGTATAAATTCTCTCGCGAGAATCGCAGGAGAGAGAGCGGCAAAAATTCTTCTCCCGAGCAGGTGAAAGAGTGAGAGAGAAAGAGCGCAGGATTTCACGAAATTTCGAGCGCGTCGAATCGGAAATTTGCCTCTTCATCTTATGGCGGTGCGATATATAGTTCTCCCTAAAATTCGCTTTCTTCAGCTGCACGCACGGCTAGGCCCGCGAGAACCGATGCTTAGGTATATTGCGGGCTGATCAGGGCAATAAAAACCAGGAGTGATTTCTCAATTTCAAGCCGACGTATCTTGATCGACTTCTTTGGCCGCGCTCGCCTTTTAATTAAAAATGGAAAAGTGGATCGGCTCGGCCGCTATGTGCATATATACAGATATATACACGTGCGCATCGGTGAAAGTCCACGCGCAGTTTTTCCTCGATTTTCGTTTCGACTTTTCACGGTGTATTTAATTTCGTTCTCTTTATCCGCTCTACTCCCTCTCGCGGATGCGCTCTTCTCTTTTATGAGGCTGACTCTCCCTCCAGCAGCAGCTCGCGTTCCCTTCCTTCATCCCCTTTGTTTTCCGACTGCAAATGAGTGGTCTCTTCCCCCTCTGGCTCTCGCTATACCTCCTCCCCCCCCCCCC
>CM053172.1:56486304-56499813 GCA_012977825.3 Pteromalus puparum | reverse complement strand
CCCCTTCTCAGCGGGGAGAGTTAACTCGCAAGCAAGGCGCTGCCCTGTGAACCCGAGGAGTTTCTTCAAAGCCGCGCGCGATAAATCGCCCGATTCCACACTCCTCCTCCCCCCCCCCCCCCCCCCCCGGCGCGCGTCTCCGGCCTGATCGCTCCACAATCGACTCCAACGACCGGTCTCTTCTTTGATTTGTCGGCAAGGAATCCCATCAGCGCCATCTCTTTCTCTCCCTTCTTCTTCTTTCCTATCTCTTACAGAGATGTTTATCATTTTTAGTGTCCTGATCCCGCAGCGCGCGCGTGTATGTGTGTGTGTGTGTGTATGTGTGTCGCACCGACTCGTTAGTCAAATGCCTCTCTAAAACATTGTCTTTGCAAACTTCCATCTCTTCGCAAGGCGCAGCGTGTCTTTTATTTATCTTACCGAGAAGAAAGAGAAAACGACGGGAGACCGAGAAAAGGAGGGAGAGATTGACCTTCGTTATGCGGCGGCGAACGTCACCGCAAGCGTGTATATGGCGTCGCTGATTGCCCATTGTCCGGTTAATAAGATATTCCGCGATTTCACCTACGGACTGATGGCGGAGAGTTGAAAAAGGAACGCGAGGAACGCGCCTGACGTTTTTTTTTTCCTTTGCTAATATACGGTTGATGCTTTTCGACGACAACTGCCGGACACGCGGCGAGAGAACGTTGTCTTTCTCATATTTTTAGACGGGAATTAACGAGACAGCTGGCGGAGGCGGTTCGAAAATGTCCAACGTGCGGATTAAGCGGATCACACTCGCGGGAATCGATCGATGTCCGATAAAAAAAATATCATCACGTTCCCCTGCTGCCGCTGCTGCTGTACAAATAAATTGACGACGAGAAAGAGAGAAAGTATTAGCGTGTCGAGAGTTTGAATAATTTATTTTTCTTGCGCTCGTTGATTCAACGAGACCGTATAAGAATAATCTTCGTCATTATTATTCCGCGGCTCTCGTGTATTTTCAACGCGAGCTTTTAACTTCCTCTAAAAGCGTTGTTCTTTTAAAAGCTTACGGCGATTACAAATTTAATTCTTATAGTTATATATGCCGAACATAAATTCGTCATCGTATTATTCCTTCTCGATCAAAAGTGGCTGCCAAAAACATCAAGCTCGCTTTATTACTGGCACTCGGGCGTGTGCCTCAACGTATCAGTCTTTCTCTCTTGTAGCTTCATTCACGCTCCGAGGGACTATGTTATATTATATCTGTGTGTGTGTGTGCATACGCATGCATCAGGGCCTTTTTCCGTGGCATTCCCATATATAGGTGTGTGTACGTATACGTATACACACGGCACACCGGGACTAAGTGAGAACCACTTTAGATAGGAGGACTCGCGTCGCAGATAAGACTGCAGTCGGCTCTCTCTCTCTCTCTCTCTCTTTCTCCCACTCTCCGCTGCGCTGATGGATTCCGAACACGAGGGAATTAGCGGTTCTCCGAGATAGCGCTAGAGGCTTTATGGGGCCCTCGACCGGTTGATTAAAAGAATTTGTGTCGATAGTTTCGAGCATTGTCGGCCGTTTCAATTAAATCCGGCAGATATGTAAAGCAGCCGCAGAAGATGGAGATGTCACACCTGACTTGGTTATATCGGTATATATACACACACGAACGAAGCAAGAAGTATGTATACACACGTGTGAAATGTGTAGCATCGGGCAGAGCTGCGAGCGAGAGCAACTTGTGCATGGCATATACGAGCGTGCAGAGTGTGTGGTGAACTGGGTCCTGGGACGACGTGGTGTACGTCTGGGCCGACACTACTACTTACAGTCCTACTCTCTGCGATGGAGCAGGAACGAGAGGAGGGTGTATATATAGCTGTATATAGCAGATGGAGAGAGAGAGAGAGAGAGAGAGAGAGAGAGAGAGAGCGTGGGTTGCGGTCCAGGCTAATGCGAATATGCTGTCGTCCAGATAGAAAGAGATAGCCGATAGCGAATCTGTGTCCGACATGGATGTCGAATTAGCTTGGATTTAGCTTGCCCGGACGAGTTGCTGACAAATAGTTATTGCTTGATTAGGATGGACACCGACGCGACACCCCACCAACTCTCTTGCCGTGTATACGCTCTTTTTTGTTACGTGCACGTATATACCGACAACGACGACGACGACGACGTCGAAAAAAAAGCACGCGCCCGGGTTTGTTTTTCGTTCACGCTCTCTGGACGATCAAAATCAGCTGCACGCGGCTACGCATTCTAGCTTTCACGCGGAGGGCGGCGACTGGAAACTTTTTTTTCATCAGTCGCTATTTATTACGTCATATTCCGCATGCCTATTTCATTCGAGCTTTCCGTCAGCCTGCGAAATGCGGCCTTTTGTCACGCCGAAATCGAGCATAGTTCGAGTTCGGCACACATACACATACACACAGCGAGGCCGAGGAGGAGGAGGAGGAGGAGGAGGAGGAGGAGAGAGGCCAGTTTCGATTTTATTGCGAGAGCTCGATTTAACGACCGCGTTCATAAATCCAAGCTCTCGAGCTTACCATCCTGCAGGCGCTTGCGCCTGTGCTATTAATTCCTCCATTGTCTGCCACATGTATATATATTTCCCGCGCGCAGTGGAGAAAAAAATTTGCTATTTCATTGATAATGGCCGGGAAGTGTGTTGTGGTCTCGGGGGCCACACAGTAAGAAAGTGCGCATATATAGCTATACGGTAAAGGATGAAATCATAAAGCCCAAGATATATGGAGGGGGCATGAAACGAAGGAAAAAGCTGCGATAAATGCCTTCTCGGAATCGCTTTCTCCGCGTAATAAATCATACTTTTGTAAAATCGAAGTTATGACTTTATTATGAAGTGTATATAAGGAAAGTGCGACGCGCGCTTGCGCGGGCACGCGTTTTTAGCCTCTTTCTCGTAGGGAATGTCGAATGTATATATACATTTATATATAGAAAAAAAAAGAGAGACGGCGCGAGTTTTTGATGGCTCGCGCGCGCGCGCGCGTGCGCTAGTCGTCTCGAGCTTTTTCCCAATGAAAAATATGTTGGCGAAATAGTCTCGGGCGTCCAATATAAGTTAGCAAGTTTACGGCCTCGCGAAAGCTGGCCTCGCGCGCGCGCGCGAGAGAGAGAGAGAGAGAGAGACCGACCATCGATCGAGAGAGGTCGTTTCGTATAATTGAAAATATTTCAAGTAGTGGAATCGAGTTAGCTCTCTCGCACTTGCGAGCTTTTTCCCGCTGTTATACTGGCAGCGGCGGCCGGCTTGGCCTAATTTATATGTTAATTCCTTGGGCAAGCTATACGAGCCCTTCCTATATTCCTCTGGCTCGCGGATTCGATTCTATGCTCACCTCTCCCTCTTTTCTGCGCAATCTGGGAAAAACCTCGAGTGAGAAAACTTTGGCCAAGACCTCTGGGGAGAGAGCTATTACTGTCCTCTCTTTCTCTTGGCCAACATCTCGCGGTAATCACCACTTTCTATCCTATAGTCTCATCCGGTGCTGTTATTGCGCTTCATGGGATCATTTCGCTGCGGATATTACCCTTTACCGAACACCCTATCTCTTATTCTCTATCTCGACGAGGAATCACCGCATTGAACGCTCTGAGAGGTTAACGAAATCACGTTGACCACGCTTCTGTTTCGCTCTGCATCTCGAATATAATACGAAGAGATGTCGCTCGGGCTCTTAAAAGCTCAGCCGAAGAATCAAGACATCAGTCTTGAGAAGAGTGTCTCCCGAATGATAAATCTTAATTGCCCTGTCAAGAGTATCTAAATTGTCGAGATACAGGTGGCAGCTACTTAACAGCTCTAAAGACTCGAATAGAAAATACGCACGAAATGTTATACAAATGTACACGCGCGTTTCTATTACACAGGAGTCGCGCTCGCGTGTCCCTTTTAATTCGCTTGTCGGTCGATCCTCTCACGGGCCATTAATCGCGCTAGATTTTGGAAAAGGCTGACCCAGAGCTATACAACTGCTCGTCAGTGATGAAGCGTTTAATCGTTGCCGAGCCGCTAGTGGTCAATTAGTCCGGCGATGATTGGCACCGTGTAAACCGAAACGCTGAACGTCACTGGTGGACGCACAACACGCTCAAAAAGGCAGCTGCATCGCAAGTTCATTCCTTTGCGATTTTTTTCAACGCAACGACGATGCACGAGTATATTTTATAATGCGTCATTTAATACAGAAAAAAGCTTTTCACGCGTAACACATACACATATAGCTGTCGATAGTCCGTCGCGAGGGAAAGAGCGCAACGCGGAGTATAATAGGAAGAGGGAAGGGCACCGCTAATGGAATTGATTAAAATGTGTCCGATCAACCAAATCGCGGAGGGCATTGGTCGACGCCCTATACTGCACGCCGTATATAGTCACGCGGCAATCGAATATTTGCGTTTAGGTACATCGACGCGGAAAATGCTATCTTTGTCAATTAATTCAACCTGTTGTCGAGAGCGTCCTCCCCAGCGTATACATGTGTGTATGTGCACGTGTGCGTGGTCGCCGGCAGTGTTCCGAGCTAACCAAGCGCGAGCGCTGCGCTGCAGCCTTTCGATCGGGAAAATTGGTGGTTTCGCGACAAATCGCCGACGCGAGTGGTAGGGGGGCTCTTTTCCAAATTCGTTTTTCCAGAGTACACAGAGTCTAGTATCTCTATTCGCTGCTTTTTCCGTTTTTTTTTCCTCTATCGCGCTGCTGCTGCTGCTGCTGCTGCTGCTGGCAAAACTCGATTTTGTCTTTATAATGGGCTTTGTTTTTCTCTTTCGAAATGTACGCCGAGCTCGACGTGTGTATACAAGAGCCTCGTTCATTTGGGTATAGCATCGTGGAGAGTATATCGAATTGATTCCTGTCTAGTCATAGTCCCACGCTCGTCCGGAGAGAACGAGAGAAGGTTTTGATGGCTCCTTATCTCAATCTTGTCACAGGCTTCCCGCGGGTCCTGAACGTGAGAAAAATTTCAGAGCCGAGAGAGACTCCTTCGATTGCAAGCTGATCACGTGTATACGCTCATCCGTCGAGTTATTAGACAGTTCAAATAAGATGCCGCGTGTTGTTATACGAATGAACTGATTTCTCCTGTGGGATGTGTGCAGAGGAAAAACTTGCAGGAGTTAAGCGCGAGTATAACAGTAGCCGCAGCTAAATTCGAAATCGATCCGCCACATACAGCTTCTGATCGTGTCGCGGCTGAAGCGCACGCTCTAATATCAGAGAGAAAGAGACCCAGGCGTGTTTGACGAGGTGCTCGAGTTGGTAGTTCGATTCGGAAAAGCTATCGGTACCCGGATTTCAATCCAATGCGCGCGCGGGCGCGGCTTCCTCGTCCGGCTTGCGAACTAGGAAGGCACCACACACATAGTATATATAAACGTATACACATATAGAGAGCGAGTAGCAGTAGCGCGTAGCAGCAGCAGGAGCCGCGCCGAAAGTTACAGAGCTCGTATAGCAAAGAGAATGCCTGCTGATTGGAGAGAGTGAAGTAGCGCGTAATCAAATTGCAGAAGCTACCCACTAATGAATCCACAGCTTCATTCCACCCACTCCTTTATCCGCGCTCTTTTTTCGCTTCGCAGACCTTCCGCTAATTGCGTTTGCTCACGCTATTTTAAGATGATACGGACGGATGGGATTTTTTCGGCATACTAATTTCTCTCTCTCTCTATCTTCGTCGTGTCGCGTGTATAGAAATTTCGCGCGCAGATCTTTAACTCGATTCCGGTTTGAGAATTTTTAGCGCGGACATTCAATTTGCCGCGCGCGCGCGCTCGCGATAAAGTTTTAAATACGAGTTATTTATAAGTTGTCGCGTGTTATACAGTCGCGCAAAAAAAAAGTATACTGTACAAGGAGCGCGGTTAAATTGCTTTTCTTCGCGAAATTCCCTGTCCAATAAAACGATTTCTGGATTTCCGAGATAATTACGAAAATGGAATTTTCAGCCAGAAAAGGAGGATTGCCGCTTTATATAGAGCGCAACGTCCTAATTAACTTTTCTTTTTTTTCTCTGTCTCTCTCTCTCTCTTTTTCTCTTTTCTCGACGGCGACGCGCGCGCGGTCCTTAAAAAGCGACGTGTGCGCGCGCAGTCGCTACAATCCTGAGGTATTACAAGGCGCGCGGATTACAAATCCTCGCAAAGTACCTATCCAGTTACGACCTGTTTTACGGCCTCTGAAAAATTCCCTCACGCAGATACAGACCGAGTGAGAGAGAAAGAGAGGATGGACTGGACGAGCCAAGGAAGGGAGAAGGGGGGAAGAGCCACGATGGAATTTCCTATCAATTAGGGACAGGTTTCCCTGCAGCTCGGCGACGCTGTGTGGCTCACGAGACTTTTTTTTTACCACCGCCCCCTCTTGTATCTTCGAAAAATTTCGTTCTTACGTTGCTTCGGGCTTTTATACTGCAACGCTCAAGGACTTAATGGAGCTGCGACGAGGAGATCGTTATTTTCACACCGCAGAAATAATTTCTCCTCGCTATCGGATTCTTGGCATAAAAATAATTATGAACAAGGGCGTTACAAATCAGGACCATGAATCGAATGAACAATTTTAAAACGAAGATGGTGATCAAAGCAACAACCTAGAAATCAGTTTTTTTTTTGGATATAAGCTGCTTTGAACCCGTCTTACCGATCGCCGAAGTGAACTGCCTCGTATATGCATAAAAAATAAACCAATTATTGAAGATGTTATCTTTTGCTTCAAATCTTACTATTTTCGTATTTTCGATTTCTAAAAACCGAGAAGTTTCCTTTTAGCTGTGGATTTGCACATATATGTAAAAAATAATAATAATTAAATATCCAGCTTGTCGAAATTAGCTATAGAGATATTTTTCACAGTCGCGTTATCTCGGCGAGACACGAGCCCGACGGCGAAAGTTAACGAACGTTATAATAATCCAGCTACGCGAGTTACTAGACTCGCACACGCAGAACTCGGCCTATCAAATCAATTATTGTTAACGGAGTCGACTCGATTTCACCATGAATGTCATTTGCAATTTCCGGCGGAGCAAGAAAACTCGTTGTTGCTACGACGGAGAGAGGGAAGGCTTGACCGTCTCGTAGTGGGCTGGTAGTACTCCCACTGAAATCTTGTCGCCACCTGCGATACACGTGCTTCGTGACTAATTTAAATGGAGATTAGAGTTATTAGTAATTTATTGGCCGTATAAACGAGCTCTCTCTCTCTCTCTCCCTACTTTTTTTGCTGCTCGTCGCTTATATACGAGAGCGTATCGCTCAAACTGCAGCTCTCGGCATTTGCATGCGCCGTAAATCACTTTTCGTTAGCCAGGCCTCAAGACAATTTTTTTTCTTCGCAAAATTAACTGGAAAGTTGGTGTAGGTATACATAGTATGTACATCGGAAATCCTAGTAGTTTAAAGAATAATTATAGTCTTATCAGAAGCAAACGTATATTTAAGTCCGTGAATAAAGTCAAAAAACACGGTCGAATACCCGTAGCATCCAGCGACACAACTCGCTATATGGATGGCATATATGTATATACACACATACGAGGCTACCACTCGCCGCAGAAGAATCAACCGTCATCGGCGTCGGCCGCGCTCATTTTCATAAATTATATTAATTCTCCACGGACGGTCTGAGCGGCTGATTGGGTGACACGAAACTCTCTCTCTCTCTCTCTTTCTCCTCAAGTCGTCGTCGCTGCTGTTCTTTTGCTCCTTCTCATCTCTTCCTCCTTTGCCGCCGCCTCTCCGCGAAAATCTCCCGCATTTCATTTTAAATGAGGCGATCGTTAAACTCTCGAGTCTCTCGAGCGCTCGCGCGAGTTCTAAATCGATATAGGTGTATATACGCGTTAATTAAAAAGAGCGTGCACGTCTCCGTACATAAAATCAGGCTCCAGCATGAAATCAATTTCATTATTAAAATTAAATAATGCACACACGCGGCGAGAACGTATTTCCGTTAATTAAAGCCTGCGTCATTTTTCCTCGCATAATTGCACGAATTTTGAGCGTTGCGCGCGCGCGCGCTTCTGGATATTTTGTTTTTCCTGTAACTTTACGTGCTGTATGCGTTTAATGAAACGTAAATATAATTCAGCGTAATTACTACCGTATGCACGAGTCGCGCAGAAAAGAAACAAAACAAATATACGCGTACGGTGTATATATTGTACACGTGAGAATCGTTACGGTCGCTCGGTCGTCGACAGTTTCTCGGGAATAGAATAAGCGGTTCGCAGCTCATAAAGCTAGGCAAGGGTTTTTCGAGGAACGTGCGAAGTGATTTGCCTCGCGCGCGCAGGACTTTTTTATACCTTTTTGGCTCTCGCTTCGTTCGTTTGTGGCGAGAGAGCGGCATATTATAAGCTCCGACGGGGTACGCATTTATAAGTCCTAATGCTGCAGTAGAGCTTCTCTCTTTCTCTCTCTCTCTCTTATCTCCCTTTCATGTGGCTGCTGAATACGTTATCATGCGCAAGTAGCCACTGTTTGCAAAGCAGCGTATCTTTGCGTCGTCCTACGGTCGACTTTGCTCTTTGTCTCGATTTAGCAGGCTCATTGCGTTTCACCCGCATTGGGCCATGATAATGATAAAGCACACTTTTGTCATCGCATGTACGAGTGGGCGCGTGATCGAATCGAGGAGAGATTAATTTTAAACGAATTCGATATACCGCGTACACGTGGAAGAGCGTAAAATCAACGGATGTAAATATGCAAGCACACATACGTATACGGCGATACGAATAAGTTGATCGAATAATGAGCAATATTTTCAACGATTCATTAATTATTCATGAAATGCAGCCGTGCGCGTATATAGTAGCGCGCATTATTCCAGCATAAACATTGTATAGAAAAATAGCCGAAGAGGAAAGGTTGTGGCGTTGGCGGCGCGTACGGGTCAAGGGAGAACGAATTCAATCGCGTCGCCGTGGGAGAAAATAAACGCGTTGTATACTTATGCGCCGAAGAAATAACGGGATGCACGCCGAGCACTTTGTCCGGCAAAACACACATGCTCCTCGTCCTTCGGATATCTTCTGTATAATACACTTGGACGATCACGAAGGTGGCGCGGGCTGCGGTTTGGATTTTTATTTCGTGTTGCGAGAAACCAGTTTGTAAATAATATGCAAATCTGCACTGCACCGCTGAGAAAACACCCGAGTCGTGGTGTGTAGCTTCGGCGAAGAAAAAAGCCTCTGCGATTTTCTATGATTTTCGTCGAGTCGAAGGGCAAGCAAACACGAGAGACGATTAAGGTATATACACATCAGTATAAAAAAATGGAGTATGCCGATATTAAGTCTCGCTCGCCGGTCTTGTTGCGCGTGCGAGCTAAATGCGGCCGATGGGAGGAGTTCTTTCGCGAGATTTACAATCGGCGGCGCGCCAAAAACATAATTTATAGCAGCAGCGGCAGCAGCGCGCGACTGAATTCGTTCCGTTTGTCGATTAGCGTTTCGCCGCCGAGAGAATAAGAGAGAGAGAGAGAGAGAGAGAAGAAGCCGCGCCGGTCCCCGCTATAAATTGCAATTTGCCACTGTGCGCTGCAAAGTATTATAAGTCTCAGGGCATCAGTGTCATTGCTCGTTCCGAAGACACGTTAATTAAATCGCCATTCATTGCCCTACTCCGTTTGCCCCTACTCATTTTCCCCCTTTTATCGCGCCGATCAGACGAAGCGACTTTCAAGATCGCGTTTTATTTATAGAACAGCTTCGCTCTTGCAATTTGCACAAAGTCACTCGTCGCGATCCGAGACTATCGCGAGAGTTATTAATCCGCGGAGTAGAGCGCGTTGTATAAAAGGAAGGCGAAAAATGGAGCGATCGCGGCGGCGGGCACGTATAACGCGACTGTAATAATTCGAGGACGTATAGAGCGTTATATGGGAGGGGAGTAGTATAGGCTCATCGCGAGAAAATAATGTGAGAACGATTTCTCGGACGAGCAGCGCCGCATCATTACGACGCGATCTCTTTGCCGCGCGGAGTATTATCATGGCACGCTCTCGGCGTCTTTCTCACTCTTTCGCGCGCGAGCGAGCGGTGATCGATCTGTCGAGAGGCCTCTCTTTCTCTGTGTGGCGCAACCCTGCAATTACTATCTATTATATCGTGCGGCGGCGGCGTGTGGGTGTAGCTGTATAATCTCGAGATCGTGTCGAGGATCCCTCTTGCAGCTGTGTATAGCTCTATCTGCAGCTCGTCCCACACGTATACACAACGATCGAATCCAAATTGACTCTTGGAATTGTTGTAAGCATACAAGCCAACTTTTGCCGATTAGCCTCGTCGATCGCGCGACATATAACTCTCTCGCTGCGTGATTCGGTGCTTTTTTTTTCCTCGCTTTGTGCGATATGCAAAGCTCGGCGAGGTTTTGAAAAACGAGACTAGACTCGGTCATGGGAAAAAAGTTAGACCATACCGCTGCTATGGAATTCAGAGAGAGAGAGAGAGAGAGAGAGCGTCATCGTTATAGGTTCGGCCCTTTTGTCTCAGCGCTCGCTCGCGTTTTGTCAGCGGCGCGCTTTTGTCGCCGACGCTTTTTTTTTCCTCCGCGCGGTATATACGCGCTAGCAAGTATATATAGCGCGCTCATTTTTCCGCGATTGCGGTCGGGCGAATTTTTTGAATTTATCGGACTATAACCATGGCTCTGCAACGCATTTTTTTGTCCTCGCACGCGGCGTCGTATACAATATCTCGCACCTAACGCGTAGCGGTTGGAAAAAGGCATATTATCCTGGTAAACGGGCTCCACTGGCTCTTTGTGTTATTCGCGCATGTGTCTGCGTATTGTGGCGGTGCCGACGTTTCACGCCGCGGTTAAGCAGTGGCAGCAGCACGGAAACAACGACGAGGAACATACTCGACGCAGTAGTACTCGCGGTGGGAATAAAAGTAAACGGCGGAGATAGAGCTTTTCGGCAGAGCGACTCTTTGGAAGCGCCCCAACCGATCGTAATAATCAAATTAAGAATTTTTTCAGCTGGAAAACCGTGTCCATTGCGCTCGCACGGGCACAATTCTCTCCGATGCTAATTGCTTCGAGCTTCCGTCTCGTCTCACACGAAACGTATACTCGGGAAAGTTTTTCGCTCGTTTTATCTTGTCGACGGGAATCGGATGGGTTTGTTGTGCGCTTCGTGTGTTTGAATTCTGCAGAACGGAGTATAGTTTCTATTTTATAGATTAGACCAAAAATTTTGTGCATTGTTTTTTTCTTTGCATAATTTTCGTCCACGCTCTCGGAGATCCGAATCAAGTCTGATCGTAAACTCCCTTTCATGGATACTTTATGTTTATAACCGTCGTATCATATAGGGTAATGAGTTTAGAAGCAATGAGACGTTACTAAAATTGCTTAAAAAAAGCAGTTAGCCACGTGTATATTTATACATTATTACGCAACATAAGCGCGATAAGCTTCCCGTTCTTTATATTGATTCACAGGTAGTGCGCGTATATGTGTACAGTCCGCCCGTTTACTTTCCCGAAAGATCCCGATAAGAGCATACGCATACATGTACACATAGAGACGCACAAGCGATGTCTAAGACAGTTTTACGTAATCGTCCACTTCCTCGCCATAAACCCAGCGTATGTATATTGTATATACGTTCGCTCAGCAGTGTCTCATACCATAAAAAAGCGCGTTTTGACGATCAGCGGCTTTGCGCAAGCTTCGCTTCTCAGCTGTCTCGTGCGCGCGGTCCAACCAGTTCGGATAATAAATCGCGAGAGTCTCTTCGCTGCGAGTGTGTGTGTGTGTGTGTGAGCGCGAGAGCGCGTAGATTACGAGGCAAACATAATTCTTGTTTGTAGTAGATAAGATAGCCGAGAGTCGAGAAAGAAGACGGCGCAGGACGAGAGAGAGAGAGAGAGCGAGAGAGGGGGGATAGCAGATATACACCGGGGGAGGAGGTGGGAAGGGGGAAGGAGACAAGGGGCTTACGCCTCTATCGGCACGGCTTATCTCAGGAAGTTGTCGGGCAAGACGTCGGGACAGCCCGTTTAAGACTCCAAGGCCTGTGTTTAGTCCTTTAGTCTCGGGATATATATACTTTTTCCGCGCTGGCTCGGTGTGGGAGAAGACGCGGAAAATCACACCTCCACTCTCGCTTTATCTGCTTTACACGTGCTCTCGCTCTTTCTCCGGCTTTTAGCTGAAGATTTCGCTATTGACTTTATGTACATCCAAAATTAACTTACTCCTCGCAAAGTATATACAAATAGCATTAATTTAATTGACACCGAGAGTCACTAAAGGGGAAGCCGTATACACAATGCCGCGTGGAGGTTAAATTAGGTGTTGTAAATAATATAGGGTACGAGAGATCGATATCCCTCATTAGGGAAAAGAGAGAGAGAGAGAGAGTGACGGTGGTAAGGAGAGGGGGAGGTGGGGGTTGAACACGCCGCAGTGTCGGCATCGGCATCGGCTCAAAGAGTTGCGAGACCGGCCGAGAGGAAGATTTTCGAAAAGGACGAATGCCCTGGCGGTGCGCAAGAGTGAGCAACTGAGCAAGGACTAATAATCCTTAATAAGCCATCCGGAGATAAAGAAGCGGCTGTAGCAATTAGGGCCTTCGCAGATCTGAACGGAGATACGAGTATTAGTCAGTGCGAGCTCATATCCCCTATCGAATTTGACTTACGCAGACTCCTCGATGCGTGCATTTTATCTTCTACCGCGAAGAAACACGCTGAGCCCAAGGAGCCGTTCTCCACACATATACATATAGCATATATATAGCGCATAATACACGCGATGAGGACTGTACCCTCCGCACAGAGCGAGAACGCACTTGGCCGGACAAGTCCATTGACTCGAAGCAGCAGAGACTGACGTAAGCAATTAGTGCGCTGTTTTGTTTGCACGACTTGTTTGAGCTGCGGTGCTCGAATATATATGTACAGGCTCGTGTGCACGACCGTACAGTCATAAGCTTGGAATTTTGTCGAGACTCGGAGAATATTAGTCGCGCTTTAAGCTGTATTATGAGGAGAACTGGAAATTAATCGAAGCAATTGTTTCAACGACTATATTCTGTTTAGAGATATAAAGTTTATGTATATAATAATATAGTTGGAGCAGGAAGTGCAGCATCTCGGCGCGCCAGAACAAGCCCTCGGCTATTGGTGCCGCAATCAACGACGACTAATATCTTGGATCGAAGCGAGTTCAATTACCAGGGTTAATAATTAATCTCAACTATAATATAGAGGCAATCCTCTCTCAATGCAGCTCTCTCCGTCCCGCCCTGATTGTCGCTCTCCCTCTACAGTCAGTTGCACACACTACTGATCTATCCCTATATAAAAAAGTCATGACCGGATGAAGTGAAGCCAAGAATGCGTCAATATGATTGGCTCGTGTAGTGCGCATGCGTCAAAAGTATCGTTAGAATTTTTTGATTTGTTTTTGATTTCTAAAATTGATCCTAATACAAAGAATGTAATATATTACTATAATACATATCAATAATTATTA
>CM053172.1:56390281-56485359 GCA_012977825.3 Pteromalus puparum | reverse complement strand
GCATGGATAAATTTATTTTCTTTTTTTTTTTTTTTTTTTTTTGCGAAAATCGGCTATACTCCGAGCATATCGCGTCGTTCCTTTTTTTTGCCGGAGGATACACAGTCACAGTCGATTAGCCACGCGCTCGGTTCTCTATACTTTCTTCGAGGCTACACATAACATTGATTTCGCAGAGCGGCCAGCCACCGCTTCATTAAAAACTTTCGGCCCTTCGCAATTGAATCGCGCGCGCGCGCGCGGGAAGAAATAAGCGAGAGCTCTCTCGCTCGCGAGAGTTTTTTCCTTCCTCTGACCGGCTGCTGTTTTTGCCGATGAATCGCTCTTCGGATTGGATCGAGAAGAGAAGAGAGAGAGAGAGAGAGCCGATCGAGAAAGAGTAAGTCAAAGGGCCCTGCATGCTGTCAGTCAATTATGCCTTAACAATAGGGTTACGTTTCAATTACAGCGAGAGCAGCTCGACTATCGCGCGGCGTGACTCCGTTGAAAAGCCCGGTTGCTCCTCTCTCACTCTATATATCACATCCTTTCTCCCTCTCGCACACACACTCTCTTTGGGTGTACTGCACGCTTCGACGCGCCGAAGAATGTCTTTTTCTTCGTCCTTCTCGCTGCTGCTGCTGCTGTTGCTGCTGTTGCAGCAGCAGTCGAGATCGCATGCTGCATCTTCCACCGCGAGGATACAGCAATCTTCGCTTTCTCAAATGAAAAACTTAATTGAATAGTAATCCACGGCCATTATCCAAACAAATAAACTTCGCGAGGTATTTATGTACACAGGATCTGTGTATTCGGTGTGGTGATTACTCGAAGTATATAGGCTTATTTCTACGAAACTATAAGCAGTCCAGGTGCGTTTTGTGATCGGTTTCGTGCAAGTTCAGCATGAGCGACCAAAGCAGTAGGCCAAATAAGGCAGTTTTAGCACTGGTGGCATACCACTATATCTATAGACTCGGGGCGCATATTATTACGAGGGAAATGAAAAAGTGCCTGTGCGCCATCTATGTTTTCACATACTAGAGACATGGAGAGTTCAGACGGTGACGAAAGAGCCAGTCCAAAACTGCTTTGTTTTGGTAATTGATATCGCTCTAGAAATAGAATGATTACCATTTCTTTTTTATAGAGTAGGATACTCCACCTGCCAAGTGCATTACAACTGGACAGTGCTTTGGAGGCCGTAAAATTTCGGTTCCAGAAGAGAGTGCGTCGGTATCATCGCTGCGGCGGTGAAACAAGAATAGAGAAAAAGCGAAACGAAAGAGAAGGGAAAAAAGACGAGAGGCTGGGAGCTGCGGAGAGGAGATCGGGTCCTCTAGAATGTCCTTTGTCGCAGTCTCTCCGAAACCGGCCCGGGCATCGGTAGGTCCAAAAACCGGGCTCTCTTTCTCTCTCTCTCTCTCTCTCTCTCTCTCTCTCTCTCTCTCTCTCTCTCTCTCTCTTTCTCTCCTCACCTGCGCGCAGTCGCTGGAATGCGACGGGGGAATACTTTGGCCCCTCTTTTGGCTTCTCGAATTTCGCCGATTTTTTCATTGTCTTTTTCAATTACTTGCCGATTGAGCGATTAGCCTTTGCGTTGGATGGGAAAAATAACGCCGATCAAGCAACGCTAAACGCTCACATAATACCTAATGATGTGCAACTGGTGTATACACGTCCCGCTGGGCAAATCGAGTGTATAATTGCCTCTCGTTTGCGTTTCGGCATAGAATATTAAATCATCGTTTGACTGTCGAGCGCAGCGGGCAGTTTTTTTCCGAACAATTCGGGGAGAACTAAAATTCGCGTCGAAGACCCGCAACGAAACCCACGTCAACGGCCAAGTGCCGTCGTAAATACCTTCTGACTATCCATAAAAATTATTCCCCGAGAGTCCTGCGCAGGCCCAACGCGGTGTGTGTGTGTGTGTGTACCTGCACAGATATTTCGTCGGCTGCAGCAGCAGCAGCAGGAGACACTCTCATTGTGTCCTCTTCCCTCTCGATCTCCTCTTCTTTTTGCGCCTGGCTATTCTTCCTCTGGCAGCAAGGCCTGTATTTTTATTATTTATGCACGCGACGATCAAGAGATATCGCTGTTCGCGCTCTGCTAAAGTATCAGCTTCCGAGAGCTGCTTGCTGAGATTTACACAAGAGAAACGATTACAAGTATACGCGCATTCTCAGCAGACAAAGAAATAAATATAACGGAATTCTTTCGAATCGACGGATCGCGCGAATTTCTCGAATCGCGCGCGCGTGTGTGTGTGTGAGTGCAAAGCAGAGCTTGGCATTATATTACCTTTGCGGTCCTTTTGGTCACCTTTCGTCCGGCTCTCTCGTGCAGTCGTGTCGATACGATCTTCGAACGACGTAAGTGTAACTGGTTTGCGTTCGCTGCGGAGATTTTCATCTGTTTTCTCGGAAACTTACTGCCGCTGCTGCTGCTCTTGCAAATACGAGTCCTCTCTCTCTCTCTCTGACACCGCAGACGAACGTTATGTTCCTGCATCAGGCGGGCTCTGCTTTGCAGCGTTATCAGGCTCTTTAAATTTCTTTAATTAAACGCCTTGCCACTGTGAATATATTATACCTACGTGACATTGCTCACACGCATGAATCGCAAGCGTATACATAATGAACATTCGAATATAACGTACTGCGCGTCGGTATTCGAGTGTCCACGCGAGGTTTACCTAACAATTGTAATTCCGCGTTAGTCGAATGAATAGGCTCAGCTCTTCTCGAATATTATTTCGAACGGAAAAGCTTTTGAAGACACGACACGCTAAGATAGCACTATGGCCTGAAGGATGAGGAAATTTCTGCATGCGGCATGCATTTTTTGTGACAAGCTTACAGAGCGGATGAGTACACCTGTTGATAGGCATTTGCATGCGAATGGGACACTCGAGCCTCTCTCTCTCTCTCTCTCTCTCTCTCTCTCTCTCCCTCCCAGCTCCCTCCATTTTCGTCATCGCGCCAAGACCTCCTCGCGATATCCTACAAAGATTGCAATATTTTGCAAGCTATACTCAATTTCTCGTCGCCCTGACTTTAATCATTTATCGATTCTCCGTAAATGTAAATTAGCGTCACATTATATAATAACTAAACGAAATTGTGAAGTGCAGCCATTATAGCTTAACAGACATGAAAGGTTGTGCAGTGACGAGCGAGAGAGCTATGAATATACAGTGTACAAGAAGAATAATTCCTCGATAGCATCGCTCGTTCTCCGAGTAAGAGCGAGCTATAATAGCGACGAATCTATGCATCGAGTACAATACGCGTTTGACGCCGCGCGCGGGAAGGCCGGCTGCGTATAGCCGTTTCAATCAGCCAATGCACGGCTCGAGAGCTATTGCTTTACGTCCGGATTAATGACGGGACGGCTGCATTGTTAATTTCACGAGTGCTAGCTCCATATCGCATCGCGTCGGCTATAATAACGCGAATGCTGGAGCAGCTCAAAGCCACACGCTATACTCTTCCTTCCATCATATCCACGACCGCCATTGCGTTTTCATTAATGGCAACACTCGCATATTACTACGGGAACACGTCGATTGTCCGCGAAATTAACCTCCATTACGTACGACACGCGGTGGCTTTGCTCGACCTCCGTTGAAGTGACGTTACGTCGTCTGCGTTTCTTTCTCGTACATACATATACTCGACGTCGCTGCTGCTGCGCGTGAATTAAGATCGTTAACGTTGGCCATTGTCTCATTAAAGAAAATTCTCGCTCATTGTGAGGAAGAATATAAGGCGGAGAGAGAAAGCGATAAAAATTAAAGGACCATTGAATATACGCATACAAGTAATTTGACGGGCGAAATTCACGAGCTCTCCGAAATTAGACGTCTTTGTGTGTGTGTGTGCGCGCGCGCTCTCGCTCTCTCTGAAGAATAAATAATGCGCGCGAGAGGATGAAGAGGGAGTCTCTCGTAATGCACACGAGAGCTTCTTTAATTTTCCCTCTTGTCCGCGGCTGGCCAGGTGAAAAAAAAAAAAAAAAAAGCAGCAGCTCTATAAGGATCGCTCAGCCGCGGCTAAAAGCAATTAAAAGCCATTTATACGCCGACTGGCAAGTAATTCGTGATCACCATTCACGAGGGGATTCGTGTCAGTTGGCCGGCTGAATGGAGACCGGATGACGTATTAACGCATATTTGTCTCCTCACAATACCCGGCTAAACTACGCGCGCGCGCGAGAGAGCCAGGTGCGCACGTATTTTTCAGCTCTTCTATATCAAGCGCGAGAATCTCGTGCATTTTGGTTCGTGGTATATACAAATTGTCCGCGATACTTTCAGACTCGAGACAAAAGGAGGAATTTCTCAACCTCGGCTATCAAACGCGCTTTATCGTCGGATCTCGTCGGTCGGAGAGCATTATGTGTGTGTGTGTGTGTGTATATATATGTGTAAGGATACGCGCCGCGAGCGGAGAAACGAAATTGAATTCGACGCAGCTGGACTATTATTCCCTAACGAAGCAGACACACTGGGCGCACGGCATACTTCGCCAATAGTCGTAATCTGTTTGCTCGTGTTTAATTATCAGCGGAATGCCGGCTAAATTAATGAATGATTATGCTATTCTCAACTGCTCGCCCGATACGATCAGCCTCTCACTGCGCGCGAGGAAATTTAAGAATCGTCGAAACAAAAACAAAGCCGACTGCAGTGGAGAGAATGAGAGAGAGAGAGAGAGAGAGAGAGAGAGAGAGATTAAAAATCACCCCCCGACGAAATACTGCGCGCGAGTTATCCCGTGCGCCACAGTTCCACATTCCTCGTGCTCGACGGGTGGCGGCTCTCTTGGCTAGCTTGCTCGATTCGAGTCCGCCGTGTATTAGCCGTGGGCGCAATAGTCCTCTTTCCTCCCTCCCATCTCTCTCTCTCTCTCTCTCTCTCTCTCTAGCCATCTCCCTTTCTCCGCGCGCGCGCGCGCGCGTGTGTGTGTTTTTGTGATTGATCACGTGACCTCGTCATTCGGTATAATAAGATTGCTTTTAATCTGCCCGGCCGGGAGATGGAATAGCGTGTGTCTCGGCTGCGGGATTGCCTCTCTCGATCTTGACATTCCACGCATACCTAATTGCGTCTAACGTTCTATACTGCTCTCTCTCTCTCTTTCTCCGAGAGATGAGAGAGCCTTGTGTGAGGCCCTCTTTTATTCTGCATCTCTCGATGTGACGTCCAGCTCTCTCGAATGAGAGATGACGCGAGCCCTTTGTCGATGCTTATCTCATTAATTAACCGTGTATATTTGGAACATACGTGTATATAATATATATGGCTCAGCTCAGCTCTCGTATCTATGTTGCAGACCATGTCCCGACCGGCAGATTCACTGGCGACCGACGTCAAGAGCAGCCTTACATAAAGGTGAGCTATCATATGTATATGTTATCATTAGCGCTATATTCCGCGCTGATGCACTGATGAATTTCCAGCTCCGTCGCTGAAAAAAGCGGCATAAATTCGCAGACATCGTTAAGCGTTCGGAATTCCGTATTCCTGGCCGCGACCGTCGGGTAGTCGACCTCTGACAATATCGCCTAAATGACGACGACCTCTGCACGTGTATATACGTATGTCGTGATCCAACTATACGCATATATAGGTATGGCGGGAGTATACACACAAACGGCAAATTATTTGTTTGCTGCGAAAATCCGCAACTCAAAAATCAGGTAAAAAGAGAGACAGCCTCTTCATCAAGGCGTATTCGTACGCGAGTTTTGAATATGTAAGCGCTGGTCGCGCTTATTATAACAGATATATACTTTTATAACATAATGAAGAAGACGCGACCGCGAAACAACATACGCGCGTGTATCGGTGCTAATGAACGAGATATGGATGAGCGAGCGAAAAAGCAACACAATAATATACAGAAGCGGGATAGAAGAATTTTCGAGTGTGTGCGTATGCAATGCATCAGAGTGGAGTTTTGAACCGAAGGCAAATGAAGAATTGTCCGCCAAATATGGGAGGAAAAGAGCGTACTATGTATATAGCTATATATGTACACACATATAGGATCAGAGCGCGCGATAAGGGGACAGCGAGCGTGCGCGCGCGCGCGCATGAATGGAGTGTAATGCCGGGCTGTAGCTTGATTGTCGCCGCGACCCCTCTTTCCCGTACCTCCACCACGCGAGATCCATCGGTATTTCCAGGACGAATCTTCGGTTACCTTTACTATATACATATCTACTACTGCTGCATAGTCGCGTGCGTCATCACTTCCGCTGCACACTGGACAAACAGAAATCGCTTCTCTCGTCTTATATAATGGTAATCCAATTACTCGTCGGCTGTGCTCGTATAGTATGCCAAGTTGTATATATAGGTATCGCGTGAGCAAGCATCAAGGACCGCCAGGTGGTACCGGCACTCGTCGCGCGCGTCTTGTGGGAAAAATTCGAATTAGTGCGATTTCCGGGAACATTCCACGCGCTCACTCTCGGCCCACAAGAAGGTCCCTCTCAATGCGATCTTTGAAATAGCAGTGCGTGTATATACACGCGAAAGCACGTATGTTTGAATGCGCTTGCGCGGGCATAAGCCTCTATATGCGTATATAATGAGCTGACCTTTTCTGCATTACGTCCAATTATACCCGGATATATTATATCGCTATATGCTCACATTGAATTTGCTTATACGAGATATTTTTCATTGAAAATACATTGCAGTTGCATCGCGGTCGTAAAAAATTGTATTTCGTGCAAATCAAACTTTCGTATCCGCACGAGTACAACCCAACGAGCTCGTCTCATTGCTCGGGTAAGAATACGACCGATAAAAAGTCTACGCTCCAGTGTACATGCTGCCATTATTATATTGCCCTGAACGTAAACTGGGGGAAAAAAGAGGCTTTTTGTCCGAGCGCTGCTGTGTGTGGTGGTGTATAATACGAATCAGAATTAATCGGATAAATAATGAAAAAGCGCGAGTTGCGCGCAATAGCGAAATTGCATTAAACTTTCAAGCTCTGCCACTACGGCTTGTGTGCTTCAAGAGTCGGGCATTTCATTAGCGTCATATACTGTAGAAAATTAAAGAACGGCTACTACTGTAAGGCTATTCATGCGGCTGCGAAAAGTGTGTGCTGTTGTTGTATATAGGTGTGTGTGTGGGTGTGTGTGTGTATATGCTGGGGTCAAATTACGGCCAAGTGCGAGAGAGAGAGAGAGAGCCTTATTCGTCTGTATATATGCCCCATAAATAATAAAAGCGCAAAGGTAAATATAATTACCAGTGCCCGTAGTCTATACACTATACGGCGCACATACGCACGTGTTTGCGAGAGCTCAGGCCCAGTCGCGCACAACAATCGCGGTTGAAAACGCTCGCGCCGCATATAGCTTTGGAAAAAGCCCTCTTTCTACGTACACGACGCTCAATCTTTTAGCCGAAAGATTGCCGTGTATATACATTGCCATGATTTCATCTGCGGTTAGGGATTTTTAAAATAACGCGCTTTCTTTGCACATGACGCTTCTATAAGACGGGAAATAAACTAAAATTCGATGAAAACTCTAGTAGTATACACGCGTCGCGGTTTCTCCTTCAGAAATAATAATATATACACTCCTCTCGACTGGCACGGACCTAACGAACGCGCGCGTTTCGATATTTCGTTATATACACGCGCGAGCACATAATCCCCGTACGTATATATATAAGTCGAGGGGGGCCGCCTCTACTCCCAAGTCTTTCGAGTGGCTTCGTTTGAGCATTCGCGTACGGGAAAAAGACGAAAGCGTATGTGCGCTCTCGTGCAAGCGAAGAAAAGGAACGTATGTAGGTACGTAATTGGCCCTCTTGATCGCTCTGGTTATTCGTACATGTAGTACACGGTATATAACACACGTGTATGTTTGTCGACTGGCGCAATAAGTATAGGACCAGCCATGCAGTAGCTTTTCAATATTTTTATCGCATCATTGGCTCTCTTCCGGTGCGCATAGACTGCTCTGATGCATATTTGCGGGAGCCTTTTTTTATACGTCGTTAGTCAACGAATCGTTTCGGTTGTGCAATTTTTCAGAATCATATATATATGCGAATATTCGCTCAAAAACTCGCCTTATGGGTCTACGAATATTCACTCACGATCGCTTTTTCTAAATTGAAAATAACGACTGTCCACGATGATAGCTGTATACATAAACGAAACGTTAATGACTATACGTGACCCGATGTTTCGAGCTATCGATGGAAAAAAAATAATAATTTTCCTTCACAGCCAGACCGCACTGCAGATGCATATACAAACATTAAAATTTATTGACCCCAACATTAATCAACGCTCTATCCTCTTCTCTATTATACAGGATTAAGCTGCACTGGCTGAATGGCCGCTTAATTTGATCCCGCGTATATTTCAAGTTTCCAAATTATGAATTATCGCGCGATATAAGGTATACACCCGCACATAAGGTATATGCGCCAATAAATTAGTCTTTGTGCGCGCGACGATCGCGAGAACGCGAGAGAGAGAGAGAGAGAGAGAGAGAGAGAGAGAGAGAGAGAGAGAGAGAGAGAGAGAGAGAGAGAGAGAGAGCAGAGAGAGAGAGAGAGAGAGACACATACGCGCAAAGAAATAGCAATCGGACAATAAGCCAGTCGGAAATGGTAAAATCTCGAGAGGCGTATATATGTATATGGAAGAAGCTCTTCCGAGCGGCGTATATTATACGCGTATAATATACAAGCGTATACAGTCAGCAAGAAGCAGAAGCTGCGCGCCTAGGCATCCGCCGCGGGATTCCCGCTGTGTCTTTGGTAAATGAGCCGTAATTGGAGGGAGTGCATGCGTTAAGAAGCTGCAGCAGCAGTCAGGAGAAGGAGTATGAGAAGAGGAAAAGAGGAACGAGAATCAAACCCAAGCGGCATACGGCGGCGCGGCCACTTGTTTGCTTTTCACCTCTCGGTTTCAAATTAGGGATGCTTTTCATTTGGCCGACATCTGCCCCGCCCTCGGCGAGCTCCCGTATATAAAGTAGCCGCCAACCAGCCAGTTCGTATATAACTCTCGCTCTAGTCCTAAACCGATCTCTTCAGCTCGCCTCTCGCTCTCCGTCTTCTCCCATATACTGTATCGCGGACTTGCATTCGAACTCACGCACGCACACGCATATAGATGGTATTTGCTGTTTTACTCGGTTTTCGATGAAATTTTATTCTCGCGAACACGATATAATATCGGCAGCCAACGGGTATTTGGCGTGCCGATAATTAATTTTAAATTTACGGCTTCACGATCGTCGGTATTAATTTTGTTGGCCAATCAAACCTTACATTTTATATTACCTTACAATAATGCTCGAATATACGCTTTCATTGCTTTCCACTGTAATAATTCTCGTTCAAATATGGATAATTAAAAAAAGTTTCTCAGAACTCAACGATGAATTTCAAACAAAGCGCACAACGAACATCTGTATATAAATTATACTACAAATTCAACTGTAATTAAAGCCAATTTCGTTAATTAAGTTCAATCAATCGGAAATCTGATCGGCGAGAGCAGATCGCGAACGCCTGAAAGTGCGTCTCGTTGATTTTTCCAACGAGCCGCGCGATCGGTAAGGTAATACGCCGTGACAGGTTTACCGATCTCGACGGGTCGGAGTCTTTTTCAGCTGTCCTCGGTAATTATCCGGAAAGCTTGTGAACTCGACGAGCCTTTGTTTTTCTTCAAGTGCTCGATCCTCTCTTCTTTTCTTCGCCGCAAAGGCGCAGGTAAATGTCGTCGCCGATTTCCTTATCGCGCGGACAGCCAATGGTTTTGTTCTCGAATCGAGACGCTGCGGTTCGAATGAAAGTTTTGACAAGCACGAACAGCGGACCTGTCGACGTCAGGCTCGAACTTTTCGGATTTTTTGTCCACGCCACAGATAATACTTATAACGCGCACTGAAACGAAGCGTAACGCAGAGTTCGTTATAGCGCAAGTAGTAGAAGGTGGGGTTCGGCAAGACGGATCGTTTTTTTTTTTTATTTTTAATAATAATACACTGTGGGGATTATATAGTCAATTGATGAAGCCTAATATCGCGAACGAATCGCTTATTATCAATCATAGTGCAGACACCGAATGGAGAAATAGCTGCAGGAACGCGTTATCGACGAATTTGTCATTTCCACTCGGACGCGCCAGAGCTGAATATAAAATCGACGCATATACAGCAGCATGAGCGCCGAGCAATTAATTAAGCGATCAAATTACAAATATCCGTGGCAGGATTTTCCGCGAAGCGCGCATGAATCTCACGCATCATTAGAGTCCGCTTTATTCTTGATGAATCACAGTGCTCTCTCTTCGGCAAAAAGCTTCGAAATGAATTTCAACCAGCGCGGTGTATAGTAGTGGGGGTAGCATCTATGTATACACGGCGAGACTCTGTCGGTGTAACGAGGCTGCGATTTGCAAGTGGCAACGCAATCAATGGACAGTTTCTAATGGAGTGCCTCGTCGAGATAAACGGCGCCGACGAGGAGGAGGAGGAGAGAGAGAGAGAGAGAGAGAGGGAATATGAAGCTATACATATACGCGCGCGCGCGCGATATCCGACAATGCTCGCAGCTGAGGAGGAGAGGAAGTAGGTGAGAGGGAGAGCAGCGGCTGGCCTGGCAGGCGGAGCATAATAAAAATAGGTAATTACTCGAAGTAATCCCACGATTGCCCCCAGCCAGCCAGCCAGCTCCTTTCCTCCCCCTCCCCCTTGACACTGGTGCTGCTGCTGCTGCTGCTGCTGCTGCTGGCCTCGACTGTCCCTCCTGCATGCGCTCTCGCTTCGCGTTATAACGCACACGCAGCTGGCGCTCCTCGCGCCTTTTACTATATATCGAGCGGGCGCGAATCGTTCAATTAACGGAATATCCCCGTCCCCGTCGTCGTCATCGCAGCCAGCCAGCCAGCCAGCCAGCCCCACTACCGCGGCCCTCTCGAGCCGACTGCGGAGCCAGAATAAGAGGGACGGAGACAGTCTCCCCGGGCCACCCGCGAAACCCGCGAAATGTTGGCCGTCTATCGGTGTGTGGGAGCACACCGACGTATACGCGGGAGATGCCCCTCCCCCACCCAAGAGCGTCAGCCGCCCCGCCGTCGCCTTCCCCTCTCGCGCGTTCCTCTGCGCCGACTCGCGGCCTCTCTCGCTCTCGCTCGCACTCAGCTGCGCTGATACGGCGCGCGCGGCGGCTCGAGGCTGGCGGCTAGCGAGGTGGGGATGCGCCTGCCGGAGCAACACACTCGCTCGACCGCCGCCGCACCGAGCGCACAGTCCGTGCTCCGAGTTTTCTACGCTCGATTATATTCGCCGTCGTCGTCGTCGTCGTGCGTCTCTCTCTCTCTCTCTCTTCTCGACCTCGTCACCGTGATCGTCGTCGTCGTCGTCGTCGTCGTCGTCGTCGTGGGCATCGGCTGGCGGCAGCCGCTGCAACAGTCGTGCGTACGTCCGCGTCTGTGCAGTGTGCGGCAGCTCCTCGACGCCAACGCCATCGCTGCTCATATGGAGCCGAAGCTCGAAGCTCGTCCGCTGCTCCGTGAGGTAGTAGTAGTCACCGCCGACGCCGCTCTGAGTCACTCCGGAGTCTGACCGCGAGTAGACGGAGTGTAGTGTCGCTGCTGCTGCAGTAGTTCTGTTGTCGCTATACGACCACGTGACGTACCGGGAATTATATCGCTGTACTGGGCCACTGTGAACATGCCAGCGGCTGCTGCAGCGTCTCCCAGCGCAGCACCGATGCAGTACCAGCTCGAGGATCGCGTCGTCGTCGTAGTTCACTGCCGGGGAGCCACACGGCGATTGCGTAACGTGCGACTCTAATACACCTTTGGAGAGATAAATTTCACCTCCTCTCGTCGCGTATATGCGTGCAGTGAACGCCAGTGTGCGTGTCAGATGTGTCTCAGTGCGTCGCGTATACGAGGTACGTATAGGGGAGAAATTCAAGAGGCCACGGGCATAAAGCGTGCGTCTATCGACTTTTGTACCTCCTCGCGAGCGAGCTGCCGCAAAGCAGCCCCCGTAGCAGCAACAGCAGCAGCAGCCCGTCGGCCAAAGCAATATATCCAGCATCAGTATTAAGTCGCGCGAGAGTCCAAGTGCTCGCTCTATTAATAGACAGGCTCGCAATACTACTACCTGTGCTCGTCGCTACTCCGTCGTTACCGCTGCAGTGATATTATAAGTAGTGAGAAAAGTGTTTTGCAAAGTTCGTTCGTCGTCGCAAGCTTGCGCCAAGAAGGAGCATCAGCCACCCAGCAGAGCAGCTCGACAGTCACGCATGTCTTGGATCCTGGTGAGTGTTGAGCAGCCTCCGATAAAACGAGTAATATATGCCCGTAGAGCAGTTTCGGCCGGTGTTATTTCCTGCGCGCTCCGACAACAGCACGAGGGAGAGCTTGCGAGCTTGCAGCCTCGGGAAGGGGGTGGGGGCCGCCGAGAGCAGGACGGAGCTAGTGCGGAGGCACGCAGGCGCTTCGTCGCCACGTGCTCTCTCGCACTGTGTGTGTGCGCATAAACGCGCTTATGTGTATCCCGGCTCTTTATATACTTTGCACAAGCGAAAACGGCGGCGCCGATGAGAGAGCGCATTGTGGAAACAAGTAGGCTAGGGGAGCTGGCGAGGGGCCAGCGCGCCGCCGCTCGTCTCGAAATATTAGCGAAAGGAAAGTGGGCTGCCCTCGCGTGCACATTGTGCAGACGTGCTCTCCTTGCGCGTGTTCCGTGCATATGTACATACATATATATGTGTGTGTGTGTGTGTGTGTGTGCCGAGTGAGCGGCCCGTCCAATTAGCTTAGGCTCTCTCGGTGTATCGCTCGCGCGCGCGCGATAAGATCTTCTCCACGTACACATAATTAGGCCCTTATCGAGAGGGAGAGAGAGAGCGAGCGAGCGGCGCATGTGGCAACCGCGGCCGTCGCCACCAGCAAGCGAGCCTCGATGCTGGGTCCGATCGAATTACGCCGCGTCGAGGTGCAAAGAGCTTGCACACGTTTCTCGGCTGTTTGGTGGTTAAATCCCCGATGAAATCTATGCTACTGCACTCTTTTCTCGATGAAACGCTTCTATATACACGAAGAGCAGGCGACTCTCTCTCTCTCTCTCTCTCTCTTACGCGGAGTAATTAAAGCGAAGCGAGCTCGCCGCGAGTATATAGCTATATATACCTGCGTTTCTATAGTTACGTAAGAGCGGCCTGGTATATACGTTACACCGACCGAGAATCGAGTCAATGCGCGTTTAACAGCTCGTAGCCTCTTCTTCCGCTATATATACACGACGCGAAGCACACCTTCGACCTCTCCTCCCCAACTCGACGTGAATTTTTAAAACTTGTTAAACTCGCGCGTTTTATTGTTCTCCTCCGCTTCTCTGCGCCCCCCGCGAGTAAGCACATAAAAGGCCCGGCAATTCGCGCGTGGAAAATGAAATTCAGCACTGTATATATAGCGGCATAGCAAGCAAGTGTAACAAGGGCCTGATGAAAATTGGACTGCCGGCCGTTTACGGCCGCGACTATACGGCAGTTTGCAATTAAATGACGAGCGCGCGCGGCAATACACGCATATATATATATACAGAGCTACACTATGTGGGATGAAAAAAAAAGGAAGAGGTGTGCGCGGGAGTAGTAGGCGGCACGCGCGTATGGGCGCTGAATTAAAATGTAAATATTTGATTAAACTTAATCCTGAGAGCAGGTGGACGAAGCGATAAAGAGCGAGAGAGAGAGAGAGAGAGAGAGAGGCGGTGTAGTAGCTCTATACGCAGGGAGCAGCTCGCGTCGGGGCGCTGGACTCGAGGGGCGGTTTTTATTGCCAGTTTTTATTAACCTTGTAGGCTACAGTATATATAGCATGGTCTTTCTCCTTTTCCTTTTTTCCACCGCCGCCGCTTTCTTCTCGCTNGCGGGGGGGGGGGGGGTGACGAGGCGCGGGGCACCGAGAGGGTTGATTAAAACTAACGTTGCAGCAGCTCTCGAGAATTAGCCCGTGAGATTGAAAATTAAATTAATATACAAAAGCCCGACGAGAGCTAATTAGCTATATAATATTAATTAAAGCCCCCAAAGTGTTGGGAGGCGGTAGAAGCGACGGAAACCCGACGCTGCACTTATTTGTCTGCGCGCGCGCGAGCGCAAGAACTCCAAGAGCCAAAGATTAAACGCTACTCTTTTATACTTTAAGCATCGTGCATTAGCGATTTTTTTTTATTTCTTACGATCTCGAACCCTCTTGGCTTATGCAACACTGTACGCTCCATATAACTGATAAGCTCGTTCTCGAAGGCAAAAATTACTACCGCAGCATAGCCGCCGCCATCGATTACGATGTGTGTACACAAACTTGAATCACTCGCGCAATTGCCAGCTATGCACACAGACGAGATAAAGCGGCCGCGGGATACATGGAAATTCGCTTATAAGAATGTATTTATTAGGCTCGAAGGGGAGTTTCGTTGTGCCACGACACGACGAGGATCGAGGATGATAAATCGGACCGCTATGAGCTTGTTTGTTTTGCGCGGGTATTTTTCTTTTAAAAAACTCGGCTCATTTTTACCTCTTTACGCGAGCACGCGCGCGCGTACATCTACTTTTAGCTCTCTCTCTCTCTCTCTCTCTCTCTCTCTCTCTCTCTCTCTCTCACTCTTATATTTCTGTGCGGCAGCAGCAGAGGCACACTATCTGGAAGCCGATCCGCTATAGATAGGCTGGCTTTCAGCTGGGCGATGCGCGTCTATCCGCGATTACTCCGACGGGCGCCTTGATGCATTAGCTTGCATGCACTCATGAATATTATACTGTACTTTGGTATAGAGCAAAGCGAAAGAGCGAGGGAGAGTGGAAGGGCGATAGCTGCCGCGCTGTCCATACCCCAAGCCTCTGTACGCGTGTATACCTATATGTATAGAGAGAGAGAGAGAGAGAGAGAGAGAGAGAGAGAGAGAGAGAGAGAGAGAGAGAGAGAGAGAGAGAGAGAGAAGAGGCTAGCCAGAGGGATGCTGCTGCTGCTGCTGCTGCTGCTGCTGTTGGTAAGAGGACGGGGCCGGTGTATAAGGTATAAGGCAGTCCATTAGCGTTAATGTTATAAACGTTAGCTGCCCTCTGGCCATTCTCGTATTCACATCTATACGCGCTCATTTGCGTACGTGGCCGTGTATTCGTGCAGCAGCAGAAGCAGCGTTGAGCGTACATACACCTAATACCACTGCCATACTCTCGCTCACACTCTCTGTCTATACGTGTGCGTGTATATATATACCTTCTCCCACCCATATACAATCTCTATATACACATGCACGAGCTGAGCGCCGGAGAGGGTTTTGCTAGGCTCCTCGGACAGCGATCCTCTTACTCTTAGCTTTTCCGTATTCCGTTACCCAACCCTGTACTCCGCCGCTAGCTGCTTTCTCTCTGTATATACCGGCCGCTCCATAGCGGCTCTGAAAGGTGAATGTGTGGATATAATCCTTGTCGCGGCGCATTCTATACGGACACCGATTCGATCGCGGCTACACTCACACTTCCTCTATATATAGCTCGAGAGTATATTTCGTATACACTAGACGCAACGACCCTTTTTCTCAAATCGCGGGAAGTACATCTATATATTATATATATATATATATATATATATATATATAACACACTCACAGCAACGAAGAGAGACAGCCGGGGATGTATATAAGACGGTGCGCAGGAAGGGGGACGCTGTAGTGCGGCGCGCTCTACCCCAAGCAATAACATTAATTGCTCTCCGAGCTCAATCACAACGAGCGCGCGAGTTATCAAATGACGCGAGGGGTAGAAGAGTCGCTCTATATATATATAGCGAGCAAACTTTCCAACTAATGGGCGACGTGAAATTATAATGCGTTTGCTGTGCATTGATTTTTCTCTCCTCCGCCCCGTTGTTTTCGATACTAATGCATCGATGCACGCGTATATTATCTACATATATATACGCATAAGGAATATATATACACGGGAGCGCCGTTGCAACGGGGCAACGACACTGATCGCGGTAATCGCATGTATATATACAAGAAGGGAGAGGCACACGTGGGGGACGAAACTGGGCGAACTCCCGGCGCCGCGCATCGATTTTCCTCAATGGGCCGGGCCGGCTTTCTCGCGCGCTGCAGCACTGCACTAGCTAGCGATGACATTGAGGCGCGGCAGCAGCACATATAGCAGCTGCAGACGGCATGACTTGAGAACCCCTGCTTACTCGCGTATATACAATCCTCGAGCTCTTCCTGCACCCGACGCCGCACACACTTCGCTTAATTAATTACTATCCGCGGTTTTAATTAGCTGGCTTTCTGCTATCCCTGTTATCTGTATAATGCGTACGGACCCTGATAATCTGCGAAGCTGATTGATTTTTCGAGTTATTTTTTACACACCCCCGCGTTTCGTTTTCGAGTCGTTCCCATCGCGTGCGCGCCGAGTCGTGCACGAGAGCCTGATCGATTGTGGAAATTATCACCCGCTTTATTTGCTCGATTCACTCGAGTTTCCATTTGGTTTACTTTCTTTAATCAGACCGATTAAACGATCAACGCGCATTTTTATTAAACTCCGCAGTATGAAAAATACATTGGATGATCTAGTGTATCCTTGATCCGC
Organism: Pteromalus puparum; assembly: GCA_012977825.3. Classification (NCBI taxonomy): domain Eukaryota; kingdom Metazoa; phylum Arthropoda; class Insecta; order Hymenoptera; family Pteromalidae; genus Pteromalus; species Pteromalus puparum. The sequence goes on along the minus strand of CM053172.1, from coordinate 56,468,708 downwards.
AGTCGACGTACCTATATATATACGCAGCGCATCAGATTCCGCGATGACTTTTGACAAGCCAGTCATTTGCAGTAGTATACATGTGCATAGAACGTATCCTCGCTGTATCTCTATACCTCATCTCCCTCTCCACTCGCGAACGCGCGCGCGAGCTTTGATATTAATGAAATTGCAATTTAATTAATTATAATGCTCCCCCATCGTTCCTCTCTCCGACGGCGGCGGCTGCGGCGTCCTCCCCCGCACACGTCCCTCATTCTGTCAGCGCAACCCCCCTCCTCTCTCTCTCTCTCTCTCTGCCTCCCTAGCCCATCCTAAAATAATTACAGAGCCACGATCAGGTGCTTCGCGTGTAATGCGCGATGACGTGCTCGGCTTGTGCAAGTGAGTTCTCCCCCTCCTACTCTCTTTCCCGGCAGCTCCCCCCCCAGCAGAGCAGAAGACGAAGGGAGGAGAGAGGGAACGTATACTGCTACGTCCCGGCAAATATACTTGTTACACGCGTATTCTACTCTTGCGAGTTGTGCAGTCGAGTATTTAGTTGCAGTGAGATAATGCGAAAGCACTTAAGGAAGCAAAAAACGAATCGCCGTAAATCTTGGCAGCGGCAGCCTTTCTTACTCTCCCGGGCATCCCTTCTCTTTTCTTCTCCGCCGCGCGCGCGTTCTTCCTGCACCAGCCGCAACACGTACACTGCACACCTATTTACACAAACTAAGCGCCGATATTAGAGCGCGAGTATATATAGGAGCTGAGAGATAGAAAGGGAAGAAACGCGCAGCGCAGCTCTACGTTGTCCGATTCTTCTCGACTGTGTGTGTGTGTGTGTGTGTGTGTGTGTGTGTGTGTGTNTTCTTCTCGCTTGTGTGTGTGTGTGTGTGTGTGTGTGTGTGTGTGTGTGTGTGTGTGTGTGTGTGTGTGTGTGTGCAGTAAACGCCGCCGTAAAAACCCGCAGCCGCAAGCTTCGTCTTTCCACTAATTGACAAGCAACACATTGTTTCTTCCTTTATATCTCCATCCCTCTGGTGTACACACGTATATACACCTCTCTCATTTGTCCGACTGCACTTTCGCCGTTGCTCCGCCATATTCCTCGCTTTATCTTATCAAGGGAGCTGATGGTTCCGCGTGTAAACTCGATACTTTCTTTTTCTAATTACCTGCAGCAGCTCACTATACGACTCGATTCGGATCGTTAATTTTCTCTCTGAATCATAATATCCGCGGCCGCTTTAATTTTCGCATTAGCAGCAGCGGCACAAAAGCTCCCGACGTCGCCTCTTGGTCTCTCTCCTGTGGCAGGCATTGTGTGTGTCGTGCAGCCGCCGCCGCCGCCGCCGTCGCTGAAGAGGCAGGAGAGAGAGAGAGAGAGAGAGAGGCCAAAAATTTAATTAGCAAAACCGGGAGAATTAATTGCGAGGGCCATCTTATTGTGTCGAGCTCCGGGAACATCCTACGGCTATGCGCGGCTCCCTCTCCGCCCTGCAGTACTATATACTGTATACGCGCTTGTGTATGATGTGTGTGTGTGTGTGAAACTGTGTATGTATATATAAGGGGAATGTAATATTCACAACAGCCTATATCCTAGCGGCCGTCTCGCCACTCTTCATCTCGCGTGGAATGGAACTTTGGAGGAGGTGTGTGTGTGTGTATACCTATGTATATTATAAACGGACGCACCAACACATGTGTCCCTCTCTCTTGCAATACGTACGTTTATCCCCTCGTCTGTACGTAGCATATATTTAAGGATCGATTCTCGAGGAAAAGTCCAAGCATCTGACGTTATTAATTAGTGCGCCTAATACCCGCAGTTTATCGTAATAAAATTATAGGCAACGTTCTATTTTCTTTCTCGCACAGAAGTGCATGTATGCAGCGTTAATGCAGTTAAAGCGAAACCGCTGCAGAGTTGATGTTTCAGAAACAATCAGCGATTATGAGCTCGTATAGGCGTGTGACGCATAATCGTTAAATGCATTATTATCGCATACATCGGCTGTTATGCACAACAGCATTATCTAACGTATTTTCGTCGCACATATTATATACATAGATACGCATGCACAGGAGAGTATAGTTTCATTAAATTCGTAAAATCTCGCGCACATAAAGCCGCGCGCGTGCGTATATTAAACGTGCCGCGAGATTGAAAAAGCGCAGAGAGGCCGAAACAGCGGGGACGTGTAATACGCGCGCGCATGGAAGGGACTTTGACGAAGATGTACGAGGCTGCTGCACGGAGCTTGTATTTTTCTTCATTATGAGCTTGAGCCGAGCATGCATGCATGTATATGTATATATATAGTATAGCCAACGTGCGGCTAGTTAGTTCGAAAGGGGAAAAAAAGAGACCGGTCCGCCGACGACTAGGAGAAACAGGAGAAAAGCGAACGAGTCGAGACTGCGCGCCGAGGAAAAATGAATAAGGGTAAATATAGAAGCCGAAGCTGTAAGAGAAAAGAGAGAGAGAGAGAGAGAGAGAGAGAGAGAGAGAGAGAGAGAGAGAGAGAGAGAGAGAGATGCTGTAAATGGAGGAAACTGAAGGTATAACCGACACCCTTTTGCAAAAAGTAATTGGTTAATGCCTTGGAAATGAGTTTAGTTTCCTTTTTCCCTGCAGGCTTGCCATACATTTTTTCTCCCCAGAGCAGCTTAGTTTCTCCCTTTTCCTCGCGGTCAAACCGCGCGCTTTTTTTTTCCACTCTCCCGCGGGAATTCACTTTCGCACCCCTCATCTTGTCTATGTACACACCACATCGATGCGATAGCATTCCGTACGAGAGACGAGTTATATAAATAACGTTCCGCAGGCGAATCACGGAAAGGATTATTTGCTTTGAAGTCATTGCGTCGAAACGAGAGAGAGAGACTCGGCATCGACGTAGGATATATAAAAGCGAGCGGTGGCCGAGTGTGCGGAGGGGGTAAAAGGCTACAGAACCGACGAGAGGAGGAGATGGAAGGAAAAGAGAAAGAAACGGCGTGTTAATTTCGGTCACGACCCCTCGAACTCTCGGGATGATTTGCCTCGCCTCGCAATTATCGCCTGCCGGCGAGATTGTTAGCCTCTTATGAACGAACGAACGAACGAACGAACGAACCGAGTCGAGGCGAAGAATTCCCTCCCTCTCTCTCTTGCTTGCTCTTTCACTGCACACAGTGTGCAGCCTCGGTAATACCAGGCGCAAGGTTCCTTCGAGAGCAAGAGAGAGAAAATTATCACGACGGTGTTAAACGCTATACACCTCTTTAATTTTGCCGTTTGTTGCGAGTCTCGACTCTTTTATTTCTCTTTCTTCGACTCTTTCTCTCTCCGCGCGCGCTTTTTCTATTTCCTCTTCGCGAATGATTAATAGCACCGGGGAGTAATTGAAGGGCAGCTGCTATCTCGGCACTCCGAAAACAAAATGCATTCAAATGGCTCGCTACAGCGGCGCGTATATACAGCACATGCGCAATCAAGAAAACAATGCAGCCGCGGAGAGAAGGACTGAGATAAAGTGCGCGAGTACAGGCGCAAGAAGAGGGGAGAAACAAAGCCGCTTAGAATAAATGAATAGCAATATTATATATTTTACTTACCGCGCATATCACTCGCGCGCATATACACACTTATATATATATATATATATATATATCGGTATACGTGTACCATTATAGGCACGAATTACGTGGATAAATTATTCATTCGACAACTTTGCTCGGTACTTTCTTGGCTTTTGCTCCGAACGGATGCATATAGTACGCATTAACGGTGCTCTCCTGCAATCGCGATCGAATCGTTGCCACGAAAACGCGCGCGGTGATTCATATCGCGCGGGCCATTATTTCGGAAAGCAGCTCCGAACTCTTGGGACAGCGCAGTGTGCTATATCCAAATACAGCAGACCCACAGAAGAATCGGAAAGCAGAGAGAGAGAGAGAGACGTCCCCGGTATAGCAAACCGGAGACTCCGGGCGCGTAAATTTCGTTTCACACCGGAAGTAGGCGGTAAATCACCGACTTAATGAATCCGCTTGAGCCACGCGAGCCTCGCGGCGCGCCGGTCCGAGGGAGGGGGGGGGGTGTTGGGTTGGGTTGGGTGGGGGCACACAGTGGAGATAGTAGTTAGGTATAGGCGAGGGAGAGCGAGAAAAGAGGACGGACAATAAGACACGCGCTCGCTTTCTCTCTCTCTCTTACTCTGGTTATCTTTACGAGTTGAGCAGATATAGGCTCTTAATTCCCCTCAGCGAGCGCGTACACACCCCTCTCCCGAAACAAAGGGTGGCTGTACAACACCGACACACGCGCGCATGCAACTAGGCAAACGCAAGGACGGAGGAAATAAACGTTAAATCTTTCCCTGCCAGCAGCGACACAGCGAGACCGCGGAACGATGAGGAATCCAGCTCTTGTAAATCACGTCGACCGCCTGCCTTCGAGTCCTGTGTTATATAAGTGTACGTGTAGCAGCTCTGATGGTAACATTAGCATTATGTGCGCAGGCTGTAGAATGCATCGAAGGAGGAAAATATTTTCATCAGAGGAGAATTTTCCATCCGCAGGAAATATTCGTCGAGCTGGAGAGGACCGCGAAACAATGTTTTATTCGAGCTGCTGCTTATGGAAGGCAGCCACCGCCTTCCAAAAGACCGTTACACAAAGGGAGGACTTAAAAGGTGTTGTTAAATCTTCTCCTCCCGCGCCCGCGCGCGCATAAGACACTATACGCCCGGGACGGCAGCAGAAGCAGCAGCAGCAGCAGCAGCAGCAGCAGCAGCACACCTCGTTTAATTAAAGCCATAAATCAATGTCAATTAGCGAACGCGCTCTCTCCCTCCCCCGCATCGCGCTACCCTCTCCATACCTCTCTCGTTGTACAGCTATCTCGCCCCCGCGTTGTCTCCTGCCGCAATTAATTATTATTAACAAAACAATAATAAAACAATTAGCGGGTTGAAAGAGTCCGCGTATACAGCAAAGAGCGATCGTATACAGCACAGCAAAGAGAGAGAGAGAGAGAGAGAGAGCTGATTAATTATGCGAGAGGAGCCCGTCTGGGGAATTCGTGGGAATCCGTATACTTATATATACGAATGCTGCGCAGAGCAGAGAGTATAGGCAGATCGGAGTTAAAAAGCGCCAAGATAATTGATGAAAGACGAGCCATTTTCATTAATGAAATGGCTGGAATACGTCATTATCCGAGATAAGCGGTCGAGCTGTGTGCCGATTTTTGTGAGCCGGACGCTATAATCGAATTCCTGGCTCGCGCGTTCTCACGGAAATGAGAGAGAGAGAGAGAGAGAGAGAGAGGCAGGCGTGAATTCTGGATAAACTCGATGGGATTCGTATGAATTTAATGGCACGGTCAGCTCGTCGTCGTCGTCGTCGTAGTCTTCTCCCCTCTCTTATACTTTGGCAAGAAGAAGAAGGCAGAGAAAGAGAGAGAGAGAGATAGAGAGAGAGAGAGAGAGAGCAGGTGTCCCGCGCCCGCGCGGGAGGTCAGGAGAGGGACCAGACTGACCGGTTTACATGGCGGATCTCTCTCTCTCTCTCTCTCTCTCTCGATACACTCGCTGCAGAATCAGCCTAACCGCTCTCGCTTCTGCAGATATAAGCCGCAGGAGAGACGCTCTAGAGAGAAGGGAGAGAAGACTAACTCAGTGTGATGTTGCGGGAAACCGAAGGACGATCTCGAGAATCGTCAGTGGATGTATATTATAAAATGCATCTGCAGGCGTGCGTGTACTTTGTACCGTCGAAAGTTATTATAGTCAAGAGTCGACGAAAGCTGACAAGCTGTAGCCCATTGTGTCCCACAAACAAAATCCAATAACACGAGATCCGTCGATGTTAAATGCAGTCCTCGACGATGAATGATGACTCAAAAGAGCGAGAAGAAGCAGCGATTAGCCAAGAATGGTAATACAGTCGCTTATAGCAGCGAAAGGGAAGAGGAAGAAGACATCGATTTTGAATCTGCTATCCCACGGCAGGAATATATATATAAGAGAAATAAATAAACGACTATACAGAGAATGCCTGGCACTGAGAGGCGAAAGCGAAGAGCGCACGAGAGAGGCAGATCGAGTAAGTGAGTAAGAGAGGAGAAGGAGGCGGCGGCTTGCTCAAGTAGTGAGGATCGAGCTTAAGAATAGGCGAGCGACTCTCAAGTGTTGCGCGAGCGAGAGAGGGTGGGGGCCTGGGGGGGGGAAGGGGGGGAGAGAAATGCGACGCGGGGATGGAGAAGAACGAAGCAGCGAAATGGACGAGTCTTGTTGGGGGTTGAAAGGGCCGAGCGAGAGGGTAAATCTTAAATAAAGTGATATGGAGTGCTTTCGTATAAAAGCTCCATTTCCACTGCTTCTTCTTCGGCGAATGCTCTCGCGATGCGTGCGAATGCGCTCTCCCTCTCTTTCTCTTTTTCTCTATACGTATACTGCACCTTCTTTTTACGTCCGTATATATATCACCTACTCGCGCGCGACACAATACGTGCTCTCGTGCATTAGATTCGTCTACTTTCAAATTAGCTGATTTCATTTTCACTCGAGAGAGCTGCACTCGCGCTATCGATTCCACTTTTACGTATACTAGCTCGAGTCTCCACTTGTCATTCTAATTTTACCGCCCGACAGCCCGAATGACTAATCCCGAGGAGGAAATAACCTTTGGCAATTTATTAAACGAGCTGTGAGTCTCTGCACCGCGTGTACTTTTATTTATATATAACAGCCGCGTTTGATCACGTCGTTGAAGCATCGCTAATCTTCGAGTAATATAACGAGATAACGCAGCGTGTATTGTAAGTCTTAGCGACGTAAATTTCTGCATATAGTCGTTGCTAAAAACAATCTTTTGAGAAAATGACATTTACGAGCGCGTGTCGCCGGGAACACACCGCGTGAATTTCTTTCGTCGTCGTTTTCTGCCAATACGCGCAAATGGAAAAACGTATTTCTCTCTCACGCGCGACTCGCCTTCGAGAGACTCGCGTCGCATTGCGCGTATACGCTGCATAATACACAAGCACGAGCTGCTTCTTATTATTGGAAAATCATTTTGAGCAGTGATTAACGAACTGTGCGCATTCGACGTCTTCGATTTTGTATTAAAATTGTACACTCTTGCAAAATGCATTTATGCATATTGTGCTTTCAAAGAAAATCTGCTATTGCTCAAGAGCCTATATTACGCTGGACAAAGAATTTCAAATAAACCTTTTATTTCTATAAGATTCTCATTTGCCAAGAGCTGAATTTATTATGACCGTATACTCGGACGTACTTATTTGCATCTGAAGAGTAAACAATTTTTTCAAGCTGCTTGTTAATGCACGCTGTGTTTATGCTCATGCGCACAAATAGAATCGCGCAAAATAAACCGGTATATATCATTATGTATAGAGGGTCGACACTATGCTGCTTAACGTTATATAATTAAGAACAGTGCATCAGCAACCGCTGGTAAAAATAGATGCGACGTATTTGGAATTTGCAGTCAATTTAATGATTCGCGCAGGTGCATCGACCTCCCAACTTTAAAAATTTTGGCGAAAGCTCGGAACATAAAAGAGAACAAATCGACCAAGACGCTTAAAGCGAAATCTCGTTATACAAGCAACAGCAGCAGCGGTCTCGAGCCCTGCTTTTTTCCAATTAAGAGCGATAAAATATGAACGAGAGGGGGATGGGCGGGCGCGTCGCGCAAGGGCAGAATTTATACCCGCGGTACCCTTGACGAGCGACACCGCTGCTGCTGCTGCTGCTGCTGGATGGACTCCCGGCTACTACGGCGGCCCGGCGTATATGCTATATAAATGGAGCTTGCTTTTAATTAGCAGTAAACAGCCTCTATTAAGCCGGTAGCCAGTAAATCAGCCATACTTACCCCTATAGCGCCTGTCTCCGACGCGGCGTGCAACGACGCGGGCAACTCTGCCCTCTGCACCTATATATCTCAATGTGTATATTATATACGGATACATGCCAGCGAATCTGAAGGCGCGAGCACACGGGTAGTAGTGGTATATCGGTATCGATTGCGCGTCTCTGTATTTGTCTTGATTCTAATATACAATCATACATAGCTATATCACTACGATAAGAATATCAATAACGCTTAATAATTTTCGATTAAGCATTGTGTCTGCAATATTCGAAGTCGAGGTATTGTGAGAACGATTGGAAGTATTCCGATTGAAAATAACGTTTGCACTGCGGCAAGTTATGCGCGTATTAATATCAGAGGGTGGAAGAAGAAGGAGAGCAGGAGAGAGAGAGCTCAGATCGAAGCTTGCACGTACAAAGAGGAAGAGAGAGAGAGAGAGCTTGGGACTATGGTCCTCGGGTAATAATCGCGGCGTTTCTCCTGGCATTCAATTCCCGTCTAATTGTGCTTATTAATGGGACCTCCCCGGCTATACGGATATTTGTCTTTCTCTCTCTCTCCCTCTTGCCAGAGTGCAGCGCGTTCTCTCTCCTCTCTCTCTCTCTCTAGCGCGCAATATAGCCCTTCCATTCCGTAATGTTGATTCGCTTCAATAGATAATGTATTAATCAAAGCCAAGCTCTGCGCGATACGCCTTCAGCTCTATAGCTCCACTCGACTCGACTCTCTAATGGTTCTCCCCATCCTGCATTATTATTATTGTATAGCCATAGGTATACATGCATATACACACACGCGCGAAGAATGGAGACATCGAACGTCATCTTGAATGCTAAAGTGTCTGTGCACAATCGTCGATAATAAAATCATACACACACTGCGCGTCGAGCTATATACCGATGAGCGCACCGCGATTTCAAAGAGATAACGATCTTTGTTCAGAAGAACGCGCGCACAAGCTAACCTTTGTGCGTCTCTTTGTATACATATACACTGTGCTCAATTTAACGAGCATTTGAAAAGAAAAAAATAAATACACCGGGCAACCTCTTGCCGCAGTCGACATGGTCGATGCAGCCCGACAATCGTCGCGATTGTTCGGCTGCCGAGTAAATCCGTACGGGCAGTTATTTCAAGGAACGCGCGTCGAAGGAGAGAGAGAGGAGTTGATGGCTATTTATTCATCGGCTGTAACGCGCGAAGAAAATGTTTATCACCCTGGTCGGGAGAAGCTTGTTGTTTCTCGAGCCGATAAGTAATCCCTTTCGGCTGTTTTCTCCTAAGCGCTGCAGCTCGACCCACTTGCAGTATATACTCCTGGCGTCGCGGTCGGCGTCGCGCCAAAGAGCACGAGCAGAGAATAAAGCAGCAACGGCGGCAATGGTGGTGGTGGTGGTCTTCTGCAAGCTCTAAAGCACGACCCGGTTTTATCGGGTGTCGCCGCGGGTTATCGCCGTGACTGCTGCTGCTGTGACAGCGCGCGCGCGCGAGATAGCCGAGGGGAAACTCCTTGCGAGAGAGGATGCTGCCACCTGTTGGCGGAACAACGTCTTAACCCTCCTCCCATTCTACTCCTCCGCGGCTTTTCCTTTTTTCCGCTCTTTTCTCGTCTTTTTTTTTTCATAGTCGCGACGGGGCAACGCTCATTGTTTGCGGCTCTCCTTTCGCAAGATCGTTTGATTCTCAGTCCGCGGATGAGATAAATATTGATGATAGACACTTCGTATGCCTCTGCCTTTTTTCGCGTCTTTGCCGCGATGAAACTTTCCAAAGCAGATGTTTCAGTAAATGCACAGTGAATATATAAAAGAGCCGCCCCGAGTAACTTTCAAATGAATGATGGACTTCGATTAATTAGCCCTTATTCATCGGCTTCTCGTCTCTATTTCGCCGAGTTGGAAGTTGAGGCGAGAGCGAAAAGGAAATTATTATTATTCAAAAGCGATGAGAGCGAGAGTGAGGGAGATCGAGAGAGAGAGAGAGAGAGAGAGAGCTAAGAATGCTTTGTTAATTTTTCTATGCGAGGGACGCCGGACTCGGTCGCCGCGTTAACGGACTATTCAGGATCAGCCGTCTGGAAGTCCCGTTCCTTGTATATAATATGAGAGACATCGGCGAGTCGGACTCGAAGAAAGAGCTCTTTTTTTCCCCTCGACGGTAATCCGATCCCTCGGGAGCTTTGGGCCTTTGGCAAAAACGAGGCCCGACGACTCGCGTATAGGCGCTGATGATCTGATATCTGTGGTTCTCGTTAAAATCGACGTGTATCGGTAATTAGCACGAGATTACCGGACACGCGGAGTAGACCTCCCTCGATTCCGATGATTGCAAATTATATTTTCGAGGAGATCTCCTCGAGTCATAAGCTCGTTATCAGCGATGTTGTATATATATCACTCACTCGTTTATGAATCAATCGGATCGATTTTTCTCTCTGTCTCTGAAGTCATCTACTTTTATTAGATTGTGATATATATATAACGCAGCCCAATATATATTAGCACGCTTGTACGCGGAAATCGGTCAAGGTCAGTTCGGCAAGGCATTAAGTCATTCTTATACCCTATGACTATATATAGCTGCATGGAAGTGCCAAAAGGGTGATTTACGATGCCGGAGCCGAGAGGGACGACTCTCGAGCGCACATATATAGGTACCGTATAACGCGCAGGTGTCGCTCCCAAGTCCCGAGGGTCTTTGGAATCGAGCGGCGTTTATATGAGAGTGAGAGAGAGAGAGAGCCAGCTGGCCGAGAATCCCCTAATTTCGAGTAATTTCTTCGCGAACACGCGCGTAGCTCAAGTGTTAACGAGAATATGATGCAATATTCAGCTCGATTGACTCATAGGGAGCACTCGATGTTTTCGGTTATTCCGCCTGGCCTTCGGATACAATCTTGATACGATTCTCATTGATCAAGAAACGCTGATGATAATGATCGATTAGACTAATTATTCATCGACGTATATACGCGTTATACAATAATCCTATATTATAATATCGACGCGATGATATTTTAAAATTTGCATGTTTTCTTTATAACGTCCTATACCTATAATATACAAGCAATAACTATAACGCTGAATAACACTTTAAGAATATCATGAGAGTAGAATATGGACTCTTGAAGCCTACAAAGAAAGAAGAAGGGCTAGGCCGCGGAATGCCAAAAATGCCAAAGGTTATATCGATACATCTTCGATCAAGATATCGTCTATATTATATCTCGGCATGTAATCACGCAAGTCTTATCCGATTGCGCGAGAATATAATTTGTCGCTGCACGAGGCTCTCAAATTTTGCGCTGCGGAGAGAGAAAGAGGGAGGGCAAACATAAATCGGATATACACTGTGCGGAGAGTTTCTTTTCCCCGCAACGTTGGTCGCTCGTTCACTTGCGCTGCACTCACCGCTCAATGGCTTAAGTGCTGTGCCGTCGGGTCTTAAGCTCTCTAATACAAAGAGGCTCTTTCAACCCGTATGCTCGAATCGTTCATTTTCTTTAATTTCGCAAGCGCCTTTCATTTTATTACATACACACATTCGCTTACTTAAACGATGCCTGTGTATAGCAGTGTGCTATACTTAGCCAATTAAAATGTTTATCCTGCTCCGCGATAAATTCAAATTAACATCGGCGGCTCGCGCGCACAACATACCCCAGCGCGATTGTCCTTTTTTCTTCTGTATACGTATATAATTCAACCTATTTGCTTCTTTTGGGTTTCGGCATATTATGTATTTTATATACGTGTCCATCGTGAATAATGAGTAAAATGAAGCTAATTTGAAAGTTCTCGCGCACTAATTGGATATCGAATGATAATTGTATTATGCGAGCAAACTTTGTCGTCAACACCAGACAGATAGACAGCCAGAGTGAGAAGAAAAGGGCCGAGTCATTATATAAACGCGATCGATGATGTTTACCCTGGCAACCACGCGTATCTTGGACTATAATATATATATACAGAATGACTGTTCGTTACATATACACACGCAGTCGAGAGCTAAGCGTACAAACAACACATAATTGATTCGGCGCGACCCCCTCAGAGCATTTAAAAAACGAAAGAGTCTCTGGTATTATAAACGGAAAATTCATCCGCCACGCACGGTAGGTCGTCGTACAAAAGAGAAAAAAATCACGAAGAATAAGACAGGTCCGCTTGGACTCGTCGAGATTGAGAGTTTCGTGTGTTTTCTTAGGCGTTGGACATGCGTCCTGTCCGTGTTTGCACAATGACTCTCGGAGAATTCAAGTGGTTTTCTACGATTTCCGAGGTTAAAAAAAAAATACAGCTCGCGCGCGCGCGAGATTCAAAGACAACATCCACCGTTGAATCGAAGCGCTATAGCTTGTTTACCCGCACCGATGCGCTATAATATTCATTCGCGTATGGAGATTTGGATGAGAGTGCTTTCGATCGTTAAAGGAGCAGAAGTATATATAGCTGTAGCTGTATATATACCTATGTGTGCGAGAACGGGAATCGATCCGTGGCGCGAGGGCAATCGAGCACATAAACGCGCGCGGGCAACAGACATATACGTATGGCGTTAAAACGCTTGCGCCTCGTTAGCAGAGAGAACGTAATGATTATTCGGTTTGCGTATAATTTAATAACGATCCTGCGCGGTTAGGCGGAACGCTGTGCGAGTGTGTGTGTGTGTGTGTGTGTGTACGTGTGTGTGCAGCGTCAGCATATCTTTCTCTCTGTCTGGCTTTAGCGGCGGACGGCGAGTTAGCGTAATCGGTCGTTACGCGCGATGACGTGCGTTTTGCGTGCGCGTGAGACTGTATATATATACGCGCGGCTCTCGCTCGCTCGCGAGTGTCGGCTAACTTTGTTAACGTTCCAACGAGATTCCCGTTGCGTTAACACGATGCGGCAGTCGCTTCCTCGTTAACCCCGCGTGCGCAGGGGGACTGCATTCCGTTTCGAAGGTCATCATCATTCAAAATGTCCCACGACCGCAGACAGCCTCCCCGCTCTCATTCCCCAGCTGAGAGCCGAACTTGGAAATTGCCCCAGCGCTCTCTCTCTCTCTCTCTCTCACTCTCTCTCTCTCTCTCTCGGCACTATTAATCCGTTCGCTATCCTCTTCCTCTTCCCCTACTTGTGCGTATTGTATACATATACGCGATATCGTGCAATGGAACGGCGGATGATCGAGGAACGGATACCAAACACGACGAAAAGAGGAGAATCGGAACGATTGTTGCTTTTATAATACATGCAGAAAGGCTACGCGGCCTTGCTCTTGCGTAACTCACTCGTCGTCGCGCGTGATTCATTGCTCACTATCGTGCTGGCCAGCTCGTGCTGTATATATAACGTTATACGATTGATCGATAATGCCGCAGCGCAGCGATACGAAACAGAGAGAGTCAATCGATAAGCCATTCGCAATCGCCCATTAAATTCTTCGAGTGATTATTGTTGATGCATACACCCGAACGCGAAAGTATCGCACCACTGCAGAAGCATCCTTAGCCATATCATAGAAAGAGAAGAGCGTTAAAAGCGTCACCCGCCGCGCTTCAGGTAAAAAGCGATATTCTCTACCAGCGCGGCTTTGGCTGCAGAGTATATAGCGAGAGAGAGAGGGAGAGGGAAGAGAAAAAAGATAATGGAAACGCGCGCGCGCAACAAGTGCACCGAGCCGATGTAATCTGGTATACCTTCGACCTCGGGGTCCAACGCGCGTATTAAGGTCGCGTTCAGCCGCTGGATTAAAATACTCGAATTCACTTTGCCACGTTGGAAAAATAAAGGAAATTATATTCTGGCTGCAGGTGAAAAGCTGTCTCTTATGCTTGCGTTGTTTTAACGTAGCGAAGCTTGTATCCTTCTTCATTTTTCGATATTTTTATAATTATGCCAAGTGAATTTCGAGGACCTCGAGCGTAATTCAACCTAGAAATCATTTACATCTGGCACGAGTGGGCCGAGCCTCGTTGCGAGAGAGGATACGAGCTGCTGCTGCTCATCATCATCATCATCATCATCGTCGCGAGCGCGGAGTATATTTGAAATGCATGAAGCAACAGTCAAATACATTACCATGCGGCATTGTGTCATTTATTAATTAATAATCGTCGAGCTTCAAAGAGAGGGACGTGTCGGATAGAGAGAAAGAGAAAGGCTCGCGTGGTATACGCGTATACATATATACACACTCTGAAGCGCAAGTGAGGGAGAGATCCGCAGCGAAACCATCTCCATTGCAATCTCCATTTATCTCCGGTCTGTCTACCTCTCTCTCTCTCCCTCTCGCTTCAGCCCACACATCTACTCAACGTATTCTCGTAACTCTTGCTCGCACGTCCATTAGAATATTAATGCGAATTGATGCACACGTGTCATTACTGTAATGAGTCGTTGGACCTGTCCACGAGTAGAGACTCGCTACTCGCACTACAATCTCCTAATACCTACTGTAGACAGGTAGGCACAAAGTGTGCCGTGCACTATCAAAAGCAATCACGAAATTGCGGCTGTCTCTCCGAATTTAAATACCGCCCTGCGCGCAGCTTCTCTCTCGCGCGAGAGACGAGCACTTTATACACATTGTCGTGCGCACAGCCTTTACAGCCTGTGGCTCCATTAATACTCATTATTGCATACGCGTATCGTATATACCTACAGCCATTTTCTTCTCCGAGGATGCACTTGTCGTTTGTTGAGACGAAAAAAAAAGCTGGAGATTCGGGATTATTTACGACGTCGAGGATAATCCTAGCGGTTTTGTCTCCGGTCACGTTCCTGTATATATACTTTTGAACAGGTGCTTATACTGTGTGTTTGGAAACTGAAAGGGATGTCTATGGGATGCTGGAGAGGAAAACAGTGGCCAACCGGTAAAGCGATTGCAGTCGTTCCCGGAAGGGAATTTCACTTGTCGATCTCTCGCCACTGCGCCTTTTTCTTCCCGCGTAAATAAACTCGCCGCAGCACAGACTCATCCCAGCTTTCGAATATTTTTCTTCTCGCGCCGCGTGTATACTCCATAAAAATAGCGTCGTTATACTGCATATACGCGACCGAAAGAATTTAATTGTTGCAGAGCGAGAGCACGAGAGAGGGAGAGAAAAAAAAATTGAATTACAAGCTGCGCAATCCAATCGAGCTGCTGCACATGTCGCTGAACGCACGTATAACAAACGCGCGCGCGCGCGCGCGCGGTGATGTGAGGGAAAAGTCAAGCCTCGAGGCAGTTTGACACGGCTGGAAATGCGAAGCAGCGCGTAGATGAAATCGGCGCGATAGCGGCGATAAAAACGCCTATTCCGAAGACCATGAAAATTTGCATCAGTTTGCGCTCGCAGGCGAGACGAGAGATCCTCTCTTGATCTGCTGCTATATATATATATATATATATATATATACATCCGCTGCTGCGCCGCGCTGTACTTGCAACGGTGATGCGATTTTCGCGAGAGAGAAAAAATGAGCGTAGCGCTTTTCACTGCGCTTCAATCCAATCCTTTTTATAGACCTTTCGATATTTATAGAGCGCTGCTCTCGTCATTTTTAAATCTGCTACGCAACGTGCCGGCTGATATATCGCCGTGGCGATAAATTATTCAATGAAAAATGTAAACTTATACGCGCGCGCTCGTTTTATGTGCGCGCGGGCTTCTTCTCTCTTTCACTCTCGGGGGATAAAACTGTGTACGTATATATGGCGGGACGAGAACAATTATCTTCTTATCGATGTATTTCTCGCCGATGTATACCGAGTAGTTTTAACAAGTTTCGACACACACACACGCATTCGCTATCAGTTATTTGTTCTTTGGTTGAAATCAATTAGTGCGCATATATCCGGTATATCGGCTGATCGTCCACTCGACTAACGAGGCTACACTCTCAAAATATTTTCCATTAAGATTTTCGCGCGATTAAACAAAGGGAAGAATAAATTCCCCCTCGAACGATAAGAGCGATGCAATTCCACGGAGGAAAAGTCTAATGTATATAATCGAGAGAGAAACAATGGACATCCACTTATTGGCGCGCGAGTAAAAATTGATATTTCATTAGCTTCGACTCGAGAGTCAAAGCGCAAGTCATCGCGAGCGTAATGTAGTCGAGAAAATTGTATTGTGTATGTGTGTGTATAGCCGCTATGCTATAGAAATCGCCGCCGATGAAACGCGAGCGCGATAATAGATCGCAATAGAGAGAGAGAGAGATTAGGGGGGGGGACAAGTCGGCATACGGTACAGATACGGTATTTTCTGGGCCGGCAATGGGACACACAATTAACGCGCCGTATATCTCCGATTGGATCATCGTCAAACGCCGATAAATTAAGTTAATTAGCTCGTTACACGTACGCGCGCAGACGCGACGTATAGCGCGCCGCAGCACAGAGAGTTTTGACGAATGTGCGACGCTCGTTAATCGAGAGCTGCATTCCTCTTCCTCCTCTTCTTTTTTCGTCCCGCTCGCAGCCAAGGCGAGACACAGCCTTGTACATCGCGCACACGATCTTTATTTCGCCTCGTTAGCTCGCAGGCGCGTATAACTCTTCTGCGAATCGATCTCTGCAGCGGCGAGAGCGCGTGACAAACACGTCCTGTATACCTGTCTCTCTCTCTCTCCCCCTTGCTCGGTACCTCATTATCTCGTCTTCTCGTGTTGCCGCGCCGGGACACGGCTTTTAATTATTCGCGAGATTTCCTGCTAAGCGCGATATAATTATGCGCAAAAAATCGGTAACTTTTCGCATCAGCGAGAGACCACGATGCGACAGTGCGCTACGCGCGCGCCTCCCTCTCTGCATAAACACAAACCGCTTCTCATCTCGCTCTCCTCATCCGACAAATGTTCTGACGAGCCCCTTCCGGCTTTGGGTTTCGCCCCTTGTTCCTCACTCTCTCTCTCTCTCTCTCTCTCTCTCTCTCTCTCTCTCTCGCTCTCTACCTCGGGCTGGTTAGAAATTACTTTATGAGATTTTCAATCCCTTTCGAGTTCGTTAATAAGCTCTCGGAATTAATTAAAATTTTCTCTCTCCTCCCAGCGTAACTTCCGCTATGCTCCGTCTAATTTCGCCATGTTACTCTAAATGAAATTTCACTGCGTAGTATGACCAAAATGTGCAACTTACTTGTACCGGGAGGTAATTAATTCTCATTTACGATTCATTTCCATGCGCACGCTCTCACGCCGTCGTCGCCGCTCGTGCATTGTTTTTTTTTTTTGCGGCTGACATTCCCTCTGACGAAAAGCTATTCGTGCTATATACATTATAATATATTGTACTCATAGCGCATTTCTAATAGTCATCCAGAGACAGCTGAATTTTCCGCTGTACCGATGTCCCGCCACAGTATCGAATTCGAGATTTACCGTCGTCCCCCTCCGATGCGAGCGTTATAACAGATTATGCGTGCAGTATCTCCTTTGCCGTGTCGCGTCGGTCGCTATTCACGAATCATCTAACGCGAGTCGAGTCTCTCTTCCTCTGTCCCCCGAAACCGCTAGCTTTTCACGCTATGACAAATCTGAACAATTAACACGTTGGGAGAGCGTTATTTTCAGCCACCCTCGCGCAGTGTAGTATCTATATAGCCGAGAGCTGTCTATTGTACGGCTTTATTTATTGTTACTGTTTATTTGCTGCAGCGCGAGTCATTTAGCGTGAAACGTTATATGACTGCACAAGCACGTGTGATGTTTGCATTGCTGCGCCACCGACAATTTTATTTGGGTTGGAAATGATATTCTATACAACGAAAAAATAAATAAAACACGTTAGTTACTTATATTCAGCACATTATTATCTTCCATTAACGTTTCCAAAGCGCTTGGCTCGAATTGCACTTATACAGTATTAGGTACGCACCGATCAAGTCGAGTGTTCAGTTAAGTAAGCCGAAGAAAGAGCATGTAAGGGGACAGATGAGAAAGAGAAATTGCGAGGCAATAACAAGGACAGCTATACGGCGGATTGCACTCGGTGAAAAGGGCTCTTTGCCTGCGATCTATAACTTTCGCATTACACCTCTCTCTCTCTCTCTCTCCCGAAGCTTTTCCCAAGCTCACGGCGAACCTTTGTCGCTGCTCGAGACGTGACGCAAATTAATCGGATCGGCACATCAAGTAGAGTATACGAGAAGTACATAGGCGGCGCGCGGTTGCACAATGCGCGAGACGTTAAGTAGCTCGAATTGTGTTTTGAACTTTGCTATTCTGTGGCAGAGAGAGAGATAGTGCTTTCTTGCTATACGATGATACCCAAGCCTTTCATTCACGTTGAGCTGATCATCGAAAGCAGCTCTCGTCCCTTTTACAATGTAGACCTCGCGCACGCACCTGAACATTCATCCGAGCGCGCGACGACTGTGCAAACTCGTTCATTGATATACGCGTATACATAACATCGCGTCAACAATCGTTGCGGAGATACACGGAAAGGCTTTTAGCTAAATTGATATTGTAATTTCGAGAAGATTTTACTCTCTTTCGCGCGCGCTCGCGAACGCGTGGACGGGAGTGGTTTTATTGGACTCATTCATCTCTCGTCGTCGTCGAAATCGAGCGGCAAAGCCGCGATGCATCATTATTTTTCGGGGTTAGCTATGGCCACTTTTACCTGCCCTCGCTTTCTCCTCGGTCAGGATGTCGAAAGAATTCCGCCCAGAGCCCGGGCTGTTCCGCAAACGTGAATACAGTGCGCGTTGTTCCCCTTTGTCCGTACCACTGCCGCTATTCCTCCGCATCGGCTGCATTTCTTTCTCCCTCGACATCCGGCAAAAAGCAAAGACCGGGAGAGAGGCCGCCGACAAACTGCCGCACAAAACTGGGTGCACGGGAAAAATCGATCAACATGAAGGACGATCTCCCCCCCCCCCCCCCCGCAACTCCAACTCTGCTCGAATCCCCGCGCGTCTGGCGAGAAGCCAAAAATAAATGAAAAAATATTGGTTTGACAGATATTGCTAGCGCGATCGGAGCCCTAAAGCTCCTTTGGCCTTTTTTGCTCATTTTCTCGCCTGTTTTCTCTCCCCCGTCGCCTTCACTCTGCCGTCTCTCCTCTCTCTCTCTCTCTCTCTTCCTCTCTTTCTTCGTCCAGTGCAGCAATCTCCCCTTCCATTTTCACTCCCTCCGCCCCTCCTCCTCTCTCTCTCTCTCTCGCCAAAATTACCATAGCGCTACGCGGCGGCGGTAGCGGCGTCGGTAACAGCTGCTAGGCGTCGGCGGGCCCCTCTTAGCATCTGATAAACTGATAAAAACCGAGCTGCCCGCGTATATAGTCGACGGCAAATGTAGCGCATAGCATAATATATAGTATAGTACAGCGCGGACAGCCAGCTCTCGGCCCTTTTTCCCATGCGCATAAATACGCCCCCGAGAACTCATATGCGCCCGCTCAGGCGCGGCTTTCTCATAGCGTAAAATAGAATTTGATTATGGCGGTCCTGGAATTTTTACCCAACCGCGCAGAGTATAATACATGCTATTTTCGACGCGGAACTTAATTTGCTGCCGACGCCGCTGCTGCTGCGTCGATACGTTTTACTTTTTCGAGGAAGAACCGCGTGTTTGTCGGGGGCCGTGTAAAATTTCACGCCTAACCGACGCTATATCGCTCGCTCGTTGATGACTGTATACGGATTACTTGGCTGTACGCTTTTTTTCCCTCTTTTTTTTGCAACAGCCCGTGCAGTCGACGCGTTTTTTCTAATATCGGCGCGCTATATATACTTTGATGTTGAACTTGTTCGATTGGATGCAAAGAATTGCGATGAGAGTTTTCTTTTTAATGCTGAAATCTGTGCGGAGAGCGAATTATCACGCAAGTATTTCATCGGGCAAATTTTGGTCGCGAGTGTGCGAGTGCGTTATTACCGTAAAAATTAAATTTATTCCATATGGATTCGCCAAAAAATAAAGCCTCGAGCTTTTTTCATACGCCTACACTCGTACAGTACAAGAGCTGCCAGCCGTTAAACGCCTTAAATACTTATAGTCGTGATCGACGTTTCGATCCAGTTCTCGCGCAGAGTAAAGCAGCTACAGCAAGGAGAGCCAATAATCCAATGATAATTCGGTAGTTTTGCAAGAAAGGCAAAGGTCGTCGAACTATATGAGCGAGAAAAGCCAAGTACAGCTGCAGGGACGGGGGGAGAGGCAGCGGCCGATTCGCGGAATCCGCGCTTTACAGCCCAAATTAAGGCAAAGTGGCAGTCAGTAATTTTATACGGCCATCTCAGCTACTGATATTGAATTTCCTCAGTCGCTTAATCCGAATCCCCCGCGCTGGGCAAACTCTCGTCGTTTGAGCGTGAGAGGGGGGAGCTTGCAGCCGCCGCGATCTCGCAAAATTGAAGGCATTGTTTTATGACTCGCCGGGAAATTGCAGCTCGAGTCGAGTCGGTCTTAAAAAATACTCGCTCAGCTCTCTCATACCTATACCTATATACCGATGGGAAAAAGGGACGTATACTCGCGTGCGGTAATTGAAAATTCGAGACAGCCGTCGAATTAAAAAATTAGCCGCGAGCTATGTACTATACTATAATGCGCAGCGATGCGGCATTGGTTATGGTCGTCAAGTCGAAATTGGAAAGCGAGACTCGTTCGGTCTTTACTCTGTATGCGTTATATACACCGCGCGCGAGGGAGAATATGTATATTGTGTATAGCGAGAAAGCTAAATCGCCGCGCAATTTTCCTCTCTCTCTCTCTACTAGCGCGCAGTCTTTCCTCCGGCTCTCTCGCCGCCATGATTGCTCGTAAAGACCAAAAATATGCGCCGCCGATTGGCCGAACCGACGGCTTTACGGCTGTCTCCCTCTCTCGCTTGCTTGCAAGAGAAGCGTCCGCCGGTTTTATGGTTAATTTTTGCAATTTCGTAATTGCCTCCTCGACGGGCTATTCTCACGGTGTGCGTCCGCGCCTTTGTCTCTAGCGCATCTCTCGATATTTATTATATTGCTACATCCTCGAGAGAAGAGTATATAATATTGTATACAGATATATAGGTACGTGAAAATTAGAGCTAGCCATAATTCACGGGATTATTTACAAGCGCAAATTTAGGGCTTCCATAATGCTCGCGCTGCAGTAAATGAAAAGGCCATATCCCGGCACACAAGTATTATACAGCCGTATACAGCTATACTATACCGTGCGTATACGCGGGGGAAAATGGAAATTTGCGTATGAGTCGTACACTTCGTATAAAGGGCGGCAATCTCGGTCTCGCTCTCTCTCTCTCTCTCTCTCTCTCTCTCTCTCTCTCTCTTCGACACAATAAATTTACGGCGTGATATACAGCCGCTCCCGTCGGGCTGGGGCAGGGGGTATAGCAGTGACTATTTATACGTTTATATACGCGCAAGAGAGAGAGAATGCGTATATAACGCGAACGGGGCTATAGGAGCGCATGACAATAAGTCCGCGGCCTGTTTAATAGAATAATTAAGGCTTGCCTCGTACGGCAGCTGATGCCTCTCTGCACGCGCCTTCTCCTGTGTATGTATTCGCTCTTGCTTGCCCCAAAATTTGCGAGAAATACGCGGACTGGTGCAAATGGTTATTATTATATACCTGATGTGGTCTTCAACTCGCAAGTCGCAATCCATGTGTAGATAAAGAGCCGGGAGGTACGCACACTAGGGGTGGGGTGGGTTGCTTATATAGCTCGGAAAATCGACGGAGGCGAGAGCGAGAGAGAGGGCCAGTCAAGTGGAGCCAGCCCAGGCAAACTCCCCTAATGACTAAACTTGCTAATTTCGAGCAATTAGAGCCTCTCTCGCGCGCAGAGGGGCCGCGCACGCTTCTCTCTCTCTCTCTCTCTCGCTCTAATGTGCTCTGCACTTAGCTTGACCGATATAGACAGTGCGGCGTGGTCCGAAATTCTCGCTCTTGGTCGCCCTGGCGACGCGTTAACGACTGCAGCGAGCCTGGAAACAAAGAGTTAACTCGCGGTTGGCTTTCTGGTAAAAATAAGCGGCAGAAGCTGCTGCTGCAGTAGTATTTATACACGCGTGGACGCGTCGTGCGTTTGTAATACCTATATATACGTATAGTAGTAGTAGCTATGCATGCACTAGCTAAGCCTGCCGCTCGCAGGGATATTGAGTGTTGTGGTCGGTTTGAAGTTGGCGTGGTGTGTGCGGAGTAACAAGCTGCCATGGCCGGATATTTATGGGGGCCGCCAGGGGTCGAAAGAGCCCTCCTCCCTCTCGGCAACACGGCTCGCAATCACATGTGCCACCAGTCTCTCTCTCTCTCTCTCTCTCTCTCAGTCCGGCTCGTATATACGTACCTATATGTATATATGTAGAGGTGTACAAGTAAACCGTGCTCTTTTTTTTTCATCGGAGAGAGCATCTCTCATTCTGCGAGCGCGCGCGCGGCTCATTAGATTGCGCGCGTGCGCTGCGGTAGATAAGTGCGAGCGCATTAAGGCTCGCGTCCGTTAAGGCATTAATGCGGCGCAGATTTATGTCGCCCGCGCGCCGAGGCTGAAATTCCAGCCGCTGCCGGCGGTGTAGGAAGCTCGCGAGACTTATGGACACTCATACTGATATCTACTACCCTGTGCTATACGTATACGGTCACCCAGCGCAGCTTACGTATTCCTCCTCCCTTTATCTCATCATTTATCTCGCTTCTTCTCTCTCTGATGTATATACGCAAAGCGCGTGTCCACGTGTATTCTGACGACGCCGAGTCGCGCTATTCATATTTGCATATAAGATACCGCGATTTTACCAATGTCTTTGTTCCCGCGATCAATCATACAGCATTATATAACCACGCGCATTGATACGCTGAAAGTGTCTTCCCGAACAGCGTTTCGAGCTTTCGATCGGAATATACGAGCTTTTTCTCCCCAGCTACTGCTCTGTTTCTCTCGTGCTTCTATCCGCGGGGCAGTACTGCTCCGCTACGGGCCACGTCGGCCCATAACTCCGTGCGCACTTAATTAAGCACGCATTAAGGTCTTGAGTGTGTTCCAATGTTCCGCGAGGTTATACAGCTGATGCCTTCTCTCGTTCTCTTGCCGTGTGCAGCGACGAGTCCCTCTCTCTCTCTCCTATACACGTGCGCTGTACTGTGTAACGCGAATACGACGCGTAATTTACGACTGTCTTCCGCGCGTGCGTGTAATATACATCTGGAGCAGAGTTCACCACTTGCAATTTTAGTCACTGCATCGCTACGCTGATTCGTGTATGAGCAAAAATTGTTAGTATACAATCCACACGGGAAATATTGGAAACACTTGGATAGAACCGTGCCGAGCAATGTTCCCGCGTGCAATACTCCTGCTCTCTCTCTCTCTCACGCGCGCCCTCTCTCCGCAGCGCATTCCAGCGCAACTGCCCAACAACAATAAAATAAAGCATTTGTATCTTGTAATAACGGTTCGCTCGGCCCCTCACTCGAGAGTTCGCTCAGCGGCGGCCGAACATTTGCTTTTCGCAATAAATGCTCTGCTCGAGAAAGCCGCTAGCTCTCTTTCCCTCTCAGTCCTGCGCATCAGAGAAGGAGTGAGAAAGACGCGCAGGACTGAGACTGTACTATACAGTATACACGCGCTCCTCTGGAATAAAAAAGCTGAGATAATCGACCGGCTCGCGCTGGGTAATGATAACTTGGGCGAGATATAATGACCGAGTTCGAGAGGGAAAGCTCGAGGGGTAAAAAAAGGGGGGAAGACTCCTCTCTCCCTCCCTCTTCGCGAGAGTCAAAGAAGAAAGAAACGAGCTTCGAAGAGCGCCCCAGGGACAAGAATGAAAATAATCTAATTATTGGTGAAAACGATTATAGTAATTAGATGCGAGAGGGCTCTCTCTCTCTCTGTTTATTGCAATATATGCCCTACTCTCTCTCTCTCTCTCTCTGCCTCTGCGTCTATTAAGCGACCGAGCACCGCAGCATCGGATATCTGTACACGCTCCGCAGACGAGAGCCAAATGAAAAGGTGCGTGTATGTATACCTATCTCTCTCTCTCTCTCTCTCTCTCTCTCTTGCGTGGGGGACCTTTTCGAGGAATCGCCAACAGAGGGACGGGCCTTCAGGAACGTAATTGCTCTGGGATTTTTGAGGCGCCTCTCTCTCTCTCTCTCTCTCTCTCTCTCTCTCTCTCTCTCTCTCTCTCTCTCTCGCGGAATGTTTCCTTCTCGCGCGCGTGCGCGCCCCCTTACAATGTGTATACGTCTTCTTCTTCTTCCGAGCCGCTTCGGCTCGCTGCAGCAGCGCATTTAATCTGCCTCGATAAAAACACGCTTCGCGTAAGTGGATAATTACCTTGGAAACGCACTACGGCAAGAAGTGCAACGCTGATCCTTTCCTCGGGGAATGCAAATGGAAGGCGGTAAAAAGATGTGCACGTACACTCGTTTGATTTATTGCTCAAGAGAAAGAGAGAGATAGAGACTGCAAAATCGATGCATACACACAATAGTGCGGGAGAAAAGTGTCTCTCAGAATGGCGGCGAGTTACGCCAGCTTCGCAAAGGCGATCGCAATCGTTATCGCTCAATATCGACGAAACGCTCTCGTTATCGCACAGCTTATCGCTAATAAGATCGCTGGACCGCTCGTTATACTAGTCTTCAGCCCTGCTCTCTCTCTCTCGCTTTGGCGGCGCTCGCCGCCCCCTCTCTCTCGCTCTCTCTCTCTCCGTAGTACTCCTCATTTTCGTACGATTGCGATCGTTAATTATCGCTATCTCGTCCGATCGTCCTCATCACCAGCCGGCCACCACCGAAGCGACGTCCTCCCCCTGCTTCTCCTCCTCCGCGCCGTCTACTCTGAGTCACAGCGGCACCCCCTACTGTCTCCCTCTCGTCATTATCATTCTGGCAATTACCGGTGTATTCCCACGTTATCATCTTGTTATCTCCGGGCCATCGCCTTCCGTGAATTCAGTCTAGTATAGTCATAGCGTTCTACTTCCGATCGATCTGCTTCTGCAGTCGTGTAATTTATTACAACTTTGAGTGTCCTAACGTCTCGCCACTCGAGTGGATGTGCTAAAAACCGATTCTTCGTACAACTGCGTCACGGCTGCTGTGTATACCGAGCGCTGCGGGTCCTTGTATATTTGGAAATCGAGGAGGGCCCTGTATACATAGGTCCATTGTAAAACAGCCGCCTCGACGGAGAGGGAGGGGGAGAGCGGCGCAGAAGAAAAGAATATCGCTAACCTCGCGCGCAGGCGCAGGTATACTGCTGGGCCCGGGACGACCGGCCCATAATACTTACTCAACTGCGACGAGCACACAATAACAGAGAAAGATACTTACCTGGCGTAAGGGATCGCCCGCGTTCGTCTCTCTGTCTCCCCCTCCCCCCCCCCTCTCTCTCTCTCTCTCTCTCTCGCTATAACGCTTAGAAGCATACGTACACACATACACCGAGGAAGAAAGAACCTGACACTTATGTCCCCCGACGACTGCACGAGTCACCCGCTGGGCCTTACCGAGAAAGGTCGAACACTCATATTAATTAAAATCGGCCGTTTTTCGGCGTGTCGCCACAACCACCAGCAGGTATACCTACCACCTCTCTTATATCCACGGAGATAAGGAAATATATTTCAACTCCGGGGAATAACAAAATATCGGCCAGATCTCTCGTTGATCGTTCCGGGAATCGGCTTCGGTTGTGGCAGCGGCGGCGGCGCTCTGGACGAAAGCGAGAATGATGATGATTAAAAAACGAGCGCCGGGAGAGAGCTGTGTAATTTGGATTTCTAAATTGAAGGTTTTGTGTTTTCACCGCTGATGCTGCTGATGCATTTCAGCCGGTGAGTTACGGCTGCTCATTAATCTCCTTTTCACTCGACGACTACTACTGCCGCAAGAAAATATTTAAGGAAACAGAAATTAATATTACGCATTCGACTGCGCTCACCCGTATTATACATACATTATACACAGGTATAATTACGTCTGCTTCGAAGCGTATCGCATTGATAATCCATCTGTATTTAGTGCAGCCGGCACCTAATTATTCACCGCTTTCCGGCGCTTGATTATACCTGTAATCTTCCCTCTCAAAGTTCGGTGTTTCAGTTCCACTGCAGCTATACACAATTGGGCTAAACAAAAGAGAGTATGCATATACAAGTCAGATACAGTAAAGTTGCGCACGGGGACGTCCATGCCTAATTGAAATAAAGTTTGGCTCGTAAAAATCTTAGATATTCGCTGAAACTTGCTGGTCGTAACTCTCGAAGAATTCATGTAAACAGCGGAGAAACAGAGCGAGCGCGCGTAAATGGGAGCGAGAGAGAAAAGTGTATATAGAACGGATGGAGAAAGAGAAAAGAGAGAGAGAGAGAGAGAGAGAGAGGGGGGGAGGGGGTTGGACGCGGCGCGGTAGCGACTGTAGCGAGTTAATGAGATTACTTTCCAGAGGGTCCAGGGAAATGAGGAAATCTGATTGGACGCCGGAAAAGATCATAAAGAGAGTAATTAGAGCGAGCTTTGTTCGGGCAGCAGCAGCCCCGCGCTGGCTTCACAATGCACGCCCTGACGCAGCGTGTCGACTTGGTCGCGCGCTGCCGTTTATATATACCTACAGGTATACCTAAAGAGATTGCAGGCGAGAGTTAACGTCCGGCCGATTGGACGAATCGATCGCGCTGATTTCTAGAGCTGTCGACGACGCACGCGATTGGCCGCACTGTGCTCTCGTAAAATTAAAAGCCGAACTTTTTCGAATTCTTCGTTTACAGAAATCCCGTGGAAAAGCCTCGGGAATCACACTTTTCCCTGCAGCTTCGCTCAATAGGATTTGAAGGAAACCCGGCGACGAAATAAAAGCGATGTGTCATAACCGTATGCGGTTCCGGCGAATCATAAATTCATAACATGCCATTACGGTTTCCGCGAATCCCGCGCCCGATGACACGCGCGAAGGGAATTTCCGAGCCGAGAGCCGCGTGACTGCATATAAGTTGTATAATGTATACGTATCATAATCATGGCATTGACTAAATGTTGACGCGTGGCTTTGTGTTTCAGGACGCCTCGATCGTCGACACAGCCGAGCTGCAGCAGCGGGAGCCGGACACATCGCGCTGGTGCTCGAGGACGGCGTGAAGAGGGAAGCTGGTGAGCTCGGGCTAGCTGGTCGCTGATTTTTCGGACTCGAGGCGCGCGGTGGGTCTCCCGGCCCGCCCCCTCCCATCGGCCAAGCTGGCGAGCGCCCTAGCCGCTGGTATGAACCCCTACCCCCACCACCCGTCTCTGGCGGGCAGCCCACACCACGGGGCCCCAGAATCCCACCACGGCTACGGCTCCTCGGCGAGCGGCAACGGTACGGCGACGACGCCCGACCCGAGCCCTCACTCGCCGGCCTATGGCGCCGGGCCCCAGGACGGGCCCCAAGGCTATGGCTCGCACCAGCAGCAGGCCCAGCAGATGCCGAGCAACGGCCACCACCACGCGGCGGCTCAGGCCATGATGCAGCAGGCCCAGGAGCAGCCCCACCTCAGGCCCTACCAACACCCCCACCTGCCGCCACACATGGCCGGCTACCAGCCCGTCAACCACAACAACAACTGCACGCTCAAGGTTGGTCAATCTCCGAACCTATAACGACTGATATAACACAATGCACATCTCGCCACTCTGCCTGCCGTAACTAAAAGTAACGAGTTGTTTGCTCGCAATTGAGCCGCGGCCATTAATTACCCCCGCTGCGGAGCACGCTTTCGTTTTCAATATCAGCACACGAGGCAAGTAAATTTTATTATACTGCACGTCACGCGACGGCTCATGAATCCGATGCGCGAGGATAAAGCGCAGGCAATAAAAATTTTGCCCTCTATACGCTTTCGCGCCTCCGAGCAAATTGATTTCTTAACGCGATAGGGCCCCGAGAAAAGGAGAAAGACGCGCCGGGGGAGGGGAGCCGAGCACGTTGCAACTCGGCCGAGCGCTTCTATACAGGTATACCTATATACCGCATATACTGTGTACTCTGCCGAGCGAATCGCTCGAGGATGTCGGAAAAGCAGCATCGCTTTCGCGTCGGCATGCAGCCTCGCGCTCTCATCGGCTTGTATACATATTACATACACTATATACGTATATATGCGGCCTCGAACGGCACGGCATTTTTTACGGAATACCAACTTCGTTATAATAACTTGTCGGGTTACGTTGCCGTTCGCTTTATAATAACATTCATTACATAAGCTGTACTTTGAAAGTACATTCATTCCCCAGCGCAACGACAGCATTAGCGTACGCATCGTTGCGTAAAATTCAGCGTTACAAACTTTTTAATGATACCTCGCGCAGGCCAGCTATACAGCTCTTTCTCTGTATATCCCGTGTACAAACTACTGCACACCGTCGAACTATCGAATGATTCGATTTAATTACCCGTGTTTGCAGCTACGATGATGGCTCGAGAATCTCGTATGCGTCGCAGAAAATGGCAAGTAAGAAATAAAAAGTCGGAGGCATCGTACAGCCAACCGCCGACTACACACATGCATACACATGACGCTTGCGAAACTTGGCGCAAAAAAATCGCACGCATAAGGTATAGAGACGCACATGTGCTGTGCGCAGAGAGGGGTACGCGGAAAAAAAAAGGAGGCGAAGGGTGCATAGAATTTGGCCGACATTATCCGGCTACGCGAGCCTCACTTAGCCAAGCATTGATAAACGTAACAATATGGGCATTTACCGTGGAGAAATATAATTGAATAAGAGAGACGCGCGGGGAACGGGGACCACGACGAGAGGGGAGAAGAGAGAGAGAGAGAGCTCCCCTCTTCCACCGCTGCTCCCCTCTCCGGGCTCGCTCCTTCCCCCTTTCGACTGGATCCTTTCCATCCTTCGCTTTGTATTGTTCCCCTCTGCTCGGCACCGCGCTCGAGTGTTCGAGCAACGCTGCGAAGGTGGGAGAGGTAAAGGGAGCGCGCTTACCTGCGGGCCTGAGAGGGGCCCCTACTCGCTGCAGCAGCAGCCGCCGCCGCCACCGCCGCAGAAGAGAGAGAGGGAGCAGCAGTCAGTTGGGCCCTGACTTCGGTCGGGACAGGTTCGCTTATCCTCGAGGACTCGGTCGGATTTTTCGCTTCTCTCGAGCCCCTCTCCAGCTACAGTCTTGCCTCCCTCCTTTCCCTTCTCTCTCTTTCCAGCCGTAATACCACGGTCTCGCGTGTGTCCGATGCTGCTGCTGTTGCTCTCTTGTTCGCTTTATTCAGATATCAAACGTACAAACGTTCTGTGAAATCGTTTTGTCAGCCCCGAGTGAGTGCGTAAATAGCTGTGTGGAATCTCTCCGACCTCTTATAGCGTCGGACGATTTATCGGGCCCCACGATTCAGTGCGTGCAGTGTGCTGTGCGGTGCCTCCTATATTATAGCTCTTGTGCCAAACCTGCCGACGTTATATAAAATATCGTGTGTACATACAGTATACGCTCATTGTTTGCCTGACCAGAAGAGTATATATACATACAGGCTGGATTGCGCTACTCCTTTCTCGTGTGCATCACGGATATATACAACGCGGCGTCGCTGATGCTCTGCTTTTTCCTCTCGAAAGAGCTAGCGAGCGAGCGCGAGTCTAGTTAACGGTACATAAATAAGTGCGAAAAAGAGCAAGCGGAACGGAGCTGGAAGAGAAGAGAGATCGGCCTGTTCTCTCGCTACTTTCAATTGCGTCGCGCGATCTCACTGAGGCGGCGGCGGTGGCGACGGTGCTAGACCGTGAACGCTCTACATATACACAGAGAGCAACTTCGATTTTCACAATGGAGCTGCACCACCACTTTGGCAGCATCGGCTCGCGAATGCACCAGATGAAGTGTTTTCCTGGCGACAGAATTGTAAGAATCGTAAGAATCGTGCCGCTTTTCTTTCATTGCTATATTATAACCTTGTTTTCACTCGTATAGTATCTCAACGCAGTGCTCTCGTATCGTACGTTGTAAACTGTGACTCTTGTTTGTGGATCTTATTGCGCAGAAAAAAAAACGTTATAACGAACGCTCTGTGAAAAGAGATCGTTAATGCAACTTTCTTCGGGAAAGATCATCCGGGAGATAAGCGCATTCGCTCAAGCTGGATATACTTTCATTCGTATACATGAATATGAATTTCATAAATAAACAGGCTAATCGAATGTGAAAGTGTTTCACGATTAAATTTTTTTATTAACGGCGCTCTTACGGAAACGTATAAAAATATCGTTATTGGAAATTAATAACAACCGATCACTTCGTTCACGCGCACCGACATCCATCAACGGACTTAATCCTCGTACAGCTATAGAGGAAGAAAAAAAAACGCCGTTTCAGGCAAAGTTTATCGCAGCACTTAGCGGACATTCGCACGGTTTTGTTCGAATGAAATTGTTTTGTAAGCATATAAAATTAAGCGGTTCGCGCGCGACGGCAGTTCCCGCAGATTTACAGCCACTTTTGCTGATTGTATCAAAGTGAGATAAAAGTATCGTAAAAATTACAATCAGTATTTTATGACTAGGATAAGCGTGACAGTCTCTCGCTGCGATGCTGCGTGTGTGTCTACATAAACTCGTGTAAAATTATGAGCGACGTCGACTCTCGCAGAAAAGTTCCGACAGTGTGTTTACTTAATGTAATAGGCTCTCATAAGTATATAGTCCGTTTTTTCGAGAAATCGTTTTCGCGTTATCGTGGTAAACGAAAAAAAGCGAGTTACACAATAGAGTTTGCGCTACGCTCATATAATGCGTGGCTAGACCTTGATGGGATATGTTCGATCATAATTTGCAGCGGGCACGTCGCGCTAAAAATGTCAGGCAAACACAATTATTCAAAGTTCATTAAAGCGTGCGTAATTAATGAGACAATTAAAGCGGCAGTAGTGCAAACAAATTTATTTCGAAAGCTTGGTAAATTGAACAAACGGGATTTATCGAGGGAGAGCGAGAGAGAGAGAGAGAGAGGGAGAACTGGCCGCGCGTGTATAGTCGTGAACACACGGGGGAAGCGTGTACGTGTGTACGTACTACGTATACTATAACGACGTACTATATATACGTAGACCCGGATAGTTTTGGGGGAAGCTCTTTGTGCGTGCATGTATACTCGCGTATCACACTCGTTATAGGTATACAGTACATGTGCGCGTATAGACACACATCAGTGAGAGAGAGGACGCCAGCGCGTAATCTACTCGGCGAATCGCGAATGAATATTCAATTTTATGGCGAGATGCGCTTTCTATGAATGAAGCATAAAGCATGAAAATGACACGCGGTCGTGATATCGAGGTCGGGAGTATATATACCGTTTTACCGGCACGCCTTAATCCACTCGTTGCTATAAACGAGCAAGATCTCTGCGGGCACTTCAATGACAGTTGCGCATACTTTTGCCGTTACTTCTCTCTCTCTTATTCCTGACTCACGAGGCGCGCTTCTTTCCTCGTCTGCTGATAATGACGATTATTGTTTTTTTCTATACCGAGTTCTATATCGATAGTACTTTTATTAATACTAGACTTTTGGCGCAGTGCGCTGCGCGCACTGTAGTAGAATATTAATTCATTAACTTATTAAATGAAATATAAATGCTTGATTGATATTTTTAATATTTGTTTTCTATTACGGAAATATATCAAACTTTACAATATATGATTGATTCATTTCGCGCTCATGTAAATTTCAAAATTGCCGCGGTTTCGTCACCAACTACCTTTTAAAATTTTAAGGTTATGTCTCAACTCAGTTCGTGTCAACGTTCACATCATGTCACTTTTTGTAACAATGATAATATTTACAATAGAATATTATAAATACACAACTAATAATTATTGATATGTATTATAGTAATATATTACATTCTTTGTATTAGGATCAATTTTAGAAATCAAAAACAAATCAAAAAATTCTAACGATACTTTTGACGCATGCGCACTACACGAGCCAATCATATTGACGCATTCTTGGCTTCACTTCATCCGGTCATGACTTTTTTATATAGGGACACCGCTCGTCACGGAAAAAAGAGCGAGTTTTATCTGCACGCGCAAGTTGGTACTTAATTAATGATTGTATCGAGCTAGCGTTAATACCCCGTATACTCTCCCGGAGCGCGCGCCAAGTTTAATTCATTTTTCAATATGCTATAAATTAGCGCCTTATCAAAATTTAATCAATCCCCGCAGCCTCGCGGAAACTTGATTAATATTAAAGCGAGGCGAGCAAGATTTCTTGTATATATACATGGTTATATTAGCCAAGAGTACAAAGGTGGCTCTTTGAAACAATAATCGAAACAATGAAAGTTTTCGGTCTCTCAGATATAGGAGTGTATACAAGGGAGGCCGGCTAATTCCACCGGCCGCATAAATTACTTCGACCCGCGGCTCGGAGTGGAGCATAAAATTTTCATGAGCCGTACTGCTTTTAATTTCCATAAAAATGCCGTGTCCTTATCGATCGTCATATCTGAGCAACTACACACATACACACGAGCACACAATAAAGAGTCCAGTAAACGTAGAGAGTTAGAACAAGAGCGAGATACACGCACACACACACACACACACACACACACACACACACAGAGAGCCGCTTTGCGAGCTCGTCTGGCATTTTAATGACGTGTGTCGTTTGACTAAAATTTTTTTTTCTCTGTTTTCGTACGTAAAATTCTAGCAAGAAGGTGGCCCGGGAATGGCGACGAGTAACCAGCAGTGCGCAGGCTGCGGAAACAGAATAGTCGACAGATGGCTGCTCTTCGCGCTGGAACGTTATTGGCACAACAATTGTCTCAAGTGCACGACTTGCGGTACGGCCCTCGCGGAGATCGGCCAGTCGTGTTACAGCAAGGGCAACATGATCCTCTGCAAAAACGACTACACGAGGTAAGTGTCGTTATATTCCAGCTTTAAATGTATATACGCTGCAACTATAAAAAAAAATCCGGTCTTGCGAGCACACGTGGATAGACGTGCGGAATAGGCTGGCCGCAGCAGTAGCTGTGTAGTAATCGAAGGGGACCATTCCAAATTTAGAGAATTCGAGGCCGGCCAGCAGCACGAAATTTAATGAGAAACAGACGCTACGCCGGCGGCCCGGAATAGAATCTCTCTCTTCCTCCGCTATATACTCGTTCTTCCTCTCCTGATCTCGTGTGTGCTGCAGTATATGCGCCGCGTATACCATCATCGGCTATGTAGGAGAAAGCCGCTCTCGTCGTCGTCGTCGTCGTCGTCGTCGTCTTCGGGCATTAATTATTTCGGGCTTCTAATCGAGCGAATTGCGGAGATCGGTCCGGCGAATCATGCAACATGTCTGTCGTCCCTAATCTGTTGGCCGAGAGCAAGCGAAGCAAGACGGAGATAGAGTTGGCGGCCGCCACGCGCAGTATCAATATTTGAAGCCGCGGGACTGGCCCGTCATTAATATCGCCCAGGCGATTCGGCCATCTGAGGTAATTGTGACGACTCTGTGTTCTCGTCCGTATACACACACACGTACGCGTGGTACGGTGAATCAACGTCGTTAAGAGACGGAACGCTCTGGAGCTTTAAACGCGAGCACACACACACACACACACGTGCGGGCGACTGGATGAGGCAGAATGGAAAGCACTGCACCGAAAAGGACGAGCGAGCGAGAGAGAGAGAGAGAGAGAGAGATGGTTCGTTTCTTTCGGATTCAAGGAATGTTTCAATCAGTTTGATTGAAGGGCTGAGCCACGGCAAGAGGGTAAACTCGATTTACAGCCGTGTAGGGTGACGTGGCGCGCGCGCTGCTGGGAGGAGGAGGAGGTGGAGGAGGAGGAGGAGGAGGAGGAGGAGAAAGAGAGCTGCTGCCGCCGCTGCCGCTGCTGCTGCGGTGGACTGGAAGCCAAGGGTTGGGGTGCCACAATCACCGGGATGCGTCCAATCACCCCCACTAAAGTTGCCTTTCCGCTGAAAAGGAGGGAGCTCCGCTGCGGAAGAGGAGCACACGCGAGAGTGAGAGAGAGAGAGAGAGGAGAGAGGCAAGACTACAGCAGCACACCAATCGTCGCAGCGCTTTCTGTTGGAGCTAGCTCGCTCACTCGCGTCGTCCTGGTTTGGCCTAGATGTGCAATCAGACCGATTTGAATTCTCTATCTTTCTCGCTCACCCCCTCGCGCTATATGCTACACTCTCACTTCTCTCTATCTCTCGTCTCGCGGCATGTGTGCGTGTGTGTGTGCTCGGCTCGGAGAGAACGCGCATCTATCTGTCTCCGTCGCTCCTGGCCGAATACCAAATTCCAGCAATTTGGTAGCTGGGTACTTTGTTGAATCAACATGATTGGGCTTGACGCCGAGCGGATCGGGGAAGAGAGAGAGAGAGAGACGTAGCTGTATACACACGAACGCGCGCCGCTTTCCTACGTATAAGACAATGTGCGCGCGCGCCAGTATTTAATAAAAGCCGTCGCGACTTTTTTCTCGCTCCCGCAAAGAGCACACGCGTATACTCCCTGTTATTAACTTTGACGAATTATACGTTTTAATTATAGCGTTCGGAGAAACTATCGGGAAAACCCTCTGGCGTCGACGAGGACGAGAATAATTTATTAATTTACGCGGTGTATCGCAGTAGATAGGAGTGGTGGTGGTACTGCAAATTTAAATGAAATTTCAAATTCGCCTCAAAGGCTTAGCAAAATGAGCAAAAAGGAGCTGCCCCGTGCCACGCCTGGAATATGAAATTTTGATGCGATCGATGCGAGAGTTTATATATATAGGCGCTACACACGTATAGGGAGAGAGAGAGAGCTTCGGACTCGAAGGTTGTTTTAGCTTTAAGGCGGCCAGAGGAAGATTGAAAGACACGGGAGAGTAGGGGTGGCAAGAGAGTGAGAGAGAGAGAGAGAGAGAGAGAGTTCGAAGCGGAAGGGGCTGAGGGTGGGTTGCGCGCGTGCGCTCCGCGATGGCGATAAGGGGGTTCATTAGAGGCAGTTTATTACTGCCTTTGAAGTCTCTCGCGTGTTGCCGTTAAGTCGCTCGATATCTCGTAATATCTCGCTCTAATCTCGCGAGGAGAAGTTAATTGCTACCGCGCCACCTTCCTCGCCGCAAGGCAACTCTCTCGCCTTCCCTCGCTCGCTTATACACCTACAGCGCTACCCTCTGTGTACACCTGTATATACCTATATACTCTTTTCCTCGGCTGTCGCGCTGCTGCTGCTGCTGCTGCTGCTGCTGCAATTAGAAGCGCGGACTCGACGCTCGCTTTTTTTCTCTCATAATTATAAACGGCAACGAGCAAAAGAAGTAAACCTGCATGTGGATAAAAAAATCTAAATACAAAATTATCACTGAGCTATTGTTCACTGTGATGCATTGCATATTTGGGTCGAGATCCATGTAATTTGTCCAAGGGCTCGCAGGCGAGGCTCAATGAGGTGCCTCAACACTCGAGAGCGAGGCGTGCGTTTTATTTAGTTGCGGCGGTGCAGTGCGGCGAGCGACAGGAAAAACACGCCGCGAGCGCGTGTCACGTTCGTCGCGTACAACGGGATATTACATGTGACGTTTATGTCTCTTACGTGCGCCGACCCTTTATAATTACACCGGCGGCAGCGTTTTCAACAGCCATAACAAGTCTGCGCCTCGTCGCATAACTAACGCTCGACACACATACACGCATACGTTTCCGAATCATTTTTCAAACGCTTCGAGATTTCCGAGCTAGATTTTTAATAATTCCTCGTCACACAGCCAAAAATACACCCAAAAGCTGTCTAAACGATATTCGCTGTTTCGCTTCCAATTAACGATTCAAAAGAACTCCATAGCTGTGTATGAAAATATAAAAATATCCAGCAGCTAACGTCGTGGATGAAGTTGACGCGCCTCGTGTCGGTATTGTATAATTGGGCTAAAAGCCGAGCGTTTATAAAAATAACCGATGAGAGGAGCGAATTTGGCGGGGAAATAACAGTCCATCATCTCTGCGTGGCATTTTTCTGCGTTCGATAGACATTTTCCCGCCTCTTGGAAAAGCGGCTACATTATAAATGCCCCTTCGTGTCTCGTCAAAGCGAATTTATCCTGGCAATGTTTCTTTGACGACTCGAGCTGTGTCGCCGTGCGGTGTGCTAATCCGAAAAAGCCGCGGAACGCGCCGTACGGGCAATTATTCCACGCGCCTTTTTGTTTTCGTTCCGTCCGAAACTGCGCGTTCTTTTGTCTCTCCGATAATTGAAAAATTCCCTGTGTTCAAACTGCGCGTCAGAGACAAGAGAAAAAAATTATTAAATAATCCGCGCTGGCAAAGTGGCGAACCCTTTTTTTCCTTCTACTCTCTCGAATCATTCGGAGAAGGGAGTGTTTGCGATTTCCTCAAAAGCGCTGTGTTTTTCGACGAAACGGAGTATTATCGCGTTGAGAAATTGAATAGAAACGAGAACGGGAGAGCGGCTGTAATCGGCGGCTGCGGAGAGGTGGCGCGGTTAAGAGTGCCATCTGAAACACTAGTATTTTTCAATGACTCTCTCGAGTGAGATCGGGCAACGTGTAAGAGGTACAGAGAGCGAGAGAGAGAGAGAGAACGAGGACGCGGAGGAGAGATATAGAAGACGTCGGAGCAGAAGGGGGATAGTACGCGGCTAAAGAGATAATGAGGCACTTAACAGAGTCAATGTGGTAGTTTTATCATTGGCTCGATCGGAACCGAGCTCAACTTCGCTAATTGAGAAAAAAGGGAGGCCAACGTGGCTGCAGCAAGCAGCAGCAGCAGCCTGGCTTTCGAGGAGCGGCTTAACGGCTCGAGCCAGATTCTTGTCAGTGTCGATCCCTCCGCTTAAGAACGCCTTCGAGAGAGAGAGAGAGCGCGACGCTTCGTTTGCGCCATTTCCCTCCATTACCTATCGCTCCCCCCGCGGCTTACCGCCAATCGCATTATCAGCCAACAAAGAGCTCGATTACACGCTAATGCGACTAGGAGAGCACAGCGGCTTCTTCTTCTTCTTCTTCTTCTTCGTGTCATCTGCGCCCCCGATTTTCCTACTTTCTCGGTCGCGACCAGTAGCACGCTTTGTTGATCTCTCTTTCTCTCGTCCTCTTGTCGAATTGTTACCCCATCATCCGCAACAGCCGATACTTTGACACCGGCTTATCCCTCCGCCGCGAGCACTGTGCACTTTCACTTTCTCGCTTTGAATCGAGCGCAAAAACAAACGCATAGACGCGCCACGAACACTCCGATGTAAACAGGCGAAAATTAAAACTATATATATACTCGTCGAGCGAGTGGTTTTTCTCTGTAGGTATATACTCTCACGCCTGTAGTGCCATGCAATTTTTTATTTCGTCAACTTTTTTCCTCGCCGCGAGCTCCCATGAATTTTAATCCAGCAGCAGGCCGCCGTTCGGAGCCGAAAAAAAGACAGGCCTCCGGGGATAAAAGAAGAAAATAAAGGGCTCGCACGCGTAATATTTTTCCAAGCAGCCGTTCGCGAAATAAAGAAAATAAACTTTGTCATCGGTCCGTCTGACGCTCGCGCATATTTCACGCGAACGCCATATACGCACATTCCCTCCATTAGAGAGACTGGCGCAACGATCATTAAGGGGGGGGGGGTCAAACGTTATAGAGCCCGATGGATAAATAAAAGAGACGAATCGTGATCGGTGTGCAGGCGCGAAAATTTCAAAGCATCGCAATTCGTTGGTTTCTCTTTTTCGAGCGAGCGCGAGAGTGAGATGCGAGAGACAAATTTAACCGAGGCTCATTCGCCCGTTTAATTTTTCACGGGCATCGGGAAAGAGAGAGAAGCGTCGACTAAACGAGAAGGGGCTGTATGAAAAAAAAAAGAAGCGCGACGCGTATGTCATTTGCTTGTAAAAATACGGCTCGACGCCTAACGGCAATTTGCGAGAAAAAAGTACGGCGCCTGCCGCGCGCGAATTAACTAGCCGACGGTCGGCTCTTAATCCGCGCGATACGTCGGTCTCTCTCTCTCTCTCGTTTTCGTTCTCTCCCTCGCATACACACACACACAGGCGCGCGGCGGTTGAGCCTGATAGCGAGGAACAATTTTTCGTCGGGCTTTAAATCGCCCGCCGCTATACTCTGCCGTCATGCATATTTAAAGCCGGTTTGATAATGGCAAATAAAAAAGAAAGGCTCGTGCGGGGGCGGATCAGCGGATTAAATCATTACTTGGCGCGGTCGCTAAATGCGATAGAAAAATTCTCTCGCGATTCTCGCGTTTAAAGTTTTAATTGCCTGCGCGGTGGCTATACTGTCGCCAGCCCAATCAGAGTCATCTTTTTTCTATATATACGTATATATACCTACCGAGATCTCCGCAGTGGTGTGTTTGGATTAATCACCGCGGACTATTGTTTTAGCTTTTATTTCGCGCGGAATCAAGCGTATGCCCTGCGCAAGTTTGTATCTTTGATGTACGAGTCTGGCAAAAGTTAAATTTTATTTTTATAGAAGCTTTACTCCGTCTTGAAATTAAAATTATTTCAACGTCGCGACCGCCCATAGCGCGTTTGAATCTCAATGTTGGTTCTGTGCGAGTATAAAGTAAGTTAACGTCTGGCGCTGCGAGAGAAGAGGGAAAAAAAGAGAGCCGGTAATCGGAGTTGAAGAAGAAATTCCATCGAATAATTCGGAGAAAAAGAGTCTCTCGACTCAGCGATTTGAATGTACACGCGGTCGCGGCACAGGGTTAAAGAACAAGCATCGGTATGTACAGTGAGAGAAACTGCAGAGTACGAAGACACGGAGGCATAATAATAATTCCATTTGTCGGCTGCGCTCGGCATAGTAACAAGTGGCGGGCCACGTGAGCGAGAGCAAAGTCCAGGAGTCTTTCCCGACGACGACGACGACAGCAGCCAACCTAATAACCGCGATCAGCCGTCGCTTATGTGTACCTAATATATCAAATTATGCCCGCGTGCTCCGAATGACGAACAGGCGCAATACACACACATACATACACCCCGCTCTAATACAGCGCCGGCATCGTCTACTGCTGCATTTTCGCCGTCGACTCTCCCCTTTTATACCCTATAAATGTACACTTCCTTGGATTATATAAACGCTCTTCTCTGTGTGTGTGTGTGTGTGTGTGCGTGTATTATGTGCTTGTTGGTCGTTAGGTGCGCCTGTATGTGTATATGTGTGTAATGTGTATAGGTAGCCTTGGCTTGTAGTAGGTGTGTATATATAGGGTGGAGAGATGGAAACGCATGAATTATGTAATAAATTAGCAAATCAGAGACATCGCAGAGGCAGTGATTAATGTCTGAATAAAGCGCCCTACCTCCGCTCGCGCGCGACGTAGTCTATCTCTCTCTCTCTCTCTCTCTCTCTCTCTCTCTCTCTCTCTCTCTCTCTCTCTCTCTCTCTCTTGCTTCCTCCGTCGTTCTCGCTATTTTGCTCGGAAACTCTCGACCTCCCACAGCCCCTCCCGCCCCCGCTAAACGACCTTACTAACGATGCGCATTGTATGGGGGATAGGTCTGTTCTATTCGTTTCAATCCCAGAATTTCGAATGAGGTCGCCCGTCGTCGTTGCCAATGCTCTACCTCTCTCTCTCCCTCACTTGTCCCGCGTATACGCTGTATAAAGAGCGCGCGCGCGCGAAAAAAAGAGAACTCGTAAACAATGTGCTTTTTAATTAAAAGCGGGATTTCGGCCGTTCTGATGCAGCCCTGGCGGATAAATATTTAAAAAGCAACTTTGTTCGGAGATTTTTAATTGCTCTAAGCAATTAGAGTCGAAACTTCTTCGTTGTCTTCTTCCTTTTGGCCTCTCGCGCATATACAGCTGCCAGCAGATATAAATACACTCAATTAGGAAGTCCCGATGTTGCGCAGTGACAGCGAGTTCATTATATCGCCTTCTCGTACTCGCGCTTTTTTAAATTATTTCCTACTAATGCGAGATTTTTTTTTTTCAACACGCGCCATAAATTTTCAAACGCGAATCATTGCATACGGAGTATGGGCGCGAGCAATAAAAGGAAAAAAACAGACGCACACACACACGCGCGCGCGAGCTCGCGAACAGTCTCACGCTTAACGATCCATGAAAATGTCAATCAAGCCAACAATAGGCCTGAATTAACCCTAAGATTGAATAGAAGTTTGCACGCACCGCAGCGGCAGCAGCAGCAGGGTTTTACTGATGAACGAACCCGTTTTTTTTTTCTCTCTCTCTCTCTCTCTCTCTCTCTCTCTTCCCTCTCGCTCGTCGTGTCTGGGTGAGTGTGTGTTTTTTTTTCGTCGATGCGAGCTCTCACGTCTGCTCGTTCAAAATTACGCCGATCGATAAGGTCGTTCGCTTTGTTGACTGGGCTCCCTCTCCACGCGCTCCTCCGTGTGCCTTTGACGGGAAATGTGTCTCATTAACAGCCTAATTAATAATCCAATTACGCAGCGAAATCCGTCAATCACGCAAACCATACAGACATTGTGGAGAGAGAGGAGAGGCCTTTAATATTTTCACGGCGACGCGCGGGAAAACAATTCCCTCTAATGGCGAATGATTAAGCTCTCGCATTACGGCTATACGCACACATACGCGTCGCGCGTATTTAAACGCTCGTGCGCGAGCTCTAACAATCGAGCCAATTATTGCATGCAATTTTAATTCAGCCTCTAGCTGCTAACGTCGAAATTTCAATTTCTTCGCTTCGCGCACGCGCGCCAATTGCTGTTCTCCTTTCTTTTCATATAACACGCTGTATACACGAGTGCAGTTGTAATGCGTGTGAGAATAACAGCCGAGTAAGGGGGGGGGGGGGGATAATAAAAACTCGATCAATGGGAAAATCGAATTGCTACGGAGAAAGAGAGAGAAAAGTTATTTCGCGTATGGAATCTTCCACTCGGAAAATGCTGCACTTTATGTTTGCGGAAACAAGTGCCGCAACGGGAATAAGAAAATTAGAGCTTTGACGTATATAAAGAAATGAAGACGGAAGGACGCGGCTTTGTGTAAGGA
Organism: Pteromalus puparum; assembly: GCA_012977825.3. Classification (NCBI taxonomy): domain Eukaryota; kingdom Metazoa; phylum Arthropoda; class Insecta; order Hymenoptera; family Pteromalidae; genus Pteromalus; species Pteromalus puparum. The sequence continues at coordinate 56,427,876 of CM053172.1, read as the reverse complement.
GAAAACAGCGCATTAACAGTCTTTTAACATGCAGATTGCTTCTTACGGCATTGTTAACGCAGAGCCGATTGTCCGATTCTTATACTCGATACGAGTGACTGTCTGTTGCTCGAAACAGAGAGATAATAGATTGTGTCGCGCGTTAACGAGCAATTAGTATATACACGCGATTTCAGACAAAGCGAATAAACACGGGAAAAAAGGACGAGCCTCGTCGAAAAAGGACTCGTGAAGTATTGCGGGCCTATATATAATAACGATCAGGCAGAATTATCCCGAAATTGGATTTTAATTTGGCGTCGCGCGTATGCGCGGGATGAATATAATACGGCATATACGTAATATGAAATATCTGTATAACGAGTTTCGCATAAACTTTCTGTTAATGATTATGCAGATTGCGGGACATTTCTCCTCCGAAATACACGTATGTATATAAGCTCGCAAGATTAAGGATAATCGTCTCTGTATAAAGTTTGGCGGCTCTCGCATGATCGATCCTCTATACCTTCTCTCGAGCGAATCAATTTGCCAGAGCGAAAGAGAGAGAGAGAGAGAGAGAGAGAGAGAGAGAGAGAGAGAGAGAGCGACGGCAAAGGGGATACGTGCGTGTCTCGAGGAAGGAGCATTATATATAGGTTCAAGGACAAAGGACGACGGGACATTTTTTTAACGAATTCCGGCGCGGCGTGATTTGCATTCGAGCCGCTGCAGCGTACACGCGCACGCACACAATGAGGCAGCTCTCGTCGTTGCTGGGCCTCTCTGCATTTGAATAATGGAATGGCAAAGCCCACACATCGATGACAACGATCCTGGGATTTAGCGGAAGAAAGAGGCGAAGATTCGCGCAGAATTGAAACAGTCCTTGCCGCGCGTATATATACTTACTCATCTCTTTTTTTTTCTCGTTATCTCGCCGAGCGCACATGCATCAGAGGGAGGGTTCGCTAATGAGGGAACGTGTGTCACACGCACACGGAAGAAACCGCGCCACGTAGAACGAGGGAGAGGGTATTTGGCCGAGTGCACATTTCAACAATATTTGCTCGGCTACAGCGCGGCGGCGTACGTAACGCGTGATTAAGCCGGGGCTTGCCGCGACCGGTCACGGCGGCTCTAAAGAGACAGAGAGGGAAAACAGAGCAATTAGTTTTAACGTTCATTGACCGATTTTCCTCTCGTTCATTAAGCATCTCTCTCTCTCTCTCTTGTTATTGTAATCAGCAATCAATTCGACCTCGTCGCATTCGGCTTTGTGTGTTGCGGAGCTTTATCGTATATACGTGGGTGTAATAAGCTAAAAAGCGAGAGCCGTGTAGACACATGCTCGCTTCAAGATCCCTACACGAGAGTATATCGTATAAAAGATGCAGGAAGAGAGCGAGCAGAAAAGGAGACTAAGTTATAAGTAAAAGAAGCGCGAGCTGCCGGCGACATTGCGCGCGCTGCAAATTGCAATTTTGTTGTGAGATCATTATAAAATACATAATGCTTTCTCGAGACTACGCGAGGGAGAGGGACAGATGTAGATACTGTATGTATGTATGTATATATATATATATATATTTAAACAGAGCCCGCGCCGCGAGGTGGGGGTGGCTGCAGCGGCAGCAGCCGTCTCGTTAAAAGTTTCTAGCGACACGTATTCTTAATAGTCTGCGCGCGCGGACACGCCGTCATTAAAATTATAACCGAGAGAGAGAGAGAGAGAGAGTGAGCTCCCTCTCTCTCTCGCTTCCTTTCTCCCTGCAGTGTCGTCGTCGTCGTCGCTTCCGGCGCCGGCCTGTTTTTTTCCAACCCCTTTCACTCGCGCGCGCGCGCGCGTGCGTATAACCCCTATATAGCGCGTATAATAAGAGAGCGTTTTCTGTCTGACCGCTTAACCAAGCGCGTTGATGAGGTCAGAGAATCCGTCCCAGTAGTCGCGCGCGGCCTTGTGTCGTTACTTATACTCGCGCGCCTCGCACACGGAGAAAAATTAAATGAGCGCGCGTCTGGATGTCGTTAGCGAGAAAAGTATGTCGTGTGTCGTCGGAGATCGGTTAATCGTGAAAAGCGTCGCAAGTGTATTCGCGCTAGTTTCGTATAACTTCTCTCTCCGATCCTTTCGCTAAATATGCAAATACGAGCGAGTTATATACGGGATACAGTTATTAGAAATATAGTATAAGTGAATAGTTAAAGCGAACGGTGGCAGAAGCGCTTTCAGTCCGCGGTATGTATATATACGCGGGGATTTGCGCTGCGAGCGAGAATATCTAATTGCGCGAGTACGTATATAGGTATGCCTGTATATATAGAATATAAGCAGACCTAGGAGAAAAGTATATCGTCCGGTTTAAACGCTCTTATTATCATATAAATACAAGTTGGACGTTCAATTTACACGACGGCTACGTATACATAGCGAGCGCTTCTCCTACGCCTCCGGGCTGGAGTTACAAAAGTTATTATTGTTATTACTGTGCGCAGCGCTTAGAAACTTTTGTTGTCCGCGTGCCGGTGGATACACGTATACACACACACACACACACACGTACAAGCTAGAGAGTAGCTGAACACAAGCATTGGCGACGTGCACCACGTGGGAGAGAGCTGCGCGCAATTTCGCCAAATCAATTATCCGCGAGTATTAGCTGCGTAAACTGGAGCCCTGGGCTATTGGCTCTGCGGTGCAGGCGAAACAAAAGGAAGTCGATTTTTCTTCTGTAAGGGGAATGATGTTATCCAGTGAAATCTCGCGCATCTAGAGTATATATATATATATATATACTCAGAGTCGATCAAAGAACGTATATTATATAGTACTATCAGCTGCAGTTTATATTGCACAACGAGCATGAGAGACAGATGGATGCCTTGCAGCCAGCCGCGTGGGTTTCGCAAAGGAAAATGATAGAGGCTGCCACCGACGAGGAAAGACGATCGCGCAATTTCGCCAGGCGACAATTAATGAGTAAAACTAACTATATCTCTCTCGAAGCAACCCGGCCGCGCTTTAGACATACAAATTGATGGCTTGATAATGAAGGAAAAGCCTCACCGACGTTTCGCAATTAAGATTCACTCGCAAGAAAATCGCTGTGTACTATACGATTATACTCTACTCTCTATAACAAACGCGCAAAAGGTCACTCCGGAGCGTTTTTTCTTCCCCTCTAGAGCAGTTCCATTTACAAGAGTGCTGCGCTGGACCAGCCGATCTCTCTCCAGAGCGTAATTTTCCCCTCCCAGCCTCGAAATTTCCTCCTTCGGCGTCAACGACGCTCCCGCGCGCGATTTCGACCCTGGCAATTTACCGCGAAATCCCAGAAACAATTCACTTTACGGCTAACACGCGACAAATATCCCGGGCGCTCAGGAAAATTGCCGCAACCGCCTCCGTCGCACGAAACACGCTCACGCACACACAAAGAACCCGCCCTCTTCTCTCTCTCTCTCTCTCTCTCTTTCATGAGATTGCAAAGCGGCCAAGTTTTAATTTGTTCTCGCGTGACGTGGATTATGTCTACGCTCGACAGTCTACTCGCATATTGACTTGTCCCGAGGACAGGAACCCTAGAACGATCTCCTTTTTTCTTTCTTTCTTTCCGTATATATGCCAGCCACAGCAATTCCAGCTCTTTTTACGAGACGAGAAAAAATAACCTTCAGCCTGCGCTTATTGCCTCGGCTCACTTTTCTTCAACTCGATCTCCCGCTTCTGGATTTATCCTGCCGATTAGCCGAATTTATTTTTAGATTCTCGACGCCTAACTCCGGAGATAGCCCTGATTTTCAGGGAAAACAAAACGTTAGCTGCGCGATGATCGCGAACATCCGATATAAAACGTGTGCTGCTGCAGCTGCATTCCTCTTTAATTTGCCCATTCAATAGAGATGCGCAGCTGATTCGCTCCCCCAGGGCCAATGTGCTGTGCGCAGCAGGCTGAAAAAGGGCATTGGTAATATCTCTCGGTCCAACTACCGCCGCGAGCCTTGTTCTTTTAAAGGCTCTCGCCCGATAAGTCATTGATTGTACGAGAGCTCTACACTGTAGCCGCTCTCTCAGTCAGTTAATCAATCACGCACTCTCGATATACGCTTAATTGGAAGGAGAAGAATAGATTGTGCCGCTTATCGATCGAGAAATGATGAACTTTTTGCAAAATCGCTTCAGATTCAAGTCACAGCTTCAATCGATTATTACAACGAATCGCATATCGGCGGCGTTCACTCGCCGTTGAAGTTTCGCAACTGTATTTTCGAGTTAATTAAGCCCAAAGAGAGCTGCTGCAGCGCTTTATATTCGCTGTCTTTTGCGCTCGTGGGTCATTTAATCAAGACTCTTGGCAAGGAAAATTAAAAGTAATTACATCGCGCTGCAGCGCGCTCTGATGCTTGTCTTGCGCGAGTGCTTCTTCGATCGATCGCGATCGTCTTGTGAAGCGTGCGCTCAGGTTCGTTAATTATTAGGAAACTCGCTGCATATATAGATTTCGTATAGAGATGCGCTTATACGCCTCCTTTTTCCGGTTCAATTTCTCTGATTAACTTGCTGCTGCTGCATGCTTTCAACGGAGAAGACGCGAGGGAGAGAGAAAGAGACGGAGACAGCGTTCTCTCCGAGAGCAATAACTAAATGGAAGTAACGCGAGGGTGTAGAGGGAGAAACGAAAAAAGAGTGCGCGTGCGCTCTCGAAAACTAATCAAGACATATTAATTGCAGTAGTAGACTTCACTTACGTGTATTGCCTTGCCTCGACTGCTATACAGTATATAGTGGGTACAACGTGAGGCCAAACGAGACGTTATTGCAAATCACTTTATGAGATTGTTCCGTCCCAAAGGCTTTTGTTCGAATTGCTCTCCTCCCCCTCATTCCTTCCATCCTCCTCTATCTCTCGCTCCTTTATTATTTACTTTATTCGTTGTCGAATCTTTTGGAAAAATCAGAACACCATATTATACATGAGACGTCTGTCTGTAGTATAGACAATTTGTTCGGTTCGTGGAAATCAGTCTGAGAGAGCGCGGCATCGGCAGAAAAAAAAAGAAGTTCAATTAACCTTAATTAATCCATTTAAATTAGACGCTTCCTCCTCTCGACGTCCCTGGCGCTTTCTCGATTCTCATTTATATACACGCACTATACATATACTCCCCTCTATACTCCATACACTCGCTCGGCCGTCTTTCTCTCTGTTCAAACACACGCGCGCGCTTAATACAGACTCGGTGTGTTTACGCCCGTATACCTATATAAGATTGGCTCTGTGTATGTGTGTGGTGCCGCCGCCAGTCTCTGCTGATCGATGTTCTCTCTCTCTCACACACACAGAGAGCTCCACCGGCTTATAACTGCAGAGCGAAGGGGCAGTGCACGGGCGGTGTAGGAGAGAGGACAGGGAAACAAAGCACGCAATCAAAACGTTAATTACATTAAAATGAGTCGAAGATCGCTCCAATCGGACTATAAGAGAGGCCGCGCGTGAGAATAAATTGGCGCGATGTCGCGCGTTTATTGCGCAATACCTTGAAATTCATCGAAAACTTGCGACGGCGTTCGGAATTTTAATTGGACACGCGTCAAATGCCGGAAAATGAAATTGGCTATGAGCTTTGACGCTGCGGCGTATGCAGTATCGAATGTTAAAAGCTCTCTTGGCGACAAATGACTATACACGCTCAAATTTTCTCACGAGGGATGAGTGAGCGCTGAAAAATAATTATACCAAGTCCGCTGCATCAGCGCGATGTGGCGCTTGTTCGAAAGCTATATAGCCAGACAGCGTGCGCGCGGCTGGTGTTCGTTATACAGCCATCCCTCTCTCTATATCTCCTGCGCGCGTCTCGTCCAATATCTCGCAGGGCAAGTTGTAATATAGCCGAGCTCTCTCGCGAGAGGGACGGGAGAAGGTAGAGGGGGAGGGAGGAGGCTATATATAGAGCCTCGCGGGCTAATAGGAATTTTGATTGACCGAATTAAATGGATATTGGAAACACGGCTTCTTAAATCGATTAGCTTTATTAGGTCTGGCCTTGGCACACGGAGCCGCGCTCGCTCTAACACACACCGCTGGCTATATATCGCCTCTCCCCCGCCACATAAGAACAAAGGAACCGTGTGATGCTCGAGAATGTATGTATTCGAGGGCAATTTTGAAAATCCTCGTGCGTCCCTGCAACAGTCTATAATATATAGACTTCCTTGATCCTTGCGCGATGAAAATACGCGCTTGTAAAATTACAACCGTGCCTACCGCACCGACGAGGGCTGCTTCGTATATACCACGAGTATATGCTTATAAGTCTCAGTGCGGTAATTAGTTGCAAGACGTCGCGCGCGCGCGCGGCCTATTTTAATTGTCCCGAGCGAGCGTTGGCGAATTTGCCGCGTGCACGTGCTATATAACGGCTAGTGTATATACTCTAATTATCCTAATTATTCGCAGCTCGCTTTGGCCCTTCGTTTGAATCATTCATTCACGCTCTCTGCTACGTAACACTCTGCCAAGAGGACGACGGCAATTAACGCGCAGATTTTTCGCGCGCGAGGAAAGATTTATCTTACACGCTCGTGCAGCTCACGTATACGCGCGGCGGCAGTGCCGGCTATCACCTCGAGGTCATCTCTACCCGATACGGATGCGAAATAATAGCAGTTCCTTGTTAACGAGCGATCTGGCATTAGAGCGAAACTGCTGCGATCGTATAACTGCAGCAGCGCTATATAGTTGCAACGCTACCAGTACAGTCGCATCTCGTTATTTTCCGAGCTTATATGCATAGGTCTCTTTCTAAATGTCACTTTTTTGACTAAACATTAACGAGACGAGCCGTTGAAGCAGACAAGGTACGAGTCTCCGTTCTATAGTATAATTGCTATATTGCACATTTTTGTGCGCGCGAAGGCAAACTCGCGATAAATCGTTCGGATGCGTCCAGTACCCGCGTCGATATTGCGCGTGTTAATTAGGTATCTGCGAGTCGTTATACGTTATACATCTCCCCTCGCGATGCTGCTCTCGACTTATTAATTAACCCTCCGGCCGTTCGGAGATTTTCAATTCAACCCGAGATCTTGCAAGTTGGCCGGCAGTTCAGTAGTTTAACGAGGAGCATCTTGTTTGCTCACTGGCATAAAGTAAAAAGCTCACCGAGTCGATGCGATGCGAACATTAATCAGCGGTTGCATCGCTTAGATATACCTCGAATATGCCGAACGCAAGACTCTCGGAAAAAATTGAAAGCTCATCGCGATATTATAATCGACAAATTGATAAAAGATAAAGAGCGCATTACCATGGCGCACTAGCCGATTTCCCAATGAACCACACACGCATGTATACACAGCGTGAGAGAGAGAGGGAGGGAAAGAAGAGCGAGGATTGATAGTCCGCAGAGGACTATAGGACAGGAGAGAGACGAGAGAGGCAAACACGGAGCATGCGTGGCATCAGGCATCGCGTGTGCGTCGTCCGCGTATACGTATAGCTAATTGGTGCATAAACATCGAGCTTTATACGAGCTACCGCTGCTGCAACGACGACGACGACGATGCCACTGCCGCCGCCGCTGCCGACGAGGACGAGAGCGTGCTGCCACTTGGCAAACATTGACTGCCATTAACGTGGATATGCATGGCCGCGGTGGTATACGCGCTGTAAATACGACGACGAGGTTGCTACCGTTGCTGCACTGCTCCCGTAATCAGGCACTCGAGATCTACTCGCCTGCCGCATATACGTATGCGATGGTATACGGTATAAGATGCGCCGAAAAACGCGGCGGCCGCGAAATCATTATCGCTGATGCTATACGTGTGTGTGCACGCGCGGCGATCGCCGATGAAACAATGGCGAGCGTAATTATTTTCTTAGCTCCGCGGCCGTTACTTTGTAGCGCTCGTATATAGCAATCGAGATGCAGTAGGGGGAGGATTTATCTGGCCGAGAGCTGCCAATTAAAAGCGCCGCGCGCGCTTGCAACACCTATGCTCGTTTATAGATGCGCTTATACCGGTCGTGACCGCGTGCTTGCTCTACCTCTCTAATGTATTCTTTATCATGTTATCACAGCGACGGTTTTAATAAACAACGCCCCTTTTGCTCTTCTCTGTTGCAGGATGTTCGGCAGCACAGGTGCCTGCGCAGCTTGTGGCCAGACGATAGCCGCGACCGAGCTCGTCACGAGGGCGGGCGGCAACGTCTTTCACCCCAAGTGCTTTACCTGCACCAAGTGCGGCACGCAACTCACGCAAGGCGACAGGTGAGTCCAGTCTCCATATAAGTATAATACAAAGCAGCACCAGCTGCTCTCCTCGCGCTGCACGCAGCGACGAATGACAACAATATTCTCACGACTCGCGTGTGTCGGCTCTGAATTGTAGGTACTACTTGCTATCGGGAGCGGCAGTCTGCGAGACGGACTTCAACAAGATGATGAAGTCGTCGCCGGTAGCGGTAGCGGCGGCAGCCGCGGCAGCAGCGACGGGTAACGGCGGTATGCCCACGAGGAAGGGCAAGGTGGGCCGGCCTCGAAGGAGCCGCGAATGAGGCGGCAACCCGGTCGGCCGCCCGAAGAAGGTCCAGCCAACGGCTCCGACGCTCCCCGTCGTCGTCGCAGCGGCTCTTCAGCCGCAGCTCGATCTCGTGGACGTGGCCGTCGGCGGCGAGGCCTATTCACCGCTGCCACCGGGTCACCACCACCACCACCACCACCACCAGCACTACCAGCAGCAGCAGCAGCAGCAGCATTCGGCTACGTCGTCCTCGACCTCTTCTTCCGCCGCGACGATGGCCAGCATGATGCAGGGCCTCAATCCTCAGCAGCAGCAGCAGCAGCAGCAACAACAACCATCGCCCGGTGCTTCGCATCAGGACTGGGTCTGGACGTCTGAGCTCTGCGAATGAGGGACCTATGATGTGCAGTGCAGTGCTTGCCCTTCCTTCCCCACGTCTATTAACAATACGCTACATCCCTGTTCTCCCTGATTTGAGAGCTTTCACCGACTCAACGAATCTCGTGATAATAATTACAGCTTCCCCTCCTCCCTATCGACTCCCGACGACTGATTAGCGAGACGAGCCCATAGTAAATCGCATCGAGCTTCTTCTTCTTCTCTCCCGCGAAAGTTTTCCTTCATTTCCATTCTCTCTCCCCGACAAGCGATGATCGCCTCTCGTCGTACAAGCAATAAAGAGTGAGACAGGCTGATGATGATGATGATGATGATGATGATGATGATGATGATGATACCCCTCGAAGCGGAATTGTATGATCGGAATCGTTTCATGTAAAAAAAAAACCACACACACTACTATAATATTATGTACGCTATGTATCGAGAATCTGTAGATGCGAAAGTGAGAAACGAGACAGATGGAGGGGAGACTTGCCGAATTCTCGCGCGTCCATGGTGAAAAAAAATCATGACACCGTACACGGACACACACACACACACACACACACACACACACACACACACACACTTGTATCTCATTGATATGATATCGTATAAAGCTCGTATTTTTCATATAATCCGAGAACTGATGTAAATTCCAAATGAATATTTTTCAACAGTAGCTCGTAAGCTTAAACTTTACATAGCAAGTAAGCTAGCTCTTCTTCCTTTTGTTTCTCGTGGACAAAACTTGTGTGTATATAATAATTAATAATTAATAATCGATAATGATAATACCGAAAGAAATACACTACTGTCGAACCTTATACATGCCGGCTCGCGCGGTACCGAATTCGGTCAAGTTTCCCTCACCTGACAATCCCCGATATGCGCGCGCGTGCGTGTGTGTGTGTGTGTGTATGCGGTGTGTATGAGTGAAAGAATACTCGAAGAAGCTCGCGCGAGAATCAATTGTCAAAACGTAAGAGTTCATCCGCAATAAGTGTAAAATAAATGTATAATCTTAACTGGAAAACAATGAAAAAGTGTAAACTACCAATTCAAAGTTATAGGTAAACTGAAAAAAAATCATACAACAAAAGACGCGTTCGTGGCCAATACCGTGCGCAGACTATATCTATCGGTGGGTGTTTTTTTTCCAATAGCAATACTATAGAGGTCAATCAGCGAGTGAGCGCGCGCGCGCGTGTAAAAAAGATGAGAGAAAAAGACAAAAATACCAGCACAGTACTGGCCCGGATGAGATTCTGCGAGGCTCTCGATAAGGAGCCGCAAGCTTCAATGTAAACTGTACGATACAACTGGTCGCTGTTACTCGTTTACTCGTTCCGTTTAAAATAGCCAACTCTTTTGCATGCAGTTAAGTGCGGGGGAGTGCAGTTTCAAACTCTTCAAGAGAATGATAGAGAGAGAGAAAGCGCGGAAGGGAGCCGAGGAGCCAAGTGTCTTAGCCAAGTCCACGAGTGAAGAATTTTCAACGAGTTGCCGCCGCTGCTACTGCTGGCCGTGAAAGGCTCGCTCGAGCTTATGCACAGAGCAAGAAAGAGAGCTGCCTCGAAGATCGCTTTTCCTTTATGTTTCTTCAGCGCAAGCTCGCCGTTCGCCAGCCGAACAAGCAACGAACACACGGACAAATATGGAAGAGGACCGCCGCGCGCGAGCGATCAGTCGAACGGAGAGAGAGAGAGAGAGAGAGAGAGAGAGAGAGAGAGAGAGAGAGAGTGAAAGAGATTACGACGATGATGTGTAATTTAAACTTGTATATAGATGAGTACATTTTGTATATTGTTAAAGATTTGTGTGATATAAATGGTTATTTACAGTCGACGAGTCAGAAGCTCGTCGCGGGAAACGCATCGACTGGCTTTCGTGCGCGCCGACGCGAATCGAGTATAGCGCTTTCGCCAAATCGTCACGCCGAGATAATAATTATATTGTGTATTACACAAGTACCTATGTATTACAAATTCCCGGCATGGGTCTTTCGCGAAAGCGCTCTTCTACGATCGAGCGACCGATAACCCAGAATATTGAGATAATGTTCGACGGAACTGCGTTGGTTGGCTCGAAGAGTTTGGTCTTCTGCGTTTAGTTAATTTTGTTATTTCATTTATCTCGACTTTTAAAGCCAAACCCGGCCCCGAGCAGCAGCCACCACGTTGAAGAGAGAAAAAGAGAGAGGCCCTCTCGGGGCCGCGCCGGCGAGCTCTTGTAAAATAATACAACGCGATACACGACGCAAACACAAACACGTTTATTAATTAATAAAGATACAAGTTTTTAGAAAGTTCCTGTGTGTTATATATGTGTCTGCTATTTATTATCTTCCTCTGTATACCTTACCCGACCCGATGATACAGTTATAATGTGCAACGATTCAGGTAAGAAGACTCGGTCAGCAACGAATCGCGCCTCTGCTTCTGAAAAAAGGTGCGACTAATGAAATTAAAGACATAAAAAAAATGACATAAGCGAGGAAGCACGTGTACAGTCCGGCAATCGGTGAGGCCGGTTCGGTGATTGACGTGCATAACCCGTTCCGCTCGTTTGTAGCCGGGCGATAAAAGTAGTACTTTGTTCTTTATTGGATTCCTTGGCCGCTTTGCAGCGCGCTCGCTTCTTTCTTTCTTTCTTTCTTTCTTTCAGCCGCATTTCCACGGCGACGACAAATTGCAGTATAGCTTCAATCTTCCGCGCCGAGTCAATCTCTTGCTTACACACGCGGGTGTCGGTGACTTCCGGCTCTTTTACGGGCCCGATGGGACGACGCGCAGCGAGAAAAGGAATTCCTGCAGCGACAGGCTTTTTTGAAAAAGCAGAGATGATGCAGTACACATGAGCTGATGATACGTGGCATTTTCGGTAGGAGAATTGGCCGAAGACTGCGGGCGTTTAATTGCGAGCGGCTGCAGCTAATTGTCAGGCGTATAAATCGGCGAGCGACGCGCTATTTGCGCGACCATTTGGCAGCCGTTCTCTCTTTCTCTGCGACGTCGATGATGCACCGAAATATCTGCCGGACACTTTCACGAGGTAAGTGTTCAAAATACTAACACTTGAAGAATAAGACGAAAATTCTTGCACACATAGTACGCATACGTATATCCTACATATAGGTGCCTGGTGCAGGCATATAGATAGCGAAGAGCTATATAGAAGCTGGCGGTGCCGCAATCGTCGGGGATACAGAGGAGAGCGTCAGCGGCAGGAGTTTCGCTAGCGCGCGGCCAATCAAAATGCTTGCTACATACATCGCCGTCAGGGCCGCTAATTAGACGCCACGTAAATCAGTCCTGAAACTCGGCGTTAATTAACACTGGGCTTTCCGCCGGGTATGGCGCGTGAGCGGAGAGAGAGAGAGAGAGAGAGAGAGAGAGAGAGAGAGACTCGTCGAGCGCTTACCTCTGCGCTATACCTATTTATCGGACGAGAGGAGACAACTGCAGATGACGACGAGGCTATAATCTGAATGGCCTGTGCAGGTCCTTATATTAATTAACTCGCGCACGCTCTATAGATCGTCGCGGATTATTGCCAGCTGCTAACGTCCCATCACGATGATGGATTACTCGTGTATATACTGTATTATAATATATACAAGCGCCTTTCTTATCGCTGGCCTGTCGACGCCATCGAACGCCGATGAAAAATCAGCGCGGTAATCGCGTTTACGTGTATATATATATACCTATATACTATACGTAAGAAAGCTCGAACGGGGTAAAAGGAGGCATTAATTGGCGTGGTGTTCGGTGGTCGTCGTTAATACCGGTATTCCTCAGGAATGCATTTTTTGCGCTGCGCGAGGGAGAGCGAACTTCTTCGCGGCTAATGAGGTATCGTCTGGGTATATGTATACACACATACACACGGCGCATGAGCGCGAAAAGAGGTTCGATCGAATAGGGACCAGCTGAAAATTATAAAACTACGCTGCGACGAAAGAACGAAATCCGAATAACTGGCTATTAAGCGAACGAATGTAACAAGTCTCTCGCACAGGCCCTAAGGGGGGGAGAGAGAAGAATGGGCGAGTGGAAGAATGACGAAAACGATGGAAAAGGTTGCAGCGTTAACGAGGCGCACACACACACACATATATACATACACGCGTGCGTATCGTGTTCGAGATATAACGAGACGACTCGGAAAAAACGCTCATTATTTGTACATCGTATAATATAGAAAAAGAGTCGCGAACGTCGCTCATTGACAAAGTGTCTGTATACGGATTAGAAATCCATTATTGTGAATCGCGCGCGAACTGGGAGAAGCCGGAAAAGGACAGCTCTGCAGAGTATATAGCTGGGAACGAACAATATCGACACCACCGGCGCAAAACTTCCGAGCGCGAGCGCGGCCGAAGGTAATTAACAACTGCTCAACCACTGCGCGGACGTAAAGTGAATGTAATTAATCGCGCGCGCATATAACGGCTGAGAGAGTGCCGTGAGAGGTTTCTAATCGGGGCTGCATATTGTTACCCTCTCCCGCGGATCTCCCCTTTTCTCTCTCTCTCTCTCTCTCTCTCTCGCTCGCTCTTCTGCAGTGTGGAAATTAATTATGGCATTCCATGCGCGCGCGCGCGTAAACTCTCGGGGGAATTAATTACGTCGAAAAGTTGCAAGTGTTCCTGAATTGACCTTCGACTTTTTGATTAACACAAACGTGCCGCGTGTAATATAAATAGTTAGATCGTTATGATCGGCGTGTGTAGCCTATAATCCACAAGATCATGTATATTATACAACATCAGCCGTCGCAGCTTATATTATACTTGGTGGGAAATAATGGAAGGCGCCAATGGGACGTGCTCTGCGGCGCCGGTGTATATATATTCCGTATAACAAAAGTTGCGCAACTTCCATAACGATCACAGTCGCGAGTTGGAAACAGCTCGCGAGGAAGGTAGAGAGAGAGAGAGAATGGCTTTAACGAGCGATGACACGAGAGTTATACTATATATGTATAGACTGAGGGTACTGTAGGTGTGCGTCTTCATTACGGTCAAGTCGCATCGACAACTGCTTTTATTTCTCCGCTTTGATTTGCATTCCAGAGAGAGAGGCTGTGTATAGTTGTGTACACGAATCTGCAGTTACAGTTATACACTCGACATCGCACACCGGGGCTTTAATCCCTCTTACATAGCCTGCAGCTCTCTTTGCCGGTTCAACTTCTCTCTCTCTCTCTCTCTCTCTCTCTCTCTCTCTCTCGCTTCCTCTCTCGCCCTCGGACCCATTGGCGGATTTAATTAAAGATGAGATCTTCGCGGCAGCACGCCGTGTTTTTTACGCAAATAATTAATATTGTAATGGCTTGCGCGCGAGGAACGCTCTGCGCGCGGAAATAAAGGAAGAGAGAGAGAGAGAGAGAGAAGAGAGGCGAGCAAGAGAACTGAACGGCCGCCCCTACTCGAAATAGCTGCATCGACTCTCATGTCTCGTCCCTCTCTCTTTCTATCTGCGCGAATATAACGACGACTTTACGAGTATAATCGTGAGAAGCGTGCGACATTTCCAGGATGCTTGCGCCGATAAAAGCGCGAGCGTAAAAAATCGTATAGAGGTGCGCTTACGGCGATTAGCGACCAGGAGGAGCTTTTGTTTGTAAATGTGCTGCCTCAGATTTCGCCTTATCCGAGTCCATCTAAGCCGCGTTCATTAAGCCTACTCTCCGTGGGGGGTTGTACCTATACGATTTCTTGATTAACCTTGAGCCTCTCTAGCGTATATATTTTCGGGAATTTTGGCCTCCTCACACGATAGCGATTAGAATTTTAGATGATATTGGCGTACATCAGAAAAGACTCGGTAAAAATTTTCCTCGACTGTCTTTCTCTCTCTCTCTCTCTCTTCTATTATACACTCGACGCGCGCACTTTACCGACGCGTAAAAGGAAGAAGCAACAAGCTGCGAGCAAGTCGTTTCCTCGTTAACTTTAATCCGCAGTTAATTTAACTTAACGTCGCCATAATGCCATGACGTATACCGCCAGCAGCACGTCCTCCACTTATCTATCGCGCGCCGCCTCTACATCGTTTATCCCGCCTATCTCTTCGTCTCTCCTTTCGCGCCTCGTTGCGCCGTATATTATAAGCAAATTTCTTCTTCTTCCTCCTCCTCTTCGTTTATATTTTGCGCGGATGTGACCGACGGTCAAGTGCATTCGATCGTTTGCGGGAATGCGAGAAAGTGCGTCTGAAAACATATAGGCTGGAATCAAGGCAGAGCCGTGGAAGGAATCGTCCTAGAGCAACAATGGCCTAACGAAGGGAAATTCTCTGGATTCCGAAGCGAAGGCATTCGTCCCTCCAGGTATATATAAAAAAAAAAAAAGAGTGGAACACCAAGCTCTTTGACGCTGAGGAAACAGACCCTAAATCAGTCGTTCGTATGGGAACGGTTATAAAGCACCGCGGGGCTGCGGGATTTTATGGTTTTATTGCGGTCGAACTATATAGCTGGGATTCATGTGGACGACAGCAGTCTTCAAAGATGCAGGATTTCCCAGCTATATGCTATACGCTTAGTTTTCAGTAGACCGAGCGGAACAGTTAATTATCGACGACGAGGCGGCAAACTCTCTCGTCGGGAAAGATCGTTTACGAAGAGCGAGCGCTGCGCGCCTTGTCGATGGCATTGCGAATAAGGCGCTTGCGCGCGCAGTCTCGCGAGTTCAATTACGCGGTCGAGATCGTGTCAGCCTCCCCCTTCCCCCCCCCCCCCCAACTCCCTCTCTCACTCAACCCCCTTCTTCTCTACAGCAGTAGCAGCAGCAGCAGCAGCAGCAGCAGCTCTTCTGCCCCTATAGCTCGAGCTTGCTCGCTCGAGCTTCTTGTTGTGTTTGCCTTTCATAATTGCGCGCCTAATTAGCTGTCGGATAATTAAAACAACATAATTAATTATCCCGGGAGCGAGAGAGAGAGAGAGAGAGAGAGGGCTGGTGGTAGGGAGTTGACGTAGCTGGAGGGGAAAAGCTCAAGCTAGCGTACGTGCGAGGGATGGAAATTGAAAGGGGGGTTAGAGTTCGGTATACGTACGTCGTACACGTACATCAGGCACGTCTGACAAGTTGCTGCGCTATATATCGAAGCCACTGATGATGACGGATGACAATTGCGCGCGAACGCGGATTTCACTGATGCGGCAGTAGCAAGCGCTCGGTAATGAGAGCTACTCAATTTTCTCTGTTCGTGCACGTGTACTTACTCGCTTCTATTCTCTTTATTTCGTCTGGTTTTATCAACTCGACGACGCGATTCACGCGGGAAACCCGTCCGACGATAATTTCGAAAGATCAAGAGAGAGAGAGAGAGAAGGAAGGAAAAAGCTTCCGGGCATTTCGGTCTATTTTCTAATTATTCCGCGTGGCTGCCTCTAATTAGCGTAGCTATTACATGAGAGCACACACGCTCAGGTACGTACACGCGCCAAAATACACAGGCACAAACAGACGTTAACTATATTTCCCTCGCTCTCGTGGCCGTTTCCCCGCAGTTCTCGTACATACTGCAGCCTTAGCAAATATATAAGCAGTGCCCGCGTGTCAAAGTTCGCCATATATATACGCTGTATATGCTAGCGATAGGTCTGTGCGGATTACAATGTACAACTAAATGCATATAATCCAAAACTGGTTAATCAATCCGGATATTTTGTGTGTGTCGTATTCAACGTATGCGTTAAATTCTTTCGAAATTTACAATACTTTCAGAAAACATGAAAACATACCTATAATTCATATACTGAGGCATATACAAAGGGAAAATATAGTAGCGTGAATCAATCACTATTAAAAGAGATCTCTGCTGCAAAAGAGTATAAAGCTTGAAATTTGGAGCCTCGGTGAACTGACGACCGACGAAACGCATTCTTCGACGAGTACAGGAGGCGACTTTTAATTGTATTACGTTGACGCGCATGGCTATCACAAATTCCGTGATTTCAAAGAGAAAATAGCGCGAAAGAGTTATATTGACCAATTATCTTACGCGAATCTCTACACTGCGTCAGATTTTCTGGAGCGTATTGTCTGAAGTGTCTAACTTTTTTACGAATCCCGATAAAAGAGATTTAAAAGGTGTGCCACTTGACAATTCCTGACACGTCGCTCGTCCACCGGCAATAAATGAAACGTTACTTCAACGTATCACGCCTACGCTATCGAGGATTTATCGGTAACTTTGAAGCGAGGCGCTAAACCATTACTGGCAATTATATAGATTGGATATTCGGAGCCTCGCAGTGACTAGACGAACAATGAAACGCATTCTTCGACAAGTGGTGGCGACTTTTTATTTTATTACGTCGATGTGCATGGTTACAAAGGTAGATATAGCGCGAAGCAATTTTCGGCCGTTATCGATAGCAGTATTTTCGATTCATTAGTCGAAGTACTCGTTAACAACTGAAGACAAATTTTAGTATCGATGTTATTTAAACTCTGACTAATAACACGGGTAGACAATCTCCATTACTATATCCTTATTATTATTATTATTACTATTATTTTGAGAGCTTGCGACGGTGACGGGAGCCCAGATATTTTATTTAAGACACAATCGTCTAATAGCTCCGGGGAGACGCGAGAAAAGTAGTATACGAGAGAGATATGAGGGGGAGCAACGTCGGCTTTACATTAGTAAATTAGCCTGTAGCATATAGGCGAATAAGTGTACGAGATACTCCCCTCTTATATATCTGCGCAGCAGCAAGTGTACCACTGATTTCTTTCGAAATTATGATACGTTGCCTATATCACTTTATAGAAATCGCGCGAGTGCAGTGCGCGTACGATGAAAAGCTGAGTAGATTTTTTATCAAAATTTTCGACAGCCCACTCAAATATTTACACGTCGTGCATTTGAATTTGATTTCGTCTAATGAAACGCACGAAGAGTATAAGGGCCATCGTTCATAAATCCACAGAGATTTCTTCGCGCCGGTCACTATACTTGAGCTGCAAACCATCGCGGTATGGATTTCTATGTATAGCTGTCTTTGTTAATTAATCGGCGAAAGAACGAGGTCTTTCCACGCTTGGAAGAGCGTAAGGATTGAATCACAAATTAATTCAACGTCGTTGGTTGCGCGCTCTCTACTCACTTTGCCAGCTACAAAGCTTGCTCTCGGCGCAATACATTAGAAATCGCCGCGGCTAAATCCCCGAAAATTGAACAAACAGACTGGCAGTCCGTGCCAACTCTCTCCCTCTGCTCTATACTCCCGCGGACTGTTTCTAATTAGACGTCAGACCCCGTAATTAAGACGGGCTTTACTTCCACGTTTGCCTCTCTTTCTCGCCAACGCGAGCGCGCGCGCGCGCGCGTTTGAATTTGAATTTCGTTATACACTGGCGAAAAAGAAGAAGATTCTCTGCTTCCGCTCTAGTAAAGAGTCTAATTAATTCACTCTTGTTTATTATTTTAGCCTCTTTCGGGGAAACGAGAGAAAGAGAAAAGCAAAATGGTTATATAATTGTTCTGTGTGTGTGTGTGTGTGTGTGTGCATTACTTTGCAGCAGAATTCTTGCGAATTTTTCCCTGATAAATTGTTCCTCTTTTTCGAAGTAGAGAAAAAGCAGCACGGCCTGTATGTGCAGTAAGGTCGTTTGCATAAATCATCCGGCGTCGCGTGTCGCGCTTGGCTGACTTGCTGAATTTGTCTACGGAATAGTGCGTTGCTCCCTTGCACTCACTATCTCTCTCTCTCTCTCTCGATATCTCGAGATCGTCCGAGCGTTATTTATTTTCTATTCGGTTACAGAAAATTAGCGCATTTTCTGTGTATTCCACAATGAGGCTGTTTACGCATCAGTTCTCGCTCAGCAATTACAGAACCAGGCACATGGGTCCACTTATCGGCCGAATAACTCCGTCTCCGCGGTGCTCAAACTGCAGCTGCTGTCGAGTTTTATTTTTGGACGGGCCGGGAGTTTTGATTCGCGAAAAAACTTTCGACGTTCGAGACAGAAGGAGAGCGAAGTTTAGCCTCTGTGTATTATACGATTGCCGCATCAGTCGCGTATACGAGCTATATATATATATATATATGTATACTGGTATAGTATAGCTCACACCGAAACCTTATAGAATATGGAAATGTCGAGAGCGAGAGAGATAAAGTTCAGCATGAGATCCTCTGCCAGCCCAAGACGTAATGGCCAAGTTTTGGATGCGGTCGCCGGCTCTAAGTGCCCCCTTCCCCCTCCTATATTCCCTCACCCCTGCGCATCCTTTTGCACAGCTCGATCGAATTCCAAAGTGACTCTCACCCTCTCTCTCTCTCTCTCTCACCATCGCATAATCTTGGCCAACTCGGCGAAACACAAAGGATGTAATCCATCGTGTGTATACTGACCTCGCGTACATTAGAGCTATTTATCACGCGTACAAGCTTGGAATTTGAGCAGCGTGATAATAATATCAAGCCAGTCATTTGCCGGCAATTTTTCCCAGCGGTGATATGCGTACAGCAATTTTTACACGTATATCCCAGAGCAGTCGCGCGAAAACGCGGCTCACTTCGCGAAATAATCAGCAAAGCGCAATTATGCCGCAGGACTATACATATACAGATTATATACACGCGTCGCGTAACGAATAGCTTCATCGGCCAGCATGACTCCGCGAAATATTTCGCACACTTATTCTTGTGCAGAGTCTTTCTCTCTTATTTTCACACCAATGAGAGAGCTACGCGTATAGCGCACGTAACGACTCAATTTTTTTTCTTGCGGTCGATTAATAGTTCAGAGACAAACAAACAAAAAATTTTCGTTCCCCAGCGCGCTGCTTCTGGACAAAAGCGCAAGTGGTGGCAATGCGATATATATATATATATACACACGCGATTACACGCGCGACAGAGAGAATCGCGGTGCAGCGAAACAGACCGAACAAGGGATTTCTCTCAACGGCGCGTTCATTAATTCATCTCTCATTCACGTGGCCACAGCTGCGATCCGATTCTGTCTCTCTCTCCCCCGCAGTGTCGGTTATATCCATTACGAGTGGGCCATCGTGCAAAAGCCATTAGGACCGATCATATTTGTCAGCTTTTAGCTAGGATTAGCTATTTATCCCTATTAACCGCATCGCCCTCCCCGACACAGTTCAAAGTTATAGACGGTTATTTATTTATTATTTACCTCTCTCGAAAGAATCGAGCGTCGAGATCGATTCTTTTGAGAAAATTAGAAATTCAAATTTCGCGACGTGGTATAGCCCCCTGATGTACGTCATGCACTCTTGTAATATACCGAGTCGAGAGACCGTTTCTACTTCTCCCTCTGCGTTTGCAGTCAAGCGTCCGAAGAAGGCGTAACTTCGGTGATTACTCCGTTATTACAGAGTCAATTGCAGAGCAGCCGTCGCGGCTTCAAAACACGCAACGGTGCTTTGCATTCCCCTCCCCCTAACTTCCACGTGTACATAGCTACAACGGTGCAGTTACCGCGGGAATTTTCAAATTCACCGATAAAATCGAATTTTTAACGCACGTCTATAAGAAGAAACGTCCTCGCAGGTCACACACCGAACCGCCTGAACTATTTAACGCAGCTGCAGGCGAGCTACCGATGAAAGTTGCCGCAGCCGAGCTCGACGGAATGATTGAAATCAATTCGGCTGAATTTTGGCGCGTGGATATAGAGTTGCGAGTATTTTTCCGACGCACAGATACGCACACAAAAACGTGTATGCACAGCGTATACGAGAGAGCTTTGTTTCTCTGCGGTGTATAGATATATATATAGAACTGGGCTATCCGTTACACACAGCGTCACGGGCATTGTTCACAGCGAATCGCGCACATACACCGGTCTGTGGAAAAAAAGAGAGTTCGATATGAATCAGCGGGCGCGAGTTTGAAAACCTTGCCGTATATGTAGGACGATGAAAGCGCGCGGTTTTTGAAATTCACTCGTTGCGGAAGCTTATGTCGCGAAATTAACGAATGCGAGAGAGATTCGCTGTGTATAAGACTCGCATCATCCAGAAATTAATTAATCGGGCGTATCGGTGATCCATTATTAATAACGTAGTCGAGAAGGGGTTATATGCCGAGTAATCAGCGTGTATAGGTATATATAAAGCTTCCTCGTCCGCACACACGCTATAGCGCATATATACCGGCCGAGTTCATAATAAGCCAAGCTTGGTCTTTTCTCTCGCTCTCTAGCTCGGCTGCTATACCACCACCGCCGCCGCCACCGCCGCCGCTACTGCAATAAACCCATACCTCTCATTCGCGAGGGCTTATTAAATCTCAAACTTTCGACCAGGGTTCAACGGTTTTGATCTCCTGGCTCGAGCGCCAACTAGGATATAACGTTAGCTCGCTTCCCTCTCTCTCTCTCTCTCTCTCTAGTCGCAGAAATGAACTTTTGATAGCGGCCCAGCTCTATACTAATTAACCTACTTGCCGCTCGATTAAATCCAATCGATGCATCTCCCCTAGTGGCGCTGTGTTATACTCTGATTTGCTTGCTCTTCCCGGGTGTACTACTTCTGCTCACGTTCTCTCTCATTATTTTACATGAAATACCTATACTTGTGCATTTTTCGCAAATCGTAACGAATTCAACAAACCTTCGCTCCTATGAAATCCACTTCGAGTTTTATTTATACACGTAGCGCGCCTATCACCCGGCAACCAGTCAAGCTCATCCAGCACGCGTACAGTCCCACGTCGCGGGGTCGGAATCTATCTCTACTGCTCTACACGCGGCTTTTTCCACGGCCTAGAGGAATTTCATCCGCGTGGGCCTCGTGATCAGCGCCGTCACCAACACTACCTCGACCCATAAATCGTGTCCTCGGACTGTTACGCACGCGCTATTTCACTCTCCCTCTCTTGGCTGTCCAAGTTCTGTGCGCGTGTTCCCGTGTAACAAACCACTGGCTGATTTCGTCTAATTAGCCGGACGCGCAAACACGCGCGAATACGCGTATACGACCCGTTAATGGTTACAAATAACAACGTGCTATGCTGTATATCAGAGAGAAAACTCGCTTTTCTCCAGCCCGGAAGAGGAATTGAATTCAACGACGAGCTCTTCACGAGTTTCAGCTATCATAGGAGGAATCGAAGGAGTATCCTATATATAGAGGCTGTATACTCAATAGTCATCCAGAGCAGTAGCAGCAACGGCAGCAGTTATAATCGGCGAAAGAGACGAGGACGGCTCATGCGATCGAGTGGGTGAAGTACGTTAAGCTGAGTAATTCAGCAAAAGTTGCTCGGCTGCTCTCGGCCTCGCGCACTAATTGGAAGCGGCCTTTTACGCGGCCGCGCGCGAGAAGGGGGTCTCTACGTTTCGATCAGTTCGAACCGCGTGCCTGGGCCAAAGGGGGAGAGAGAGAGAGAGAGCGTGTGTGTCGGCTCTTTATATAGCTCCACGCCGGGGGTGACTGGCTGCGACAGCTCGGGTCGCACAAAGGCAGCTTTTTTAATTGGATAACGTCATATCGATGCGCGTTCACACGCGCGCCTCAACTTTACCTATCGGCTAACGCATCGACGAGAGTTAAAAAAAAAAAAGCATCAGCGGGGAAAAAACACAGCGCTGCAGCGAGAAAGGAGAGCCCGGGAAAAATGCTGAAATAACCAACTGCAGCGAGCATAGCACAGTCGTATCGGTATCGATAGACGCTCGCTCGCCACACTCGTTAACGCGCACCTGCAGCAGCGTCAAGGTCTCTTCGCACAAAAGAGCTGTGTATATACGGCTGATTCTGCTGCTACTTGCGCGCTTATAGAAATGTTCTATATGCTGTTATTCTCGAAGGTGTGTCCGCAAACTTCCTGAGAAGAGAGTCATGTTGAGCACCAATACTCATATACCCTTTTCGAAATTAACTCAGCTCTCGTCCCATAAATATCCAAGTATTTTCTGCTCCTCAATAACTATATACGCGCAGACAGCGTCGAGTAATAATTAGCGAGGGCAGACGAGGGGGCGGAACTCACGCTTTTACTTTTTGCGCCAAGTGTGCGAGCGTTTTATTGCACCGCGCGAAAGCTGCCTCGTAACGAATAAATCAGCCGCGACGACGAGGTGCAAAAAGTCACCGCATCAACCGCATATATACACGTATATATGTACGTATATACCAAGAGGAACTGCGCGTTGATGCGCCAATCAGTAGCAGGTAAGACCAAGCTGCTGCACTGTTTGTCTTCCATTAGGCGCGAGACTAAAGCAGATCATTGTCTGCTGTCTAACCAGCCGAAATCCACTCTGTATAGCACACTATACTATACATACTCCCTCCGTATTACACAGCTATTGTACGGTGCGTACGGCCGGTACACCTTTTGTGAGCGTATATAAGCAGTGCGCAGTTCTATCTATATCAATTTAGATTAGTTCTCGAACTATCCAGGGCAGCTTTGTCGGCTCGATATTATTATCATGGGTATATATAATACACGACATATTGCGCAGCGTTTAAAAGTTCAATCGGCGAATTGAAATTCTGATCATTCCACGAGCGTTTGAAATTTCATTTTTTTATTCCGAGAAAAACACATAGGCGCCTGTGATTTTTCTGGCGCGAGCGCGATGATGTCATATGGGGCTTCCTCGCCGGAGGAGGATTAAACGAGATTTTATTAATTCGAATATGATTCGCAACGCGAAAATCGCGCTGTTTGACTCGACGCTAAAATTCGATTCGCCGCCCCCTCCCCGCGCCAAAGGCTTTTGTGTAATATTAACGGATATCATTCCCCCAATTGCACGATTCTGCTATACGTTTAATTTCGACGCGCATAACTGTGTTCGGAGGAGAGAGAGAGAGAGAAAAAAATGCTATGCATCCATTTTTATTGAAACTTTAGACTTGTGTCGTTTGATGCCGCGGATTATCGGATTCTGAATCAAATATTTTTTTCGAATATTTTCGCTACATTTTTCAAAACATTCGCACTTTACGACTATTATTATATACGATTACGCGACTTTGAACTTGCTCTGCACTCAAATGCCGGCAAACGCGCATAAGAGATACATATGAAACATTGTGTGGGACGCGAAAAAGTGCCGCCTTCATTCAGCAGATACCACGTCGTATCAGAAGCATCTCCGAGATAATTAATCCATCCTTATACACTCATTACTAATTAGTCGAGCTATATTAAATGCGCATAATGTTGCGACGTCGCGTAGCTGTACTTAAAAGCAGTGGCTTACTGTATATTGCGCAAACGAGTCTTCGTTATTGCATTGATGCGAGATTTTTTAACGTTATCACAAGCACATATATACCTACTGTAGACACACTCGCATAGTGTGCTCTCTGACTCCTGTTGATTAACTCTCCGCCATATATATATATAGGTACGCGAATGGGTGGATTGATGCCTTCCCGCAGCTGGCGCGAATGTTAATTGAACGGATCCGCCGCGAGCTCTCTATAGCGTATACTATAGGTATACATATACAGCTCTGTCAAGAAGCGCTACGACTTTCTTGCGGTCTGTAAATATTTAATCTATTCGAGCTGGGTAATTAGAAAAACATGGATACCTGTGCGCGCACCTGATACGTCTCTCGTGGGAACGTATATGCACAAGAAGCCGCAACTTTCGCAGAGACGCATCAACGCTTCGCGGAATATACGAGCACGCTCTCATCTTGCGGCTTCGTCGATGTTTTCCAAAATTTGGCTATACTTATATTCGGACTGAATAATTGACGAAGAGAGCTCGCAAGACTTGCGGTTTCTTCCTTGCGCGAGTAAAATCTCATCCGAAGCTTTCGAGCTTGCATTGCGAGCATTATGCGTTATGCAATAGACGGGAGTGAGACAATCGCATGTAACTAGCCGACGTTTTCCATCCGGTTGACCGAGTAATCGCACGGCGTGCATTATCGAACGACTAATATATATATATAGCAGACTCCAGAAAGCAGCAGCCAGCGCTACTGGCCCAGGCAGTGTGTGCACACTCGGCAGCTCATTGAGTTCGCATTATTAATTAGCATGCTAATTGCAACAACTCCGAGCGCGGGATGTGTGTTCACACGCTCTCTTACCTTATTATTCGAAAATATAGGTATATCCTACACACGTGATTTTGCCATCTCGAAAAATCGAGTAGCGGGCGAGCAATTAATAGCAAATCTAATCTAAGCAGAGGAGAGCGGTGCGTGGAACTCCGCATGAAGTAGTTTGCAAGCAACGAAGGTGAGAGCTGGAAATACGTGCCCCTCTTATTCTCCTTACCCCCGAAGAGAGGGGGTAGGAGGGTTTGAAGAAGGAATACAGCAACACAGCCTGGGGCGTACGAATCCCGGTCTAGCCTACTATACTACGCGACTACATCCGCACTATAGTCCAGGGTAGCCAACTCATTAGCGCAGAATTAATTAGGTTCTCTGGGTCACAAAGGCCCAAAACGCATGCTCGGACGAGCCGCACCTACGTCTATATATATATAAAGCTAATACCTACGCACACCGGTACCCCGAGAGAAAGCTCGCCCATCGCACGCAATCTGCCCTCTGCCGCTTGCGCCGCTCACAACGGCTCTATGCTCCGGTTGGCTTATAATACACTACACGTGTATATGTATACCGAACTTCGCAATTAGCTTCCAGCTAACCTCGACAGCGTCGTTTTCGCGCCGACGACCTTAACTCTATATCGCCTTTATGCCAAGAGCTTCTCCTCGATAATGCACGCAATGATTTCTTCGAGTGCGCTTGGATTATCCTTCTATACGTATATTATACTCTTTGGCTTTCAAAGTAAAAAGCCTCGATTATTCTCATTGCAATATTTATACAAGTTGCAACAATGATGAAATCGAGCTTTAGAACCGTGGATATAAAAGCAAATTATTATACCCGAGTCTGATGGAAAAGCCACTTTACCCCTTGTTGCACGCGCTGAGCTTTTTTTTTTTTTTTAATTAAGGCGCGAGTAGGCCATTTTCACGATTGGAAAGCGCGATGGAAAGTCGAGAATTCGAAAAATGTTTAAAATCATCATCAAAATATTTAATAATTGTCTGGCCCATTTTTTTCGGGGCTGTGGAGCAAAATAGTAGCTTTCGATACCAGTTCGATACTGATGCTTATAATAATATAATTACGAAAAGCACTAGGGTGAGTATATTGCAGCTTTTTTAAAACGAATTATATGTTGGTGCGGCGTTCATTCGAACAAAAATAGATTGGAATTACAAAATTTTGATTTGAATTATTATATTAAATTTTTTAATCAGATAAAAAATGTTTCCCGAACATACCTAAAGTATACCAAAAACTAATGGTCCGGCAGATCTGAACGGTGTGTTGTCTAAATTGTAATTCGAGGGAAATGCCGAGCCGAAAAGCCATCAACGATACAAAAGTGACAGCGTAGAATAAAAAAAGAGGATATTTCCGGGCGGGATTAAAAAATGCATCGAAAGTTATAGGATATAGACATATATATTATATGCTACCGCAGCCATCACAGAACAGGTAATAGTTGCCGGAGCCGCGCGTCGAGGCTCTGCGCGCGTAAATCTAACCTGGCAACAAGGATTAAACTTTATTGGATTGAATATTTCGCGTTGGCGCATCGTACGGTAATCTGTAAATATGGTACAGAACCAATATGCGGCTATATAGCTGTATATAAGCCAGCTTTCTCTCTCTCTCTCGTACGCGCACTCCGACGGCTAAACCTATTAAAGTACAGAGTATTAATGGCAGCACTCCACACGCAGCCACCGACGCTCTTACGCCGCTGCTGCACTTTTACCTGAAAGAGAATTCAATCGAATTGATTAGATCTAGCCGCGAAGATTTAATCACATAAGTGAACGATATTTGTATGATTAACATCAAGGCAAACTCTATTTGCTCGCAGTGCTTAAAACTTTTTTCTGAATTATTAATCACGGAAAATATTGATGCGAAATAAACATATCCCGGTATACAGCACGCGAAAAGTGGAAGGGATGGGGTAAATCAAGAGAGAGAGAGAGAGAGGAAAGCGAGTGAACCAGCATAACAGCTAGCGACCGTAGCTGCTTAAGCTGTCGCTGGCAGAGTTAAGCTCCGAACCGGAAAATGATTGATACCACCGGCTGAGCATGATTACTTTATTAATCGTTTCCCCCCGCTTGACCGTGTACAAGGCACACACAACAAACTGTACAGTGGCCAACCACCGGCGACTTAGTCAGAAACACGCCTCGACAACCTGCTTTTCCCCTTTGCTAGCTCGAAAAATACCCTATTGAAATATTGTAATACGACACCATCGATCTTGCAACTTGAGTTTGCTCACATAGAAAGTTACAAATTATTTATCGGGTTTTATACTTTCATTAGAGAAACAAAGCTTAATGGTTAATTGGATTAAAATTTTTAGCAATATCGATCCTCTATAATTTGTTCTATTCCTCGGGCAATCAGGAAATTTTTAAAAACACGCTTCTTCGTTAGCTACTATAACAATTCTAAACTTGATGCGCACGATGTTGACTACTGCTTTTATCTGAAAACCGAGAACATACTATCCAATTAAAAATGTTTGAAAATACATCTGAAAAAAAAAGGATATTCAACATTTTTCAAAGGAGGTAATCACTCGCTTACAATTAAATGAAATGCAAACAAGCCAACGATGTCTCTTTGATAATGCAGTGTGCTTAATCACCTGGCAGCGTTTTCGTACAATATGATTTACGCTACGAAAAGTACTCTCTTGTAAGCTCATAACTGCGCAATCCGAAGATGACTTCCCCTCGAAATAAGGTCTAAAGTTACACATGAAGCTGGCTCGTAAAAAAAGCTCTGGGGAAATTAGTCGATTTTTCATAGCCATACACACTTTGAAGAAAAGTCGAGCCTGACGAAAAAAAAAAGCAAACATCGTCGCACAAAGAAGCCAGCATTGTACATATAACCACAGTCCTCCCGACTCTCTTTCCATTAATCCTGATATCCGGAATCTCGCGCTCGCAATGTCTCCTTCTGCGGCGGACGCGCGCGTGTGTACACGGCGAGAGAGCGAGAGAGAGAGAGAGAGAGAGAGAGAGAGAGACGGATTCGATTAGGCGACGAGCTGGCTAAGAATAGATCGATATCATACGTGTGCATGCCTCGTATAAACGACTCTGTCGCACGCTATACAGAGGGAGAGAGGGAGTAGAGAACAGCCCGTTTGACAAATCGTTCGCGGCGACCAACCTCTCGAGACGACGACGCTTTCGCTCGTATAGGGGAAGAATAATCGAAGCTGTGTTAATTATTTTTTACATCGAGAGAGAGAGAGAGAGAGAGAGAGAGAGAGTTGATGAAGAACGAGATTGGTCCGGGGATTCGGGGGCCTTGTGCGATTTATCATCGCGGACGGTTGTTTAAAAAAATCTAGTCTTGCAAGGCGAGAAAGCTCGCGGCGAAGAAAAATGCTGTACGGAGATTGTTGCTACGAGCAGAGAAAGGGGAAGGATGGGGGACTAATAGAAGTAAAACACTTTGGCGCGACGTTAAGTGCGTGGCAAAAGATAGAAACAAGGGAACCGCCGAGACAATTGGGTAAATAATGAAACGAATGCAAATGCAGTCGCTCTCTCGTGCAAGCGGAGTCGGAGAGCGCGCAGAAAGGCGGGCTTACGGGAGAAAAGCTGAGTCGCTTCACGGAAGACAGAAAAAGAGAGAGAGAGAGAGAGTGAGAGAGGAGGGAGTATGCACTTAGGATTTAAATAAGCCCGCTAAAAGTGTGATAATTGAAATGGCACGGCTGATAGTGCGCGAACACAGCTGAAAAAGAGCGCGGGAAGAGCTTGCGGGTCACGAGCTTTATACCCGAATGCTTGGTGGACTGCATGAATTGCTCCAAAAATCGATTGACACGTACCATCTTGCGAATCATATCTATACAGTAAAAGAGAATTTATACACGCCTCGCGCAGGTTTTAATTATTGCGGACTTTTTATGCAATCACGACGAAAGTGCAAACAAAAGAGCCGATCGCCGTAGTACCGATGTGCATATATAGCTATACAAAGACGGTGAGAGAGGGAGTTGGCGGTTGAATAGGTATTTTGGGGCTATTGTACCGCAGGCACTATGCCAATATCCGCCATTCAATAAATATCATCTTAATGAACTCATGTATATTTGATTGGCTCGCAAGCGCGCTCCCCTCGTCTCCGACTGCACGTTCTATACCTATTCTTCTTTTCCTTCGGTTGCCCTGTGCCGTCCTTCTATCCCCGCTCCCTTCGCTTCTGCTTACAATTCCGCAGTATCGTCGTTCGAACGGCTCTTTATTCTTTCTTTTTCTGTTCAGACCCTCATCAAGTAATCAACTATTATTTTTAACGCGTGTTTCGAATTTCGCGCGCAAAAAGTTTTATAAACTTCGGCAGAATTATAATTTCCTCCATTTTATTTCAATGGAAGCGCATATCTATATCGTCGAAGCTACGAGAAAAAAAAATTGTCCGTCCGAGCCGTCGGCAATGGAAAACGTATTATACTCGCTGATATAAAATGTACGTTTCCACTGCAGATACCACCTTCAAAGTGGCGCAATGAAATGAGTATAAGAGTGAGATGAAAGTGCCGGTCTCATAGAAATCGGAAACACTGCTATTTTGAGTAAACAAGAGCCGTCTGAAACAACGACCGCAAAGGTGTGAATAGGAAGAAAGCAGCCGCATTCGAAAATCTCGAGCTATATACGAACGCATACTCCTACTTTGTGTATTCAGCGTGAGAGCTGCAGCTTTACCACCTTCGTCTTCTACTTTTACAGTAGCTACCGGGCAGATGAAAGGCTGAAATTAAAAGGCGGAGTAAGCCGCGATATGCACGTAACAATATATAATGTACAGTACACGGAATCGTCGAATGTGTGCGCGCACAGCGAGTCAGTTACAGGAATAGCGCGGTGGTTCGGGAAAGGGCGCCGAGGCTACATTAGTAAGATTGCCCCTTGCCAGAGAGTATCTATCCTCTCTCTCTTTCTCTCCCTCGATTTTTCCTTCTCTCGGTTCCATCCAGCTCTACGTCATCGTTGCGCCTCGTACTATACTATAAGATATACTCGTTTCTTAGCGCCGGCACGGATGAACCCCTCTTAGCTCTCTGCCGGCAAAGATTCTAAAAGATTCACGTTCTCGGCAACGTCACCTGTCGCGTCGCACTCGCTCTCTCTTCCGACATACCGAAACGTAATACGAGAATGCTATCCTCTTCCCTATATCCTCGATGCTTTTACGTTTATCGCTTATTATCGTTGATGCTATATCGTGCACACGCCGCTGATTTATTATTTATACTTTCCCATCGTGTGTGTATATCGCTCAATAACGTCCTCGAAGAGATTGCTCCTCATTCGAAAATCGCGTCATTATTAGTATTATAATGCGATCGAATATTATTATTATATTATAGCAAGGAGTTGGCCAATTTTCTCTCTCAGAGCTTAGAGCTGCACATAAACAGGCTTATTTAATTTATAAGGAAAGGACGCGCGCGCGCGCGGCAGTAAAAGCCGTATACGTACTACGGTGCGCGAGAGAGGCCTGAAAAATATAGCCAGAGCAACGAGACTTTTACCTTACGTCACGATCTGCAGCCGGGTATAATGCACGTGCCCCAGCATTTACGAGCGAAAAGTCCAAGTTGCGGCGGGCCACCACGTCACCCGCACCGCTGCACCCCCTTGCGAGTTTATGCAGTCATACTCGAACGAGTGTGTGTATCGTACGTGCGAAATGTTTTAAAAAAAAAAAACATGACGCGCCCGTTGGAGACGCTTCTTATGGCTATTTTTCCCTCTCCTCTCTCTGTTTTTCTCGCCCACGCGATGATATAATCCCGAGAAAGTGCGCGAAAACGCTTTTCTCCCGACTCGAGGAAAAATAACTCGACGGTGTAATACATATATGCGCTTAATTCATGTGTACGCCTTATATTATATTATAACACACGCGCGTTTAACGCGCGAGCTTTCGAGTATATCATTATTTTTCGAATCGACGCGCGCGCAAAAGTCGCGAGCGTCGAGAAAATTAAACTGTGTCATTATACGCGACGACGACGGCTGGATAATCAAAAGCAGCGACTCCTTTTGTCCGAACTTGCAGTCTTGGTAGCATTTTCATTCTTTCTTTCGTTTTAATTAAAATTACAAAAATACACGGAAATCCCGGCGCGTATAATTGTGTCAAAGATAGGTCGCCGACAGGCCTCGTTGCGTTTATTCGCGCACGGAGTATTTACACGATATACAGGTTCGAATAAAGGAAAAAAGTGTTGCCGCCTTCTTAACACTCTCTCTCTCTCTCTCTCTCTCTCTCCTTCGCAAGGTTGCGACGACGATCCTTTGCCCGATCTCTCTGCTTCTCTCCTTCGTGAGCGCTGGCTCGACTATAAGCTGGCAGCGATGCCTTAATTGGCAGTTCCTGCCAATTGACACTCATTAGAGCGTAAGATTAATTACGGGGCCGCCGACGCCGCGGAGTCCTCTCCAATTAATGAAAGTTATGTCCGCCGCTAACAAACCTTCCCCAGTCGCCCTCAACGTATATACAGTCGAGCTTAGCGTACGGATACACTACACACCGTCGTCATCTTCTCGCCGTTTTCGAATTATTACACGCAGCAGTAGTGTACGCGCGTATTACAAGATTGTCCCTTTCTTCAAAAGCGCCGGTGTTTATAATATACAGTACACAAGTCTCGTATTCGCAGAGAACGAGATAATAGCTCGCTGCGAAGAACGCGACAGAGTTTCAGATTGGCCCGTAAAGAAAAATAAAAGTTTAACAGGATACTCGAGCTTGTACGAAACAGCGTGTATACATAAAAAGGTGAAAAAGACGCCAAGACGACATATCGCGGCGGCTGCAGTTGAGCCGTTCCTTCGCCGTGTGCCGCTGCAGTAAACAGCGGCATTTTAAGCGAGCGGCCGCACGTTTTAGGACGCCGCCAAAAGAACCGCCGGCATGAATATTTAAACCGGGCTACATTTGCATTCGGCTGATGCGATGCCAGGCGCGCTGCGGCAGCGGCTCTTTATTTCAGGAATATCTCGCGCTATACCCGCGTATAACACGTACGATCGCCTTGTTCTTAATACCGAGTATATCCATCAAACAGATGCACTTTGAATTCGCCGATATTCCGATACGTACAAATTAAGTTGAGCTGTACGTATATATACGAGAACACGGATACCTTCGGAGATGAAATATTTGAGAACCGATCAGTCGTGGAGTTTTATTGGAGACTATTTGCATCTCCCTCGATGATTCAATAATATAATAATACATGAGGCAGCAACTGTACACGTTACAATAGAAGCTCAATCTGCGACAAAGCTGTGAAAATCGATGATATAAGAAAATTAAAGGGCTCACTCAAATAAACCAGCAAAACTCCCTATACGTACATGCGCCCGCCCCCGCACCCTCAGGCAGTTTCGGACGCTGTCGGAGGCGAGTAATGCACTGGCAAACCGCCAATCGCAGGCCCTCTCTCATCTAGACTCAAATCCACGGCTGATTCAATAAACGTCAATCAGATCCTCTCTCTCCCTCTAGCGCGCGACTGACGGCTCGTATATGACTTAATAAGAAATAAAATCATTGTTCCTTTCCCAGCATTCGGCGTGCATCGAGTTTTTTTTTTTATCTCGTCCGCGGTGTCGATCCCGTCCCGGGAATAATTTATCAGGCAGAGCGAGACTGGATACGCAGAAGGGGATAACGATCGAGAGACGCGCGGGGGCGCTTTTGATATAACGAGAGTAGAAGAGAGAGAGAGAGAGAGTGACAATTTCCAACGTCATTATCGGCTGATTACTCTGCAACCGGCGAGAATTCCAAGGTCAGATTTAACGAGAAATCCGCGACGCGTATAAATTACAGAAAGACACGCGGCTAAACGAGAGAAACGCGTATGCGGCGAGAGCAGGGGGAGGATAAAGAAAGGCTGCGGGAGGGAACGTCGCTGACAGAGGCTATATTCCGTCGTTTCGGAGCTTTAATGAGATTTTATTCGCGAGATAATTAGTGCGTCTTATGAGTCTCTATTTCTCCTTCTCTCTCTTGCAAGCGCGCACTCGTTTCAGCTCCTTTATGTAATTACCACTACAATTAGCGCGTTCCTTGTCTCTGCACCTCCCCCGAGAGTGAGAGAGAGAGAGAGAGCGTGTTGCCACCGCCACCTTCTTTCTATATCTTCTTCTTCTTCTGCCTCGCGCGACAGCTTGTTTTCCCGTCTCTGTACAAGCGCCGGTCACTGCGTCAACATCCCTGAGAGAACAAAGGGAGAACGTGACTTGTTTCTACCTTTTTAATAGCCCGCGCGCATTATATGTGCGCACTCGACTTATATCTCAATCTTGCGCGTTTACGCGCTCTAATAATCCGGGCGTCCGACCAGAGTTGGAACCCGTTTACTGGCGATGCGCTTTTAATTATACTAGACTTTTGGCGCAGTGCGCTGCGCGCACTGTAGTAGAATATTAATTCATTAACTTATTAAATGAAATATAAATGCTTGATTGATATTTTTAATATTTGTTTTCTATTACGGAAATATATCAAACTTTACAATATATGATTGATTCATTTCGCGCTCATGTAAATTTCAAAATTGCCGCGGTTTCGTCACCAACTACCTTTTAAAATTTTAAGGTTATGTCTCAACTCAGTTCGTGTCAACGTTCACATCATGTCACTTTTTGTAACAATGATAATATTTACAATAGAATATTATAAATACACAACTAATAATTATTGATATGTATTATAGTAATATATTACATTCTTTGTATTAGGATCAATTTTAGAAATCAAAAACAAATCAAAAAATTCTAACGATACTTTTGACGCATGCGCACT
This sequence comes from Pteromalus puparum, assembly GCA_012977825.3. Lineage (NCBI taxonomy): Eukaryota > Metazoa > Arthropoda > Insecta > Hymenoptera > Pteromalidae > Pteromalus > Pteromalus puparum. The sequence continues at coordinate 56,394,097 of CM053172.1, read as the reverse complement.
ACACGAGCCAATCATATTGACGCATTCTTGGCTTCACTTCATCCGGTCATGACTTTTTTATATAGGGATACGAGGACGGCTCGCTTCGAAATCAAGTGAAAAATTTCTTTTGATTGCACGCGCGCGTTCCTTTTAAGCTATACGCAGTCGGATGGTAAATTCAAAAAGTAATTACACATTATGAAAACTGCTTTCGAAATATGCCTGAAAATTCGTCAGTCATTTTTAGGCGCTCGAAAGCTTGAGCAGCGTCAATTTCACTGATTAGCCGACAAATAAATCGGCTAAATCGAAGCAGCGATGTCTCTCCTCGAACGTAGAAAATGAATTATTTAACGGCAAATTGGCCTTCTCATTGGCTAAAAGGGTTAAATGGCTTGATAATACAATTAAAGCGCGATAATCCCCGGGACGATTTATCCAGAGCGAGTGAGCGAGTGAGTTAGCTCTACGGGGACACTCCACCGGTAAGAAATATAAGCGAAAGCTCAGCCTCTGCGCGCGAGTGCAGAGGCCAGACGCGTATACTCGCTCGCAGTAGGGGTTTGGGTAATCAGTAAATGCGTCCATCAGCGGATTATGTACTTTCTCTCTCCCTCTTTCTCTTCAGTTCCCGCACTCTCATCGCCCCTCACTCCTCCTCTTCTCTTTTCCTGTGTATGCGCCTGCACGAATTTTCGTATACTAGAATTGACAGAGCGCGCGCATATTTTTTTATTTAACTGTTCGAAATTATTTAAAAGATCAATTTAATGCAAGGTTGTCATAATATTGATTTGATATATACCTTTACTTTTTTGGGAAAGGGATTTGGATTCGATCGTTATACCAAGATGCTCGAGAAAAACACAACTGAAAACGGAAAAATATTGATTTTCAGAAAATCCTCCGCCGCCGACGAACCGATCGGAGGAGCACTTTCTAAACACTCTCATTAAATTTCTTGCGAAAAAACCGAGCCGCGAAGCACAAGTCTAGCAGAGGTCAGTCGGACCTGGGCCTACGAGCTAGGAGGACCTCTCCCTCTACTCCTCGATCGCGATCAACCGTCATCGAGGGTAAAAAGGAACGCTGCTCCGGCAGCCCAGCTCAGTCAAGCTGGGGCCTTCAAGCTGGGAGAAGCTCCCCACACCTCGCTCGCGATCAACCGTCATCAAGGGTATGAAAAGAGCCCTGATCCGGCAGTTCAACTCAGTCGACTCTTGGACTTCGCGAAGTCTAGATGGTTTCAGCTCCCCCTTCACCGAAGCTAAGTTTAATAGACCATGTTATATCGCCATTTTCCTCCATTTTCTTACCGGTGGTTCGATAAACCAACACATTCCAAAATGCAATTGTCAAGCTGCACTGAGGCTTTAATATGAACTGCATGCTGGGCTTTTCTACCGTGGCAATGGTTCAGCTTCCATAGGTTGTCACGCTTCGGCGTGAATTTAAAAGCCCTATACCAGGGGTCGTTCCGTCATATTGATTAGCTACAGGTCACCTCGGATGATCGCCTCACTTGACGTTGCTTTGCTTTGCTTTGCTTTTCTAATAATAAATTTAGAGTCATGTTTCTGTTTCTTATACTTATGTTGGTTTATTATTCCACTTTCTGATTCTGGCGAGTCAGATCCCTGTCACATATATTCAACACCCAACAATTAATTTCTTGATACTAACATTTATTTATTTTTTTGTTTCAGGTGCCGTTTTCTTACTTTCTCCTGTGGGTCAGTCAACATCAAGGATTAAAGGGGTGCCCTGGATCAGCAACCCAGCTCAGTCGGTTCTTGGACTTCGCGAGGTTTCGTATGGCTTCAGCTCCCCCTTCACCGAAGCTAAGTTTAATAATCCATTATATAACACCATTTTCCCCCATATCCTTATACCGGTGGTTTGATGAACCAACACATTCCAAAATGCAATTGTCAGGCTGCACTGAGGCTTTCTATGAGGTGCATGCTGGGCTTTTCTTTTTGGCAATGGGGTTTAGCTTCCATAGGTTGTCATGCTTCGGCGTGGATTTAAAAGCCCTATACAGGGGTCGTTCCTCGTCATTTTGATCGGTTACAGGTCACCTCGGACGATCGCCTCTCCCTTGACATTGCTTTGCTTTGCTTTGCTTTGCTTTTCCAATCTTAAATTTAGAGTCATTTTTTGAAGAGGATTTTAATATAAGGGACTACACGCACATCGTATAGGTAAGTATCATAATATTGTGGTAAAAGAAGAAAAAATTGAATCGAGTGTCTTTTCTTCGCGCGACTCGTCGAAATGCTTCGTCCGTAGCACGAGTAAAGGGCCGAGGCTCTCGTCGAGGAGGACGAGATGAGTCGAGGTTATAAAGCAAATTGAATTGTAAATATAAAGCGTTAAAAACGGGGCGTTGCAAACGGATTCCCTAATGAGTGCCGAGAGATAGGGGGGGGGGGAGGATGGGGGAGGGAGTAGGAATAACAATAGCGGAATACATTAACCGCGCTTGAAATAGCTGCCGCTGGTCCGAATAAGCAGTAAAAGAGATAAAGGAGAGGAATGCAGATATCGCTCTTTCTTCCCTTCGCTTACCTCGCTGTGCGCGGCGATCGCATAATTGGCCCGGAATTAGCTCTGCTTGCAATAATGAAATATAGGTAAGTAGCAACGACGACGACGACGACGACGATGTATTTTATTTCTTTTTTCCTTATTTCTTTTATTTCTCTCTCGCGACTCGATCCATTAATCGCGTGTAATTGGACTCGCTTTTTTGTTATTCGCTTATTTTGCAGTTCTGTGTACCGATGAGACGAGTAAACGGTAACTAAACCAAGGGTAAATAATAATTGTTAGTTTAATTTTACGAAATGCATAATTCAAGTATATTTGAATTGTACGACCTCGCTATTTATTTATTCAATTATGTAATGTTCGATAATGACTAAAATCGTACAGCTTACAGCACTCCCTTTTTCTATACGATTTTAAAGGCCGCAAATGAATGTATCGAAGATGAAAAGTGCTCGCGCGCTCGAAAATCCGTTTACTTACGTGAAGCGCTTAGCAGTCAATCGTTTTCGTATATATACGCTCGCAGTCACGTCGCCTGAGGATACCGTCTTGTACGTTATAATGCCGCGCAAATTGGACGCATCGAGTATCGAAGAAAGCCCTGATAATTGGCATCGCGAGAGGAGAAAATTCTTGGAAAAAAAGGCAAACTCAACTAGTATATACAGAGTGCGGGAAGCATTCAAAGCCCGGCGGCGAATGATTCGAAGGTATAGCTACATGTAGGTATATATAAAGAAGGTGCATCGGGGGGTGAATTTCGCTCTCGTGCACAGGCGAGTGGCCGCATCAGTATTGCTCTTAGAATGAATGGCATCAGCGAGCAAAGGGTTAAGAAGCGAGCTGGCGCCTCTATCGCTATACATATATACATGCTTAACCATGTAAATACACACGTATGGCATGCATATACGTATATACAGAGAGGGCAATCCTTCATTTGAGCTCTTTTCGCTAAGCCTCCTCGCCCCGCGCTATATACTCTCCTTTCGACGTTGCGGCGAGAGAGAGAGAGAGAGAGAGGGAGTAAAGCAGAGGGAAAAAGATGCCGAGAGCAGGAGAGGGAAGCAGGGAGAGAGAGAGAGAGAGAGAGAGAGAGAGGCGGCGCAGGATTTCGAGGGGGATATAGAGGCGGCCTTTAATTAACAGAAAGTGGTTCATTAGAGCTTATTCATTAGAGAGAGCGCGCGTAATTAGCAAACTCTACCCTTTCTCCCGAGCTCCTTTTGCGCATTTCACCCTCGACGCGCGCGCGAGCAAGCACACACACACACGTATATA
>CM053172.1:56344640-56390266 GCA_012977825.3 Pteromalus puparum | reverse complement strand
GGTGGAGAAAGAGCGACCCCACCCGTCCACCGTCTCCGCGACGGAAAGCCCGCTCGCGCGCCAGGAGGAGGCCAGCCGACAGGAGCTTTTACCCCTAAGCTCCTTTTGCTTCCTCTCTCACTCCCTATATATATATATACGTATATACGTCTGCGCATATATACGAGTGCGGACTCGCAGAGCGCGTTTCACAATTACATATAATTCACGTATGCTGTGCACCGGTACTGGTATCGAACACAGCTCCTTATAGCTACAACATAGGTATACAAAAGCGACGATAGGCAGATCTTGATCGAACGACTCTCTTCACGCGGATCTATGCAGCAGGTATGACGTATAGTATAGCTGTGTATAGCTTTACTTTGACTTGGAAGCATCATTACCGCGAGCTCCTGCGCGTGTTAACGGCCAAACCGCGCCGAAGCGGAAAGGGCCGAGCTGCAGAGCGGTGGGAGGGAGAGGGAGAGGAAGAGGAGGAGGGCTAAAACTTCTAATTACCGTCGCACCGTGGCGATCTAATGAGCAGACCCTCGGCAAAAACAAAGTTTCTCGCTAACGAGACCGATTTATTATATAACGTCCTGTTAGCCCGATGAAGGGGGGGGGGGGAGTACACTCTGCGCTCTGTAAATACATAACTATACTGTTCATGCGCTTTCCTCGAAAGCTATATAATTCAGGGAGCGAATTTGTTCGATTCTCGTTAAAAAAAAAAACGGAGCAACGAAGCAGTCTGAAAATCGAGGTATCCGATCGCCTTTTGGAATAATGCAAACGTCGCCGCCGAGGATGACCGTCGGGTTTCCGAGAAAAAGCTACAGCCACATGAAAAACTAGAGCGACGTGTCGTCTGGCTAAATTAAGTGGAAAGAATTCCATCGTTTTTACTCATTTTACCAGCTCGTCGGCGTTGCATCTATGGAAAACGCGGAGAGTGTGTGTCTGCAGTAGTATATACACACAGACACGGAGACGAAAGAGAGATAAAAAATGGGAAGGAAACGAGGAGAGTAGGCGACGCTAATTAGCGCCGACCAAAGTACAGCGCTCGGCCAGACATGCATGTCCAATTAAAGTGTCGTAACTTTGCATCGCGTCGCTCTTACTCCTCGTTCTCTCCCTTTCCCCTCAACAACCGAGCCGTCTCCGTCCGTCACGGACTCGTATCACTGGAAATCCCGATCTTTGCATCAGCCGAAATTTCTCTATTTCGAAGAAGTGCTCGCGGAAAGGAGACGCGCGATCGTATCGTCTCGGTGTATATATGCACGAGACGGGAAGACAGAGGAGCGAGGGAGGCACGCACCCGAGCTACTTTTTTGCGAGCCAATCAAAATTCTTTCGAAAAACTCGGTAGTCGCGCACTTTTATTGCGTATTCTTATACGCGCAAACGTTATATAATCTTTTTCCTTTTTTCTCGCTTCTATTTAGAGTTATAACTTTAATGAATTTTCCACATTCGTATATAATTGGTCCAATTAAAATGCATCCGCTCTTTGCGAATGATTCATCAGCGCGAGACTCTTCGAGAAACTCTTGCGCTCTCGATCGTTACGCTCGATTAAATATTTATCCCCTTCATAAACTCTGCAATTAACGAAACTTCCGATTTTGTATATTATGTTCTCATTATTTCGTTCGGATTGATTGAATTTTACATAAGTGCTCGCTCTCGTATGTACTTTTTTCCAGTTGATAATTGAATGCCCTTAACACGCGTACAACTTTTATCTCTTATCGATAATTTACTCACCCTCGCCCATGCTAAGAACACTGCAGCTTAAGTTGATTGCGAGAAAAAAAGTTTTCCTCCCTCCCAACTTGCTCGACTACGAGCAACAAAATTATATATAAAGTTCGTTCTCGCAAAGTTAATTCAACGGAGAGCAGTGGGTATACACACACGTATATAGGAGCTGAAAGTGAACGTTTTCAAAATTGTAAATTTTTAGAGTAATTTCGCAATGGTTGATCAGTACACCAGGAGTCAAGCTATAGACTTAATTAAAGCGTGCGCGATCTGTATAACACAGGATATGGTATAGGTACACTCCTTTTGGTCCCGCTGACAGAGCTACCGTTTTTTACCCTATACTCTTCCGATTCTTCGCTTTCACTTTCTTGCGGCGACCGCCAAATAAGATTGACGTGTCCCCCGCTGCTCTCTCGTTTTTAATTAACTGCGCGCGCAAGACAGAATAATGCCGGGCCCAAATTGGCAGGACAGCATTCTAATGCGGCGGCGGCTGCAAAAAACCTTTCCCTTTCTCTCAAGATACACGCACTCGCGCTGTATATAGGCTTGAAGCTTGCGCGCGCCCATTCATCTTTTACCTCTAATTGGTCGAAAAAAACGGAGAGCTGCAGCTGATGCAGTCGAACGAGAGAGAGAGAGAGAGAGAGAGAGAGAGAGAGGAACAAAAAAAGAAAAATCGGATCATGCGTGTACACTCGTAAAAATCGAGATGGACTATGCCGCTGCAGCAGCGGTGGCGGCAACTCGATCTTGGAGAGAGAGAGAGAGAGAGAGAAATGAGGCGATTTATGGCTAGCTGTGGCGAGTAATGGGTAATAGCCCCGCCACACCGGGTGTCGGGATTAATTAAGTGTAGCTCGGGACGTCGGCGGACCATTAGCGAAGCGCGCTCGTTTATTCTCCGCGCGCGAGGAGTAGCGCGTATACATATGCACCTCGCGTAAAAGGCTCCTCTATCTATATAGCTTACACTCGCGCGTCATGCTCCCCCGGATGCGCTGCTGCTGCTGCTGCAGGCCACGGATTGGGGCGTATTTGCGATGTTTTATGCCCGGGGCAGCCGCGTTATAACTCGACAATGCATTTCTCTGTTTTCAGCCGATGCTTTCAAAGCTTCCGCTCGCACTGTGATGAACAGAGAAAAAAAAACGCCGCCGCCGCCGCCGACGACGACGACGACGACGACGACCCCTAACGAGTGCGTGCAAACACGCGGCGCCCGGCGTCGAAAAAAAAAAAAAAAAAAAGACGAGGAACTGCGATGCGCGCGTGCGAAAAAGTAACGCGATGGACGTCCGATGAGTATAGCAGTTTCGCGTGCACTACTGTACTGGAATTTATTTTTGCGGGATATTCCGCTACTCGCGTGGCTTTGACTCCATCAGAACCGTGCGTATGACTCCGATGGATGTGTAGATTTTTCTGTCTTTTATTCTAATAGGCACGAAATTTAAAAGTGACCTTCTATATAGATTCGCGATAACACCGTTATAATATACGACACACGAAGAGCGAGAATAAATAAGCCAGCCGATGATTAATCTCGGAAAAACATCGCATTTCCATTATTCATGCACATTAGCATGGCGAAGTGAAGGGGAACGAAGAGGAGCAGAGTGGAGTCGAGAGAGAGAGAGATAGAGAAAAAGGAACGAGAGGTACGTAATATAACGTTATAGTAGAAAAGAGAGTAGGAGCTTGCGGTGTTTAAATACCCCGCGCGCGTCGGCTAATGCGACGGAGCTTTCAAGAGATCAGCCATAAGGACAACAAGATATTACCGGGCAGCGATAGTAGCCCTGCAATCCCGGATCCAAGCGAGAGAGAGAGAGAGAGAGAGGAGAGAGCAGTAGACTCGTGCGGAGCGTCGTCGTCGCCGCCACCGCGGCGCTAATGGATCGTCGCCTGGCCCGCACACCAGCTTTACCGAATGCTCTCTAATGCATTACTCTTTTACCTCGTCCCCCTTTCCTCCATGACTCTCTCAGCTCCGGCTATTTTATTTACTCGATTCGGCCCTGTCCAACTTCGCTTCGCGAGAGACTTTCCCGTAGAAAATTGCACGCTGGCGATGATGGAAGCTAGTATATAGGAAAGCGCATAAGCCGTCGATGCGCGCGGTTAATTCCACCGAGCGATTAATTATCTCACCGGTTAATCGGAGACGCGAACCTCCTTACTCGCACTGTATACGTCACGCATACAATACACGCAGTGCGTACACACAGGTGCTTTCGCGGTATATAGACTCTAGAGATTGCGCATATAGGGAGAGAGAGCTTGCAAGCTCCAATCAAAGCGCGAAACCCCGCGAGCGCGCTGTGGCGATCGTGGCTCAAGCTTTTTCATTTGTTTTCAATTCGCGTACTCCAATTCAGCGCTCGGATGCTTCGATTGCAGATCGAGCTTTGATACGCCGTCTGCAGTGTGTACGTGTGTGTGCGCAGCTGTGCTACTCGCGTGTCAAATCGATCGAACCTGCAGTAGCTCGTTCTCTCGGTCTCCCCGTCCCTCGCGAACCGCTACACTACGCTCAATTTGCTCCGCGTGCAATGCACAAACGCCGATGGACTATACATATTCACGAGAGCGAGAGAGGCCGAAAATGCTAATCGATAACATTATTCCGCATCATCGCAGACACGCGTGCGCGCGCGCGAACGCTTTTTTTTTTTCGAGAATATTTTAGTTTTATTAAAATTCCCGGCACACGTGTACGCGAATCAAAATGAAAAACGTCGTGAAATATGCTGGGAATTTTTCAGTCCTTGCAAACGAGCTGTCGATGTATGCAGGAAGAAACGAATCGTGCCAGATCGATCTCACCTCGGTGTGTATACATATAAGTAATATACGGCTCTGTATACTACGAATAGAGCCGAAGCAGAAGAGAACCTGTCTGAAAGAGCAAGAGACGGATAAGAATCAAAGTGAGCTCTCGCCGATGGAAGTAATCGCGCTAATGACACCTGTGGGGAAGCCGAGGCTATCGCGTGCTTATCGCTAAAGGGACGCCGCCGCTGCCACCACCACTACCTCTACCCGTTTGAATGAAGAGACGAGAGCGAATTCGAGATGTCGAAAGTTTAGCCGGTACTGCAGCTTTTCACGAGTAGAGAGGACTGCGTTTGAGGAATGTTGAAATAAACCGCAATTTCCAATACCAACCACGCTAACTCTCTTTCTCGCGCTCGACGCTATTCGCCGAATGAAAAGCTCCTGCCGGCGCACGATAAGTACTGCAGTAGCAGCAGCTGTCTGAAGCTTCTTTCGAAAAGCTCGCTGTGAGCTGCGCTGCACAACCTGATGCGGATATTTTTTTTTTCATGCATACATTATACTCATTGACGTGCATGTGTAACTCCCTCGCTGGCGTTACTTTAATCAGGTGAGCCGCACATCAATCCGTAATTAAAAAAAAAAAAAGAAGTTTTCTCAGCGCGAAATTAAAAGTCGACGAATAAAAGCATTGGTCGATATTAAATAGCAGCGCGAAAGACAAGAGCTGATGTGTGTATACACGTCGTCGGGAGTAATTAATTCGTGTCGCGCTCCCAAGGCACTTTTGAATTTCGCGCCGAATAATGACTGCTTTTTTCATTTGACGGAACGACTCTCGCATGCGTCGTCTGTTTGTGTGTGTGTGTGTGTGTAGTACTATGTCTGTGTGGACGCGCGCGACGCATTAGACAATATTACTTTTGGGACGCGTCTGCCCGACAATAAAAGCTTCCTTCCTTCCTATATACCTTCTTGCTTTCTTTCTTCCTCTTTCCGACCTTCCTCTATCCCATCCGTGTACGACGAGCTTTTTTCCAGCTCGGTCGACCCCTTTGGTGTACACACAGCCTCCGTCCTCGTAATTCTCCACGTTCTCTCGCTTTACAAAGCAATTTAACGCGCTAACCTTCGCTGTCTGTATTATAGCAGGTTTTTAATCTCTAATAACAGGTCGCTCGATGCTGTGTCGTATACCTAGTCGAGTAATTGACGAATCGGTGTGCGACAATCGATATACTAAACTCGAATTACAACGAAGAGGGAGTATATAGAATGACGGTGAAAGGAAAAGGAAGAAAAGAGAACAGAGAAAAAGCTTACCCGGATAAAATTGAAGCACGTATCGGATACGTTATGGGAAGACATTTTATGAACTGAATAAAGTATCGCAATGCCTCTGCCTTTCGATCGTTTAGCTTGAGTTATCGCTCGCCATTGCCGGGAATTGGCTCAGTCATATATATATATATATATATATATACACGCTACAACGCAATGATCGCGCAATCGAGTATATAGGATATTTCATTGCAGGTATAACATATCACAGCAACAATGGCAACAATAGCAATATGTTAATCAAAGGCGAAAAGATAATAGCCCGCGCACGCCAAAGTGCTCTAATACAATACACGAGCATGAGGCTTGTTCGCGCAGCTAGCTTGCGAGAGAGTAAGAAAAAGGTGAGGGGGTTAGCTCTGCTGCAGTGCTTGCTGCTTCTGTTGCCTCTCGATATCGGCCCACGCGCGCGTAAGTGGATTACCAGTCTCTGCTTTCCGGGCCGGATTTCCTCTTACATCCGAGTCATCTACTTTCCTCTGCTCTTCCAAGCCGCAAAACCCTCTTTGTACCTGTATGTATACGTGTGTACGTATATGTATACAGTACAAGCGCAAGGATCCGCAAGCGACTAATGCGGGCGACGATCGATCTTTCGCGCGAGCTTTTACCAAAGTATCAGGCCTGTTAAAATTTCAGCGAAGAAAGCGGCGCGACGATTGATATAATCGAGTTTATTCCTTACCTGTATATATAATATGCTGTGTATATAGGTGTACATATTCTTTTTTTGAGCGCCGCCATAAAAGCCTAAAACAACGTTTACCAATTTCCCCTTCGCTTGCGTACGCATGTGTACGCATACGGAGGTACTGCGCGCGAATTAATTAGATTTTCTCTTTTTGCTCGGCGCTCGGTCCAATCTACTTGTGCCTCTCACTCTCTCTCTCTATACACATACACACCCGCTTCTCGCATCGCAAGCTCTTTACGCGAGCGCCTCGATTCTCTTTCATCCCTTATTTTTAATTATTTCTGACAAGCTATACACTCTCATTCCGGTCGTCGAGACGGTATACAGCAGTTGGTCAGCTTCAAAACGTACAATCGTTCGCATTTTATATCGATTGAAAACGCATAATACTATATACGTTATATCCCAAACGTTTAAAAAGAGAAACACCTGCGCGCGCGCGTTTATCAGGTGCGCCGGGCGCTAAAATGAAAAAGAAATCAAATTTTTGATAATTTATCCGTTTGCGGCTCTTCCACAGTGGTAAAGTCAGACTGGCTCGGACAGCCCAATGTGTGCTCGCGCGCATATAAAAGAGAACGTTGCTCGAGCGAGAGATATATACACATACGCACGAGAGCTGCACGCGGAAAATCAGATACGCCAGTGCATAAAACATGAGCTCGCGGGAATAAAATGAAAATCCGAATGAAAATAACGAAATGAAAAAGGTCGGATATGCGCGGGAGGGAGGGAGAGCGCTGGGAAACAAAAAAAAAGCTGTATATAAGGTATATATAGATATGTCGTGGGACTCGAGGATCGAAAGCAAGGAAAAATTAGAATTTTCGTGCAAGTTAAATATAAAATTAGTATAGGCTTATTCGTAGATTATATTCGAAGGATTATATACAATGGGAAGGATCTGATTATGACCTCGGTGGTATGGATTGGAGGCACGAATCGAACAATGCAGCAACATAAAGCCTCCCTCGGTTATGTTTTAATGACCATTATTAATGCGTCATCCACTCTCTCTCTATCTCCGCTTTTATAAATCCGACGCTTTTATTTATGCACAATTCGCAAATTGAATGAGATATTTGTACCTATACATAATGGATATAATATATGCTTCAACGAATATTTGACGATACTCGCCGGGTCGAACTGTCGAGTGGCGCTTAAAATAAAATAACTTTCGCGTACGTATACAACAATAATAACAATTAACGGCGCGCCGAGAGCTCCACACCTGTGTATTTTTATAAATTGCTGAAAGGATTAAAATTTCAACAATAGGAATGCAGCTTTATTTTTTGCATTTGTATTATAATATGCGCGCGTGTATTTACAGTAGCGCGTTTTCATGGTGATATAAATCCGGCCGAAACAAATGCAGAAAAAGTGCCTCGAATTAACGATAAATATAGCAGAGCTTTTCGCCGCTAAAACTATTTTCTCAATAAGCTACTAAAGTGCAGATAACGAACTGCGTGGGTGGCGTGCACGCACGAGTCTGAAAATTCAATTTTCATGAAAAAATACGAGTTGAAAGCTGCAGGCTTCGCTTGCGCACGTGTCGCCGTCGTCGGCGTAAAATAAAGTATATATAGGTATATACACAGTAGATATCCAGCAAGAGACTGAGAAATCCATTGCTCAGGAATGCAAATCGTCGATGCAGTGGAGTTTCATGTCCTCCTCCTTCTCTGAAGCATACAGCAGCCGAAAGTTTACGACGCACCGCGAGCGAAGAAATTAAAAACAATTTTACAGCTCTGTAAAAGAGAAGTTTAGAGATCGATGTGTGCATACGCGTATAGCCACAGTGCGAATATAAATATATGCGCGATCTAACAAAAGGAGTAGGACTTATATTTGTGTACTTAGAAGAAGCTCTTTTTACGAGACACTCGACGCGTCTGCGGTAAACCTCATCTCTACAGCGTCTCTCCGTCGAATCGTTTTCGCCTCTCGGCGTATACTTGTTCATCTCCTCTTTCGTTCTCGATCGATCTTGCCGATTTTTTCCGCGTCGGAGACTTTTCGATCGCTGTAATAATACGGCGAACTCGTCCGTGAATACCTAGATTTTTACGACACGAGTCGCGCCACTATATACCTCTGTCTGCATGCCTATAATGTTTACCACACAGAGCGAACCGCAATTTTTATGGTACCTATATACACCTGCGGCTCGACCGAATCGTAAGCCGCGCATACACGGATACTTTTAAAGATCGACCAGCGTGCCAGAGACGGTAAATCGAGCCCAAACGAAGCTCGTTCGCGCGTCTATCGCAAAAAGTACACGCGCGTGTATACTATAAGGGGAGTCGCGCACGTGCTCTCGAGGATTTGCGGATCTTCGCTGCGTATCAGACGAAAGAAAAATATAGAGATGCGGGAAAGAAGGGTAGAGAGGATGTATAGGTATATATACAGGGAGAAGAGAGGGAGAGTACAACGGGCTGTCTTGTCAATTACCAGCGAGCAAGCCGAGTGTGCCTCCTCGTCACAATCACTGTCAATTGCGTCTCCAATTTTAACGAGCGTTCCCGCGTATTGCGCGCGCTCTCTCTCTCTCTCTCTCTCTCGTCTCTGCGCACGAAATCGCGCGGAATTTTGCCGCACGACGTTCCCTTGAATCATGTAGGTATATGCGTACGAAAATATATATACCTATCTTTTGCGACTGCTACGAATATGTGCAGTTTCAGACACTTTCTCCAATAAAACGAATCTGACAAATTAAGAATCGCGCGTCACCATTATAGAGGCATTAAAATTTTTTTCTTCTCCGTCAAGCTCGATGTAAGGAGAAGTAATAGCTCGGGTTTTCCGGGCGGAAGAAATCGCGGTAAGGATACATACACATTTCTCTCTCTCTCTCTCTCTCTCTCGTCTGCTTTATAAAGGTGTTTCCGGGGAATTGCCCCCGCCGCGCTTATATATATACCTTCTCGTGTACACTTTTGCGCGCGCATATCGCACAGACGGGAGGCAATGCGTCATCCGCTCCATAAAAATGTAATAGCCCCTTAAATAATCCTATGCGCGTTCGGCGTATTTATGTCGCCTTGTACACACACATGCTACTGCGGTTTCGCGTGCAATTCGCTGCTGCTATACACGCGCCAATACCTCTTTTCTTCCCTTTCGGAGAACTAATAATAACGGAGAATAAGTCAAGCGCGATTTTGCATAGACAGAGCACATGCACTATTTAACGCGACACCGTGGAGCGTGAGAAAAGCAACGCGACGTTAATCAAACCTCTCGATTCTCCTCTCTATGTATGAATGGCAAAGCTATGCGCCGCGTTTTCATCAGGATATATACGTTTCGGAGAAAGCTGGAGCCAGTCGTGCACGCAAAGTCTAAAAGCCGGTTCTCCGCGTGTATATACTTTCGAGGTCAGTTTGACACGCGCGCGCTTCTATATACGTGTAATAGAAAGCGTCTCACTCACTACTGCAATTATATACGCGACTATGCGATCTTGCTTGAACGTGACGTTGTACCACTGGCGTACACTTGACGCCACTCTATGCTCGTGTATGCAAATTATCTTTTACTGTTTGCTTTTTCAATACTAATGTGAGATGCGTATGTATAAACCTATGGAAGATAAATAACTCGTAGCTGCATGGTAACGACCTGCTTTTATGCATTTTTCGTACCGCTATATATAATGTGTATAGTATATAATATGCTCGTTGGTGATCGATGGTGTAACGTTAATGGTTTATTCGATTCGCAAACTCGATGCTTCCTTTCTTTGAAGAAAGTGTACGTGATCAAATGCGAAATCTATACATAACATGTAAAAAAAAAAACAAAATAAAATAAAAGTCAACAATTTACGACGTTGAGTAAGTCAAAGAGTTGGTGATGTGAGGTTTGTTGTCGTGCTGCTGAGGACATTCCTCCTCTTCCGGATGAAAGAGCGCGTCGTTGATCCGCCTTATCTTCTTAAGCAACGTTGACAATAAGGTGGATTTGTTGTCTTTGGCTGGCGGTTGGTATAAGACAATTTGCTGGCGCAATGGAACCTGAAGTAAAATGCCCGGAGGTTTAGCCTCTTTATAAGCGTGATCCTTCTCTAGCGAAAACAACGGACACACATAAGAGAACATTTTGCTTGTTTTTTTTTTCTTCAATCGCTATAAATATAGGCTAATTGCTTTTGGGCTGATTATTTTGCGCGTCGAGACTCTAACCGATACGTAATGTACCTAATGAGCAGAGACATTATACCATTATCCATCACCATTACTTTCATACGCGTTTACAAGCTGCAGATCTAATCAAAGTTCTTTTTTAGCTTTCACTTCCATAGCGTCACGCGCGCGCGAAGTAGTAATCAATCGAGTGTCACGGCGTGAAAATAAAACGATTTTTACGACAAAATAAGCAGCCTAGAAAATAATATTAGCCAAGAAATAAACAGCCACGACTCACCGAGGATCTCGTTATTCTCCCAGCCCCAAGACTTTCGGCCAGTAGTGTCGGGCCAGACTTCGGGCAGCGGTGACACCCAAGGCGCTTCCGAGTGAGCCGAGGTCCAGGGTGTCTCCGAGGGTATGATGATTTCAGGCTCGTAGATTTTTCCGTAATCCTGGCTCGACCATCCAAGCGAACGCAACGAGTTATGACCGCTGAAAATGTCATGCCGTCTCGTATAATCGTTACAATGATAACTTATGTACACTCGGCGGTAAGATATTCTTGCGGAACGTTTCAAAATGAATGGCAACGTCGTGCGATTTTTGATGGGTTTTGACGATTTTAGATTTGCAGAGGTTATATGGACCGGTACCGTCAAAAACTACGCGACGTTGCCATTCAGTTTAAAACGTTCCGCAAGAATGCCTTACCGCCGAGTGTACCTATACCTGTACTCGATATGCGAATGATATACCTGTGCAGCGATGTCAAGTCGATCTCGATCTTTGGCGGCTGAGCTGGTTTAGGTAAGAGTACGGGTAACGGGACCGGATAGTAGTGCCTGTGGATGTGATGAATCGGTGGTGGCTGCTTCTTGCCGCCCAACGACTCGAGGAAGTTCATTACCGCTCTCTTCGGGCTTCAAGATAAATCAGTTCTTGTGAGATGATTATCTTCGCGTTGAATTTATCAAGAGTAAAGCATTTTTTAAAATCATTTTTCGCATCATAATTGTGGGAACAAAATCTATGGCAAGCTAGATAATTATTCCCAAACTTTTGCTTTTTAAAATACACACGTGTAAATTATAATCTCAATTCCTCGCCATTTATTTGAGCAGCCACTTTTAATTAATCATGTCAGCTTTTTTTAAATATTGCATTCTTATGGATATCAGATTGAGAGAAATGATATTAGAAAATTTGTTAATAATGTAGGAAAAATTACTATGTTACATAGGAACCGAGAGACATACTCGAATTATAGCAAATTTTACTATGTAACATAGTAATTTTTAAAGTAACTGAAATTTTAAAAAATTTAATTTTTTTTTTCGTTATTCGTTTTATACTTATTATTATTTACTTATTATGCATTTAGAATCGATTTATAATTATTATTTTTATTTCAAATAAAGAAAGAAATTATAGAAAGAAATTTTTTGACGGTGACGGGAATCAATCCTGGATCTTCAGAATGACAGTCGACGGCGCTATCCATTTACCTAAATGGAACTTATATTATAAAATTTCAGATCTGATATATTAACTAACTTAACATATAGACTAAAATTGATAATAAATAAACATTATTCGATAAGTAATAGCCGCGAAAAATGCATAAATTAATAAATTAATAATAGCTCATATCAGATAAGCATAAAATAACGTACACAGGGTGGTAGTGGATTCTGAAAGAACGTTTTTGAAATGGCGCAGCCTTATTGGTTAGTTTCTTTCAGTCGAGTGCTCTGATTGGAGCATTTCAAAAAACGTTCTTTCAGAATCCACTACTACCGAGTGTACTTGTCTCTTCTGTTTGACAATAAACATGGCCTCGTTTGAGAAACATAACCTCGAAATTTTGGACAAGCCGAATTCTTATAAGTTTTAATTACACTAATATAACTCCAGCAAAATTTACTATAATACATAATAATCGGGAAGCAAATTGAAATTATGAAAAAATTTGTTAGATTTTAAATAATTTTTATCATTATGATAATAAAAATTGTTATATTTCCTAAGAAATATTATACTATATTATAATAAAAATTACTATGTAACATAGTAATTTTTGTTATGTAGAATTTAGAATTTTTGTTATCGTATAATAAAAATGACCTAAAAACCTAAGAAATTTTTGGATAATTTGAGTACGTCCTTCCATTACTATGTATTATAGTAATTTTTGCTAGACTTATAATAAAAATTATTATAGGTAGTATTTCTCTCAGTGTAGAAACAAACAAATAGAAACGAAATTAACGTAAAACACAGAACAAACAATAACCACACTATCCACGTCCGAGTATCGAATAATTGAGTCTATCGCGCGAAAAATTTACATATAACAACAATATAAGCGTTGCATAAGGTGCGTGTACAATATCCGCTCGTGGGAACACGTTGCGCTCGCGCTCGGCGCCGCGGAGTGTGCAATCTGCCGGGCGCCCGTGTATTCCGGGGGANGCGCTTTTTCTCTCTCTCTCTCTCTCTCTCTCTCTCTCTCTCTCTCTCTCTCTCTCTCTCTCTCTCTCTCTCCCTCAGTCAGCCTCACTTAGCGAGTTGCGTGATTTAATCCATCGATAAATGGCGTGGTAAACCAGCGGGTGGTCAGAGCCGGCACTGTTCGAAAATTAATTCCCCATTAGCGGCAACAAAATCGGCCCGGCGTCAGCGCCCAAGCTCTCGCTTGTAGAACAAATAATTTATAATCCGCGCTCTCGGAACATAATTCCCAGTCAATTATCGAGCGCACGCAGTTATTGCATTGCATCTCGCGCGCGTCCATCTCTCTATATATATACTGTCGCATTATCGGTGTTTCGATTCGCAACTAAAAATATCGTGTGTTTGGACTTACAATTGAAAGAATATGCCCTCGGAGGCAGGACTGAATAGCAGGAGCACGAGAAGGCCGCACAGAAGCTGCAACACAGAAATGTAAATTCACTCCGTTATATATTGTGTAAGAGCTTGACGGCGAAACGGAATCACAAAACACACTGAAGCTCGATCATTACATTCTGTCGAAGCTGACATGGCCTCGTGTTCTTCATAATGACGACGACGATGACGACGACGTGGAGGACGGTGGCAGCGGCAAAAGCAGCAGCATTGGCGGCGGCGAGGTGCTCGCCACAGTTCTCTGCAGGGCGTTCAACGGCCTCGTGAAATTCATAACAAACTGAGAATGGCCAGGATACGAGATCGCCTTATAACCGCGCTTTCTCTCTCTCTCTCTCTCTCTCTCTCTCTCTTGGTTTTCCTCTCCGGCAACCTATCCCCCCGCGAAGCCCCCCCCCCCCCCATCGGAGCCGCTCATGTACTGTTATTTTCCACGTGGTTATAAGACACCGCAGCTGGCCGACACTTTTGATATCCAGCGCCTGCAACACCTTTTATCACTTTTACGATAGGTGTAAATTGTTGTTTCAACTTTTATTTCTTTCCTGATGTGGATTATGCAGAAATTTTTGGTTCGCATATCTTCCCATCGAATCGCGACGTTTTTATTCGTCGTTTATTTACAACGTGCAATAATTTATACCGGTGGATAAAAATGAATTCGTACACGAGGGTAAAATGCAATTTTTGCGTGAAATTCAATTTGTTTGACAGATAAACGAATTATCATGTAAAGCTCATTTGCAAAGCGCGCCGAGAAATTTTTAAGATGTGTCTTACATTATACAAGTCAATCACGTCGCTTATCTTTTCATGCGGTCAATATTATTACACGTCCGGGCAAAGGATGAAGTTGCTTAAATTACATACGCAGCGGATTTCACGTGTACGTAGGTATATACGTTGTAACCCGCGACAGGTACCGCTGTGGCTCAGGATAGAAGTATATGAGTGAACTCTTCCGCAGCGCGCTGTCATTCAAATGAGCCTCGCGTCAAGATCCGTGAGTGGCGCGAGAAAACGGTCCGGAATACGATTTTCTTCGGCGACCTCTCTGGCCTTTCAGTCCCTCATTGTCCGAAGTAGTACGTTTCTGTTTTACTAATCAATGCGCACAAAGATTTTTTTTTTTTTCGAAAGCTGCCCGGCTGACCGATTTCTTTGTCGGCGCTGAAATACGCTTGACTATATTGAAAGTATCGTCTTGAAGTTCGAAAGATTTATCTGCGTTACTGATGCGGACACTTGCAACACCGTAAGCGCGATGATGGTTTTGCAGTAAAAGTTTTATGGATTGTATCAAAGAAGAATTTTGACACGTTATATACCTACTGCATCGTGATAGCGTGTGTATAGGATTGTATCGCGATCATTTTCCTCTATACAGTACAGATGAAAATCAATCTCAAGTTTCATTTGATCTTGACGCATGAGCGTATAGGGATATAAGCCATCAATTACATAGTAGCTCGCGCGTGTGAAGGTATAAAACAAACTGAAAGCAGCTGCAGGTACGGAGGTTTTCATAATGACTGGTTGCTCTTTTCTAGACGTGTATTCATTAAGATTCCGCGGATTTTTCTCGATCAGACTGCGCGTAATGATCGAGGCTTTTCACTTGGCAATCGATGAATCAAAACTAGCCGATGACCTTTAGTTAAAAGCCTATACTATGTGTTTGCGTGATTAACATTTCGGTATAATAAGAGACGTCCTCATATTATATGAGCATGATACAATAGCTTTTTGAAACAGCTGAGTTTGCCGCTACGAGGGATATTATTCATGTCAGCGCGCTGATATATTTATGTCTCTACTTAGCCTGACATACATGACGTTGATACATATGAACATAGTTCGTACGAGTGCAAATGCCCAATGGGTGTATAAGTACGTACTCACGACTAATCATTCAAGACTCGTTCTACTGGCACAGTGAACCCTAACGATTATACGTTTGACATATTGGGAACTTTGCTCGAGGAGAAAATTCGGGCCGTGGAAGACTAATCGGTTTGAAAATTGAATAAACAAAATCCAAGCGATAAGCCGGTATCACCTTTTCAAAATCTCGCGCAAATAAGCGTATACAAAAAATTTCGATAAAACGTACACAAATTTTAATTCGCATGCACGAGTAGTGTCACCTATATATATACGCGAGATTGCAGCGTGCGATAACTAACTGCGCGTGCGAGAGAGCTTTCTCGCGTGCATTCCTAGAAATCCCCGAGAAAGTTGACGTTAGCGAAATAAAAAAAAAATGCCTCTGCTTTATGGTTTGCCGACGACGACGACTTTGAAAATATCAACCAAGGTTCAAGAAAACTGTCTCCTTATGCGTGCTCGTAGCCTGATTCGATCTAATTCTTGGCTTTCCAAAAAACGACCACTCACTCGCTCAATCTACTCGAGGCCGTATCATCGTGGGGACATCTCTCTTATCAGTGAGCCGTCGCAAGTAGTTTGCTCGAGATGCAGTCGTTCAAATAAAACGATGCTCGCGTTAATTAGCTCGTTTTTATATACCTATACATATAGCTAGCTACACATCTGGATTTATACGCGCAAATACGGGAGAAAATAAAAAAGAAAAATAAGCGGCGGAGGCGCGAGAAGAGAAAGAGGAAAAAAAAACGATCGAGGAGCACAATCAATTGGACCAAGTCCATTGTTGAGTCGAAGGAGGAACGGCATAACGAGGGAGGACAGATATAACAGGATTAAGCTCGCTGAGAAAGCTACGTAGGATTTCACATAGTGCGAGCATAAGGTAGACTGCCACCGCGCCGCGAGAGCATTATTAAATAAGCGATAGCGGCGGCTCTCTCTCCGGTCATTTGTGCCCTCGGCGGCACCGCAGAGCACGCTGCGCTTATTTATTTTTCCCGCGCCGGCAGAGACTTTGCGGGGCTGCACACACGTGTATGCAAAGGGACACACACACACACACACGGGTATAGGTGTTGAGTGCAGAGAGAGAGCCAGGCTCAGCCGAGCATATGCATGTGTGTATGTACTGCGGCAGCCGAAAGGAGCTTGCGGCCAATTAGCCTGGAGGATTTTAAAATAAACACTCGTTAACGGTACTTAAAACAAAAGTCCCCTTTCAAGCCGTTTGATTAAATTAGCCCCTTGATGAGAGACGTTTCTCTCTCTCTTTCTCTCTTTCTCTTGGTTTCGCCCATTTTCAACGCCTGCATATACGGTGACGAGTGTCTTTCCGGATTTTCGCCGGTTTTTACTCGTAGGATATACATTAACCAATTGAAGCTTACGTATACTGTGAAACTATTTATATTAAAGCCGCATTAAACGAATCGCTATCGTGTTTAAGTATTCTTCCTGTGAATCTCGACCACGCAAGTCCGCCTGCCTTCGTGCGGCTGCGAGAGAAGAGAAGAAATGAGAAAAGCAACTCGCGGCATTGTCATTAGCAGGAGCGGTACATAATGAAATATCCAATTCGGATCTCTGCCTCAAACGGATATGGAATTACGCTTCTTTCATGGAATAATCCCATTAGCAAAGGGACAAAATAATTGCGCAAAAGTATAAACTCTCTACGCTCGTCCCGCGGAATACGAAATCACGTCCTCGAGTCGAAAACTTTTTCTTCTTTTTTTTTTTCGTGTCGCTTTACTACGCTCGTCGAGAAAGAGCAAGGCACGTATTTGTTATCGGTCCAGCGTACACAAGGAATATGCTAATAATAATCGCACTCTCTGTGCTACGGAGAAATACGTCGCGTTGAACTTTCTCCGCTCGTTTTCGGTAATGACTCTACATTCTTTATTTGACAAAATTCACGTACTCTACCCGAAAGTTACGACGGAGTGATGTCTCAGCCGTACGATATCCGTTTTGAATAAATTACAATTCGCAGTCGAGTAGTGTGAGACTTGGATCCGGTCGGCCCTGATTAGATATCACCGGTGCTTAGCTTTCTATATATCAGCCGGTATATATACACATAGCATAGGCTCGTTATACATACTTACATTGCCGCGCCGGCGCCGCCCGGATAATTACACACACGCGAACCTGTCTCTATACATGGACTGAAATCGAATTACGAACTCGAGCGTGTATAACATCGTTGGGGAAATTTATGGACGGCGACAAAAAAATTTTTTTTTTTTTTTTTTTGGAGGCAAAAAACTGCTTTATATAGATACGTTTCCTTTTAGCTTTTATGCTACATTTTTTTTTTTTTTTTTTAAGTGGCATTTCGAACTCGAAAGTTCATCGCCTCATCTACGCAAGCCTTCCACGTATCCCTATTTTGTGCTAACCCTATCCATTTCGCACCGTCCCGTCCGATTTCAGTTAAGTCCGCTTTTACATTGTCCTCCCACCTGCGTCTAGGTCTACCTAGAGGTCGCGATGTATTTGGCTTTCCTTTCATTATCCGCGCTGCCGTGCGATCATTTCCCATTCTTGCAACGTGCCCTGCCCATCTTAGTCTTCGCGATTTAATTATTCTGTTTATATTCGGTGACGCGTATAGGTTATGTAGCTCGTCGTTGTGCAGTTTCCTCCACTCCCCGGTTTCCTCATCTTTCTTTGGCCCGTATATTTTTCGCAGAACCTTATTTTCGAACACCCTAAAACGGTTTTCTTCCGCTTTAGTAAGCGCCCAAGTTTCGCACCCGTACAGGATTACCGGCATTATTATAGTCCTATATATCCTTACTTTTACATTTCTAGACAGCAGTTTTGATTTTAGTAATCTATTCACGGCGTAGTAGCAAGCATTACCCGAATGAAGTCTCTTGTTAATCTCGGCTTTAATTTCGTTTCGATCATTTATGGTTGTGCCTAAATATCTGAATTCGCTAACCTTTTCAAAAGTATAATTTCCGACTCTAAGATCACCCTCACCTTCGCAAATGCCCAATTTATCCATGATCATATATTTCGTTTTCGATTCGCTCACCTCTAAACCCGTGTCCTCAGCCGCCTTTATGAGAATTTCCGCGTTTCTCGCTACCGCTGCACCGTTATCCCCTAGTATGTCCAAGTCATCCGCATACCCTAGAATTTGTGTTTTTCCGTTAAGGGTTGCACCTAGCCCGCTAGTCTGCATTTTTCTAACAACATATTCTAGCGTTAAGTTAAAGAGTACTGTAGAGAGACCGTCACCTTGTTTCAAACCGTCGCGTATCATGAATGATTCGGATACGTTACCGCCTACTCGGACCTTTCCCGTGCTTCCGTTCAGACATATTTGAATTAATTTCACGAGTTTTTTTGGTACTCCGAGGAGCACCAGGATTTGATACATTTTGCTTCGTTTGATAGAGTCATACGCTTTTTTAAAGTCTATAAATAGTTGGTGTATTGTTTCGCAATGTTCCCATTTTTTCTCTAACAACTGTCTTATAGTAAACATTTGATCGCACGTCGACCTGTTACGCCGGAATCCACACTGATAGTCTCCTATTATATCTTCCGCGAAGGGCGTGAGTCTGGCCTGTATTACGTTTGATAGAACTTTGTAGCAGGTAGCTAAAAGTGAGATTCCCCGGTAGTTATTGCAATCTGTCTTATCTCCCTTTTTGAAAATCGGTATAATGATAGATTCTTTCCAGTTTTCCGGTATCGTTTCATTTTTCCAAATAGCACATACTAGTTCAAAAATTTTGAATGTAAGCGCGGTGCCCCCGTATTTAAGTAGTTCAGCTGGTATAGAATCGTTTCCCGCGGCCTTATTGTTTTTTAGTTTTTTGATCGCGGCTTCTACTTCTTTGTAGGTCGGTTCTTCCATATGGAGTTCCGCAGTGTGGATTTCGTCTCCCGTTTCCTCGCAGTTTTCATGTACGTTTAGTAACTTATCAAAATATCCTTTCCACAGCTTTAGCAGTTCATTTTCGCTTGTAACGAGATTCCCGCCCTCATCTTTCATTAATTGCGATCTACTCTGGAAACCCTTCCTAATAGCGTTAATTCCTTTGTACATCTCGCGCGGGTTATTTTCCTTACTATTAGTTTCTATTTTTCTAATCTGATTCTTTTGATACTCGCGCTTTTTGTTCCTGTAAATCGCCCCCACTTGCCTTCTTATTTCGTGGTACTCTTCTACGGCCCTATCGCCTCCATTGTGTACGCTGTCTAATTTGGCCTTTTTGCGCCTTTCAAACCAGAGTTCGCACTCTTCGTCAAACCATGGTTTGCTCTTTGGCTTTTTCTTTCTACCTAGCACTTTATTCGCGGCCTGTTTTATCGCTTTTTCGATATCCCCCCAAAGACTGTTCGGGTCGTCATCTACCTCCGTCGGTGCATCCGTTTCTTCGAGTACCTGAAACCGATTCCTTATTTCTACTTGATACTTAATTCGTTCTATCCCGTTCCGTAGCTTTTCAATATCGAACGTTTCTACTTTGCTCGCCCGTTTACTATTTTGCCCAGCTACTAATTTGGCTCTTAATTTGGCCACTACTAGAAAATGATCCGAGTCGCAATCCGCCCCCCTATAGGTTCTTACGTCAAGCACGTTCGTGTGGCGCCTCTTATCGATAAGAAAGTGATCGATTTGATTTTTCGTGGCTCCGTCCGGCGATGTCCACGTTACTTTGTGTATATCCTTGTGCTTGAAGCACGTACTCTTTACTATAAGATCTTTTGCCGCCGCGAAATTTATGACTCTAATACCGTTATCGTTGCTGGTTTCGTGCAGACTTTCCTTGCCTATAGTGGGCCTAAACATTTCCTCTTTCCCTATTTTAGCGTTGAAATCCCCCACTACTATTTTGGTGTCGTAAGACGCGAACTGGTCGATTAATTGCTCCAAGGCTTCGTAATAAAGATCCTTCACCTCTTCCTCTTTGTCCTCCGTAGGACAATGCACGTTAATAACCACGTAATTGTACCACGCTCCTTCGATGACGATATACGAGAGTCTGTCGTTTACGAATTTGAAACTTTTAACCGCGTGTATAATTCTTTTGCTAATCAGAAATCCGGTACCTAGGGAATGTCCGCTCGCGCCCCCGTACATAAAGGTGAAGTTTTCGTTTCCTAACATACCGCTATCTTGCCACCGAGTTTCTTGTATAGCTACTAAGTCTAGATTGTACCCGCCAGCTTCTTTTAAGATTTCCCGGTACGCGCCTGCTCTGTATAAACTGCGCACATTCCACGTTCCTACCTTTAAGTCCCTATTGATTTTGGTTTGGTTTTGGTTTTTTTGAGCCATGGTAGTAAGTGAAACCCACGCGTTTTGGATCCTGTTTCCGATCGCAGGTGAATCATCCGTTCTAGAGGTGATAACTCCCATACCTCTCTAGAACTAAGTATGAGAGCTTTCCGACTTTGATAAGGACGGAGTCAGCTCATCGTCGGACACACTACGGAATCACGCTCGTATCCTAACGCCCCCCTGCAAGGCAGCGCGCCTACGCTGGCTTCGTTGCCGTGTAAGACCAGGTGGCGAATCATTCTACACATCCCCTTTCGGGGCAGTTGTCATCGCTCCCGCATTCTCCACGGCAGCAGGATTTTTGTAATGTGTGCTAAGAGGGATAGATTATAGACATAGTTAGGTATGAAGAGAGAGTGGAATAAGAAATATTGTTGAGTGTTCGTTGTTGTGGTGCTTGCGTAGTGTTTCTAGATGAATGCGTTCGATCGCCAGTGTGGGCTCATCACACCCACGCCCGGGCCTATCGGCTGTCCGCGGCTGCTTATTCGATTTATTCGCAGCTAACCTCTTTCTCAGGGGCCGTTCCTCTATCCGCAACCTGAGGACGCGCCGTGTAGTGGTGATAGGCACCCACCCGTCCGCTCTGGACGCACAGGCTTTTATGCTACATGCCTGAGAAAATTATAGTGCATGTATTGATGAAAGGATGACGGTTTTTTTTTTCTTGATTATCAGATGCGATGTGGTTCGATGAGCTCTGAAAGTCGGCGGCGGCTACTTTTACCATCTTGCTAAAGTATATCGGGATAAAAGCAATGTGGTTATATATATAAAGGAACAATTTTAAAATATACAGTGTTTATTACCTATAAAAGAGCGTAAGATGAAAGTAGAGAAAGAGACAGTGAGTAATTGAAAATTATTTTCAATTTTGCTCGTAATATTTATCTGGTTATACAGTATATAAGCTCGAATTTAGTAATAAATATCAAACTATCGAAGAAATTTGGTATGCGATTCATGTGCTTATTGGTAAACAATAAAAACCATTGAGCAAAAATAAAAGCTCTCTGCTGTAAATTTTCAACTTCCTATATAGGATTATTATTCGCTTTGATTGAAGAAGAAACGTGCATAAGGACGTAAAAAACTGCGATAGAATAAATGCGCGCACCGATTAATAAAGGTATAGCTGTTACACGTATGTATAGATATAGGTACACACGCAAATAACGGACATTAGAAAGCGCTTTTGCGACAGCCACGCAGGAAACTCCCTGTGCGTGTGATCGCGCGATGCAATTTTATCAGGAGGAACGCAGTTTATTAACCTACCGAGCGAAAGATTTATAGCTCCCTGCTGCCGACAGATATCACAGCCGCGTATATACCGGAAATCAGCGTGTATATAGCTGTATACATAAATACACTCGCCTCGAGAAAGTTATAATAAGCTCAGCGCAGCCAATCAGTGCTAATCGTTAACAATCGCGTAATATCCCCAGACTTGAGTTCTCTATATATACACCTATAGCAATAAGGTGAGCATTGGAGCTGTATTCGAACTTGGCCAAGATAATGTTACACGAACAAATTTTATTGCATGCCAACTTTTTGAGACGTGCGCGTGTAATCAAGGTCATTCTCCATGTACATACATCCTACTACATCGGCTATATATTCCATACAAATGATGCGCAAGCGTCACAGCAACGATTATTTACGACGGCAATGAACCATCAATCAATCGCGCGTCGTGTTCAAATAGGACAGCTATATAATATGTATTCGATTTTTAGAAGCGCCTCATTGCTGAGAAGCAGCCAAAAAGAGGCGTTGAAAAACACCACACAGATCTCTAATATAAATTGAACGAGCGATCTACTTATCGATATCTCGAACGCGCAGGGAAACAAATTTTTGAAATCGGGATGGATGGACCCCTTGGCAGTCGATTCGAGGGGTCTACCGGGCCCAAAAAATTGTGTTTTTTTTTTGCGCAAGGAATCGAATGCCAGTGGTTAGAACGCGCTTGCGCTATCTAAAGATTTTCCGGATTTAAAATGTAAAATTTTCATGAGCAATTATACCTGTAACAATCGGAGAAAGAAATATGCACGCTTGCGCGCGATCTGTCAATTCTAGTATTACCAAACGACGCACACGCTGCATATTCAAGAGTCGCAAATAATCGAAGACGTATAATAAATACACACGAACCGTCGCGCGTTTTCGGCAACTCTCACGTACGTACTTATACACGCACATCATGGAGAATAACTCGACTCGGCAGCACCACCACCAGCAGCAGCACATCATTAGACCGAGCGCTTGCGCGCGTCTTGTATCCCTCTCTCGGGTCGGCTTTATTAGTAAAATCTCTTCTCGCGCTAGCGCTAAAGAAGGGATCGCGGGCGCGCGCGCAGCCGCGGAACAAGGACATCCGTCGCTCCCTCGCTCATCTCTCTCTCACTCTCATTAAGACGCTCGTTAGACGGACACTCAACCGAATGAGAGAGAGAGAGGGGGGATGAGGGGAGTATATACACGCGAGTATGAAATATTCCGGCTTAACAGGTTTCCTGCTCCCTGCCTGCGGCGAGCGACGCACGAGGAGAGGAAGTAGCGAGGTTGCCTCTATATAGGCGTTGCCTCTGCTGATGTGTCGTTTTGGACATCTCGCGCAGCGTTTACCTGTAAAATTACGCGACTCCGTTATCTATAATATATAACTTATACATTCGCGTGAGAAAGAAAAGACGATGCATATGAGCAAGTTCGACGTATTATACATGTAGAAAGAAAAGGATACATCCGCGAGAGCTTGCGGGAGAGGAGCTACATGTATATACATGTCGTTAGGGCTGCGAGCGTCGTCGGCGTGGGTGTTCCTTTATTGAACTAATTTTACAGCGGTATATCTTCGCCGCAGCTATATATATAGAGGTATAGCAGCTCGCGTCTCCTATACCTTATACATATACAACGCCGCTTTGATACGCCTGCATGGCAGCCCTATATAACAGTCCGTATAACTTGGCCCATTACGCGTGCGCGCGCAAATACGACCAGTTAGCGAGACGTGCACCATGTAGGTATTATAAAAAAAAAAAAATAGTGATAACGCGATAAAAATTGACTTATACATATACATGCATGTGTACAGTATAGTGTGTGCGCGCTTTTGTAGCTGACGAGGGCGTAGCTCTGTGATATTTGCGCTCGTCATCGTCATTGCGCGCTCCGGCGATGCATCAAGTCAAAAGGCAAATATAAGTGCGCGAACGCCAGCTCTAATACTGGTAAAATATTTGCGCGGTCGAGATAACTGCACGTGGGATTCGGCTGGGCGACGAGGTCCGGCTAAACTCTGCTACTGCTGCTACTACTGCTGCAGCGGTCCCGTTGAGGCCTGTTACACGGTCAGCTAACAACCCCTTAGCTGCTCCCCCGAGGCTCTCTCTCTCTCTCTCTCGTCCGCTCTGCGCTGCAAAGACTGCGCGAGCTCCGAAAGAGAAATATATATACTATTAGGTTTATAACGATTGTTTGATCGCCGGTTATAGTCCCCTCCATCAGAGCTCCAGCTTTTTGTCCCTTATATTCCATGCGTCGTCGCGCGTACAATTACCGCGCGAATACAAAATAATTCGGCAAAAGTAATTCGAGAATATAGGATGAAACTTTATATACGACCGCAAAGGCGCGAGTCGAAAATAATTGATATCGCGCGCGAGAGCGTTTTACAGCCTAGCCGCGTTGAATTATTCGAATCGAGTTAGTCAATTTTCGTTTTACGCGCCGCGCGTTCGTATAGTTACATATACCGACGAGAAGTACTAAAATGCAAGATAAAAATTTAATTTTGCCTGCTATTTCCGCGCTCGCGCGATATATTTATATATATATATTTATATATATAGGTGTATCCAGAGCTGTGTGATATACACAACATTATCTCGAATTGAGCATCGACGGTATACACGATGATTCGACTATATGTAGGCCACGCTAGCTGTAATAATGAGGTCTATATAGATATATATTTATAATATAATATACGGGTACGAATATAAGGGGGCAAATCACCTGAGAAACTGATCTCGTGACACTTATTAATAATTCAAGACGGCGACGGCGACTAGTCGCATGACTATAGGATAATTACACACAGCCAGCGATGTGCGCGCCATACGAATAAGAAATAATATACAGCCGAAAATTCAAGCGCGACAGATTTCTCCGCTAATGCCTTTCGCATTGCCGCTTGGCGTGCGCCTAATGACCGCGCACTTGGCACTTTGGCTCCCTATNCTTTTTTTTTTTTTTTTTTTTTTTTTTTTTTTTGCATCTCGTGTGTGCCGCCCTAACGGTATATACCTATTATACATACAGTGACGTTTGAGATTTTTGTTCCCCCCTTCGAATTAACATCGAGCGAAAGTGTCCGCGTGTGTATATGCAAATGTATATGTACGAGCGAATTTTTCAAAGACACGAAACGTATAACGAGTGTCTGAATTTCTACGATAAACTTCGTTCCAATATGGCCAAACGGAGATTTTGAATTTTCTTTGCACAGCTGAATATATATGCATAATCATATAATAACGTTAACGTACATAGAAAGTAGAAAGTGGAAAATTAACAGACAGTACGCGGCGGTCAATGCCATGTGCAGAGTATACCCTATCAGCACACAACGGTTAAGTAACGTTAAAAAAACGTGTTTAAAAACACCAATAAACGTTTATTTTTAACAGTTAAAAACAAGTTAAAAAATCGTCGAAAAAACGTTTAAAATGTCCACACAATATATGCAATTTATTTTAGAAGAAAATTAAAAACGTTTATTTAACGTTTCGATTATTTTAAAATTATTAAAAATGTATAATTATTTCTATGAAGCTTTTTATGTATTTACGACTAACTATATTACCGCATTTATTACACGGACGCTTTCAAACATATATATAATACATTGAACGCTTTGACCTTATATATAGTAACCGAGAACAAATCTTACCACTTGCGAGAAAAAATATCAACGCCATCTAGCGGTATAACTACAATAAACGTTATTTAAACGTTTTTTAAACGTCCAACTTTCGATCATTCATTAACATTGTGAGAAGGGTTTTTCAGCAAAATTTAAAACGTTAAATAAACGTTTTATGAACGTTTTTATTATTTTCTTATTAAAATACATTTGCAAAATTTACGGACATTTTGAACGTTTTTTCAACGATTTTTTAACGTGTTTTGAACTATTGAAAATAAACGTTTATTGGTGTTTTTAAACACGTTTTTTTAACGTTACTTAACCGTTGTGTGCTGATAGGGTAAGTGTTATGTTGTGAGCGCACACGCCATGGAAATGTATATAGATATATTTTGCTTGCGGTGTATATAAAATATAGAAGAAATCGACCAGATGTATATATAATTGTACATGAGAGTTGCGTGTTATTTGGCCGTGAGAACCCTGCAGGCTATACGTACAAGTTATACGTCCGAAATAATACATACCTATATAAATCGTTTTATAACAATATGGCTTGAAAAATAATTACCTTCAAATATTTTATATATTCATCAAGAAGCCGCACGCTGCGTTTAACAAAAATACTGCTTGATATCGCGCATATCCCAGGAGCATTATGGAAAAAATAATAAGAAAACCATGAAGACGCGAACGTAGCCCGTTAGGACACTTTGCAAAGAGGGGCTTTATACCGTTCCTCCGGTATTTTCTTAGCGACCGACCCGCAGCGCGAGCGTCTTGTCGCGCATATACACGCAATGCATATATGTATGTATGTATGTATGTGTGTATATATATGTATATATATATATATATATCGGTTATGCGAAGCAGCCATCCAAACAAATTATAACAGTGGACATTGTTTGAAAAATACTCGGCTCACCCTAGCTCGCATTCGGGAATAACAAGGGCCGCCGGAAAAAGACTGGACATCGTTATTCTGGCCGGAGGAACTGCACCAGCGTCTCTGTATATATATGTATATATATCTGAGAAGGCGGAAAAGGTCCGGGAGCTTTACATGGGCGGATTGCTTCTTCCACTGTCGCATCTCAGCTCGACGCTCGTATACTTATCTGGTGTGCCTATATAACACGGAAATTCCTCGGGCGCACTATATAATATCGTCGGTCCCTACGAAGACCAGCACAGCCCAGATTCTTATCGAAGAGTAGCACGGTTCATTCTCGCCGCGAAGAGTAGCACAGTTTAGCTTCTCTCCGCGAAGAGTAGCACAGATCAACTTGTGCCGCGAAGAGTAGCACTGATACCGCGAACTATTTCTTTATTCTTAAATCGCGCAGCAGTTCGAAGAGGATGCGTTAACTCCGTAGGTTGGCTCCTTGCTCGCGGCGAGATAATTACCGTCCAGTTTAACGAACTGGCATAACGTAATAATATGTCCCTTTACGGGTCGCTTCCTCATCCGCCCTTTCAGCCGCATCCGTGCACACGTGTATGTGTGTGTACACAAGTCGCCTCTAGTGTATGCACTGTACACGCCATCACAAGAGAGAGAGAGAGAGAGAGAGAGAGAGAGAGAGAGAGAGAGAGGAAGAGGGAGAGAGAGAGAGAGAGAGAGAGAGAGAGAGAGAGAGAGAGAGCGGCAATTTAATCAACATTACGCTTGTTAGTCCAGAGCGCATATAAGCGGGCCGACGCTTCTGAAAGTAAGGCCTTTGTCGCCGAGCGCCGCATGTGTATACATATACGAGACGTTTCTCATTCGTCTCTTCTACTCTTTTTCGGCGGATAATTGCGCCAAGACGGCTGCTTCGACTAACGACACATATTACCATGTTTCCCGTCATCGCTTTCCGCGATTTCGTCGCTGATCTATCGCGACTGACATATACCGGCATCGGATCGTAATTATCGCGGCGAAAGGCAAGAGTTTGCAAAAAGACCGGCAGCACATTGGAAAGAGAGACAAACGGGGAGAGAGTCGTATACGATGCAGTGTAATTGGAGGCAAAGTGCTGCTGGGAGACAGCCCGCGGGATCGAAGGATAGAGAGAGAGAGAGAGAGAGAGAGAGAGAGAGAGAGAGAGAGAGCGCCGCGGAAAGGGAAGCCTTCTCGCCATAAGGGCGCACTAGGGGTGATTATACGGCCCTCTACGCTGCGCTCTCCGCGACCCTTCCTTTCCGAATATATATACTTTCCATTTTTCCCTCTATACTTCTTCTTCTTCTTCTTCTCCTTCTTCCTTCCTTTTTGCTCTCCCTGCTCTCGTTCGGAGCCCGCGGCGAGGACTCCTCGTTACCCACATGCTAATTCGTCGAGAGGACGTACGTGCGTGTATGCCTATAGGTATATATAGTGGCGCAGAGTGCACGCGCGAGAGATGGATGTGTGCATTTTTCGTTGGGCCAAATCGTCTGCACTTCCTCTCTTGTGATGCAGTGCGGATGAATTCTTTTTTCTAAGTTTGACTTACGTCTGACCAAACGCGAACGTTATCCACTTGCTTGCTGCAGCAACCCTATTATTATTCTTTCGTATATTATCTGATGATTGATGTGGTTCATTAAAGTTTGCGTGTGTTTTTATATAGATCAACGTGGCATAATGCTCGCGTAAGACTGAAAAAAACCTCGACCATTGGAGTTGTGGGTGGAAATATAAAATTCGACGAAATATCCGCAGAATATAAACGACTGTTAAAACTCCACGAAAATGATCGCGACCGATTGATTATTAAATAAACAATTAATTTGCGTTTTATCAAGCGCGCCCGACACATTCCGGTCGTTTGTTAAATTTTATTGCAGTCGCGAGTATAATGTGAAAATTAAATAAATAAATAATACTTATTATACGCGCATGAAACACGTTGGAAAAACGCGATACACGCGCTATAAAATAAAACATTATTTCCAATACACCGAATTAATGCGCTTCCGCGCGGGATCGAGTTGTAATTAACAATCGTGAGGGTAATTTTGTATTTATAAATTAAACCTTACTGGGATCGCAAATAAAATACTTTGATAACGCGAATTTACTCACTCTGCGTAAATGCGGTAAGGTATCGAAATCGTCCGATTGAGATGATATAAATATATTATTTCAGACCATAGAAGGATAGGCCATGCGCCAGGACTCACTCTGCGTGAATTTGCGTGATTCAAACTCTAAACACCTCAAATTAGATTTCCAACCTATATTTTTGATAAAGTCCAAAATTTTTACTAAGTTTTACAAAGCTTTCCTAGGAGGAAGCAAATCATTACTATTCATAAACGAGTTGTATGCGAGAAACCATAACAACTGCATGTGCGTTTTATATTTTGGGAAACCATGAAAAATGGATCCGGTTGCAACGTGCATCATCCGAGGAATTTCGTATGTATCAAGTTTCATGGGGGAAACCTGCACAATTTGGGCATATTTTTTTTATAAGTTAAAAAAAAAACTTGACATTACTACAAGTTTCATATACCTAAACCGAATAAACATCGAATAAACAAAATTAGCAGGTCGTGTAGGAGAGGATATGTGCGCGAACGATCGATGGCAATAATTTGCGTGTGATTGGTGCCGAGAGGTGGAATAAGCGAGCTGGCGTGTGCGCCGCCAAAGAGAGAGAGAGAGAGAGAGAGAGAGAGAGAGAGTCGAAAGGGAACGAGGGGATTCGTTATCGGCACACTTGCGCATGCACGTGAGTATACATGTATGCCTATATATAAGAGGAAAGTGCTAGAGCCTTCCTCATTAAGCAAGTGTGTATTGTAACGCCTTTGACCACGACTGCAGCGCGTAAGCTTTTACTAACGATTCGACATACCCAAAGATGAATTTCAGGGCGTTTGGAAAATCTATCGAACCTTTATATATAGCTCACAGTACGAGAGAAGACTATATAGGCATGCACACGGGGACGACGTAGAGGCACGCTGCTGCACACGTATATACAGGGACGAAGCAAAAGCCCGGCGACCTCGCAGCCCTCAAGGCTCGTACGATCGATTCTCACCAATTATTAGTTGCCTAACTGTTCCCGATTGGAAGAATAGGTTTGATAGAATTGCGGCTCTATGCGGAAAATTAAGCCAGGAGAAGCAGCCGGCGGCGGGTTCCCTCGCTCGACTCTATATACGGCAGCGAATTTCGCGTCCGACGGAATCCCAGCCGTGCGCGGCGCAGTTTTCCGCTGTCGGGGCATTTTTGTTCTCTATACTACTACTACTACTACTACTGCGATCTGACCTGCGCGAACGTGGTTGGGCTGCGCGATCAAACAATCATCGCACCCTGTCGCCGTTGCTGCAGACACGCGAAAACCTTCTCTGTAATAGCTGCCTCATTGTTTTCTTTTGAAAAAAAAAAAAAAAAAAATTCCAAACTCTCGCTGGATGTATGTACATTGTACACACAGCGCGATAGCTCTATAGTCTTTCTATTTTATCCGCACATCATCGCGATCGAGACATGATTTTTTCTTTCTTTTTTCTTTCTTTCTTTTCTTTTCAAACAAGCACATCGTCAAAATAAGGGGAAATCGGAAATATAAATTCGCCTCCACGTTCCCACTCGTCAGCTCCCTCCTCTTGTCTCGAGACTTTCGATGCCTCTGCCGAGGAAAGAGCTAGAGGAAGAGGAAGGGCAGGGAGGGAGCAGAGTAGGTACACACAGGAATCATAAGGGAGGAGCCCACTACTGCCGGGACACACGTACATCGCTAATCCGTCACTAACGAGCTGGTCTCCCTTATACTCTATATACTGCTACGCGCAGATGGGGGCGACATCGGTGTAAAGTGCCCCGGAGGACTGACTGCAGCAGTCGCGCCTTTATATAACGAGCGACGACCTTTCTCCAGGAATTACTTACTATTATCTCTTATCTTATTCCTACATACTAGAATCTCGTTACGCTGCGCTGTATTATCGAGAGACACGCACTATACAGTTATTGTTTATATAGCAGGGAAACGAGTGAGAAAATTTTAGATCTTTGACGTACAGTCGCGAATCCAAATACCAAATCCAATCTACTTCGCTGATGCTGCGGGTCCGTGTTCGCGCGGGCGCGGCTGATTGAGGCTTGCTTCGAGGGGTGTTGAGGGGGTTAGCAGATCCTAATTGGCCCCCCAACAGCCAGCATCCTTCTCCTTGACTCTCTGCTATACATTCCCTCGTCCCGCTGCAGTGGCAACACACTCTCTCTCTCTCTGTTATACACGGAAATACACACATTACACACCCGCTTCTTTCGTCGGACAAATGCGCCTTACACACTGGAAAAAAAAAAGACAGAGCAACTTTTTCCCGGCTAATCAACGGCGAGTTTTGTATACACATACGCCAGAGCTATAGCAGAAGAGAAAAAAAAAGCTCCAAGCGCGCGCGGTTATTTTGAATTTTGCCGCAGAATAAGAACACGAGGACGAGCGAACGACTTGACTTTGCGCGCGCGGTATTTTTTCAATTAAATTCTTTTCGAGCTTGGAGGAACCAGCCAAGCCGCTGAAATAAAAGCAACGTCGTCCCCTCGAGGAGCCCACACCGCTGATACATAAATCTAATGATTAACCCGCGCACACTACGCGCTTGCGACTCCTTTGCTCGAACTCGCTTCTCCGCGTGCGCTCACTAACGCGTTCTCGAATTCATTAGAGTATATATATATATATATGTATATGTATAGGAGCTTAAAAACTGGACGAAATTAAAAGCGCTCTGCGGTGTCGTGCGTTATCGCGACCAAATACCAGCAGTTTTTATCCCCTGCGGTTCGCGTTATATTTTTCCTAAGGCGAACGAACGTTCTTTTGGAAAAGCTTTCGAAAGCCGCACAGTGTGTGTGCTAGAACGAAACCACGGCCGATTTTTGAATTATACATAGAAGAAAAGCTTGTATAAGCTAGAATAATAATAATCTGGTTGTATAGCAATTACCAGACAGTCCCGCTGGTGACACATGGGAACGTTATACATAGAAGTGCGTGTGTATTGCCGCATGCATAATTTGTATGGCTCTAAGCATCAGCGCGACCGCACACTTATTATTTACTATATATATATATACACATAGGACATGCGAGAGTTTACGCAGTTGTTTGCCGACGCATTAAAGGAGAGCTTGCGGGGGGAGAGTCGAAAAATTCCCCGTCAATCTATACACCGCGGGGGCTAGGGTCTCCCACTGCCGAGGATAAATAATTAAGCGGCAGTAAGTATAGGTAGAAGCACTTGTCTCTCTATCCCAGAGCGATTACCAACACGCGAGCCCAGCTCTCTCTCTCTCTCTCTCTCTCTCTCTCTCTCTCTCTCTCTCTCTCTCTCTCTCCCTAATGTTTCTTTTTCCCAGGAACGAATCCCCAACGTCGTCGACGTCGTCGTCGTCGTCGTAGTTGATCGGTTGGCACGAACGTTATACATTCGGAATGATTACGCTTTCAACGAGCGCAAAAAGAAGCGGAGGAAGAAAGCGCGCTTGAATAGAAAGAAAATTAAGTAGCGCGTAATACCACGACGACGAGAGTATAGAAGATGTTACATATATAGCAGTAGTGGCTAATGGCAGAGAGAGAGAGAGAGATGCGGTACGGAGAGTGCGAATCTGGTACAGGTTAAGGTGAAACATCAAGTTCCGAACACGGTATTGCACTCGACGTTGTCAGACCAAGAGGGATGAGGTCCTGCAGTAGTAGTCGAAGCTCTCACTCCGCTGGTGTGTACCCCAAGAGCTTGAAAGTATATAAGGTGCAGCTATAGCTGTATATATAACTATATTGTATCAAGAATATTTAAGCCCTTTTCTCATTCTTATACATTCTTTTCGAGCGCGCGCGATCGAAAGTTTACACCCCGACGACGACGTCGACTTTGATGGTAATAATACACATAGCACCGCCGGCGATAAATCAAGGTACTATAGCTACAGCGGCTCTCCGAAAAAATCGATTCGTCAATTACACACGCACTGCACAGCCACCCCTCTTGTTCGGATTTTTTCCTCCGCGCGCACCTTCGCTACCGTATATATCTATTTATTGTTTATCATGATTAGCGTCAAGCGATGCATCAATTAGAGCCGAGAGAGAGAGAGAGAAAGCGGCATCAGCAGCAGGTGCAGTGGCCGGCATGCGGCTCCAAAGTCCGTGCACTCACTCCCTCCGCGCGTGTATATGTATATATATATACATGCATAGACACACACGTATAACACACAGAGAACGCGGCGGATATCAGACGCTCGGCTAAAAGCTAAAAGCTTTCCCATATTTCATTAGTTTCTCGCCGGCCTGCTGCCAGAGTGAGAGAGAGAGAGTATATATAGCTATAGGGTGTGTGTTAGTGTGTTGGCTCGTGTGTGTGTGTGTGTGTGTATACGAGGCCACAGCGCTAAATCCTAGCAGGGACCAAGAGCGCGCTCACGAGGCTTTATTCGATCTGTGCGACGTCGCGCAGCAGCCACTCGAGCCGCTATATATGCAGTAGTCGCTCTACACAAGGCCTATCGTGTCCAACCGCTAATTACCCTCTACGCGCTTGTGTTGTATACATACAAGCAACCCCCGCATCGACTTTGCTCGTTTTTCTTTTTTTTTTCTTTCCTCGAGACAGCAAGTGCCTGTGCGCAATTAAATCGTAATAAGCGCGCGAGAGCAATAATCCGAGAGCAATATATACTGCACAGCGGAGAGGGTAATTAATGAAGACTGCGAAAATATAAGCGCAGTCGCTCTCGGGGAAACGAAACGGCCTTATTCGGCGTACCAGCGGTGTGTATATATATAAGTTTATATATGTATATGTAGAGCGCGTGCGACGCGCGCGAGCGCGGTGTATAATGGCCTCTGCCGCCGCCGCCGCCGCCGCCGCCGCTGTGCCGCTGGATAAAAAGATGGCTCGACCAGATTAGAATGTAATTCAATTTAGATTCAATTATTGATACGCGTTTTAATTAATATCATTAAACTCAGGACTTTATGTGCGCAAGCGCGCAGATACAGACGTATATTTTTCTCTCGCTCACACTCTTTTGAGGAAGATGAGCACCTTATTACATGAGCTTGCAACGCAAATCGGAGGAAAGAAAGAGGGATGATATTTTTCCGATTCCGGTGAGGGGCAAGAGATTAAAGCGTGTCGGGGCGGAGTAGCCTAATGAAAACGAGTCGGCGGATCGAGAGCGGTCGAAAAGGTCCGGCTCGCGTGTATAGAAAAGCGATCTTTGTCGTTGAGAGGTATACGTACACACACACACACACACACACACACATATATATATATATATATATAGAGAGAGAGAGAGAGAGAGAGAGAGAGAGAGAGAGAGAGAGCGAGCGAGCTTGTAGAGACAGACACGAGTCCGACCCCAATTGTGTCGACATCGGGAGCCGCGATCGGTTTTGCAGACTGACGGCTGCCGCCGCGCGATCAACGATTCCCTCAAAGCGTCTAGTTCGAACTGCCAGAGAAAACGCAAACACGGCCGCTCGGGATTAAAGGGATCGGAGCTCCTTAATTATGCATCGCCGAGTGTCTACCCCCTATACTATATACGTATATATATATATATATATATATATATACACACTTTGTCGAGAAACGTGCAATAGAAAAATGATCATCGCACGCGCGCGCGAGCTATTTCGCGATTAAATCTTTTTTTTTTTTTTTTTTGTTATTTAAGCAAAGGGTGTATAAGTATTACATATAGCTATACGTGCATCGATTCGACGTCGCCGTAGGGTATATAGAAAGGTCAGTTTGGAAAATTAATTAACGCTTGCGAGCGCGCTGCTGCTGCTGCTGCATTCTCTAGGCAGGTATACTCGAGACTAATTAGACCGACCAAGAGGTATTGAAACATTGCAGAGCTTGCGGCGGCCAGCGCTTCACAGCGCCCGGGCATATAATCCATATGGGCGTCTATACGGCCAGGGCTATGTATGACGGCGCGGTGGTGACGGAAAATTCCCTGGATTTTCAAGGGAGAAGAGAGCGAGTGCAGCCCTTATTAGCGCGTGTTCGACATACTCAATTCATGCCTGTCCTGAGCGCGCGCGCGCGCGTTTTCGTTTACTCGCGTCGTCGTGTGTCTATATACATATATGATGGACGAGGAACAATCCGATTAAATCGATGACTGCTCGGGCAAAAACAACGGCCCCTTTTTTCCTCAACATCGAAACGTCATTCGACGATGCTAGCTATATGCAGTGTATAGCTTCGTGTTTTCCAGCCCGTCGCGCACTGATTTTTATCCCATATATATGTATACAGCTAATACTTAATCTTTTCTGTAACGTTTTTTTGTTTTTTCAACATTAAACCGTTGTTTCATTAAATTTTCATCGATCGAAGCACCGGCTAAGTACTACATACCCGCAATATTTTTCACCCTCTCTCAAACAACGAGAGCTCGCTAACCGCGCGGTACTTTTTCACGATTATATAATTCTTTTTCTCGCATAGTATATAGCGCGCAGTAGAGTCGGGCCTAAAAAAGCTCGAAATTAATGATGCCCCTCGCATTAGCGAAGTCGCCGCAAGAATTCCCCTTAGAACGCTCGCCCGGCGTTAAAAAGAGAGAGAGAGAGAGAGAGAGAGAGAGCCGCGACGACTCGCGCAAGAGATGAAAGGAGCGAAAAAATAAAAAAATAATAAATAAACAAAAGAAAAACTGCGCGCGCGAGCCTCGTTACTCCCACTGTTTCTGTTTAATGATGTCTGAATTGTTATGCGCGAATATAAGGGACTGGAAATTAAAAGCAGGCGAAGAAGGAGGTGCGAACGTTTTGCTATTCCTTGTTTTGCAGCCAGGCTACGTTTTTCAGTCGTCGAGTTCCCATTTGTTAGTCTGCATATATTGTATAATACCTCGCGTGTTTTACCGGAAACGAGTTCACCGTATGTGAAAATCTGTTTAACGCTGCTCATAAGCGTATAAGCTTGAAGCTCGGCATTGAATGAAAATTCAATCCGGCAGAAAGAGGAAAACGGTTTAGTATTGAAACTATAATTTCAGAGGTAGTATATTCACATCCTTGGATGTAAAAAAGACTAAAGTTACTAAATGAGTCCCTAAGTGATCCCGCTCACTCTCAATACAAATATATCGTGTACTCTGTATCGTAATTGTACGAGTTTGCGAAAGTTTTCAGCTATATTATATACAGATACGTGCGGTCTGCATCGGTCACGTTTGCTCGTCCCAAATCCGCTACATTATGCGGTCTTTGCGCGTATACCCTTGAACTTACACGCGTGGCAACTTTTCTTACCCTCTGCAAGTTTGTATAATATCCCTATGGCCTATACAGACATGACGCATCGCGCGCGATAACAAGAGAAAATTCAATCGACGCGTGTTTGCATGTTTATCGCTCGACGCGTACAGGATAAAATCCAAAGATACTATACGAGTAGGATGCGATATAGATATGGAGGCCTTACAAGCAAAAGCTGCGCATAGTTGGTCGAATAGCTTGGGAACCCGCCGAGCAGCTATTCTGCGGCCGGTCTTTATATTCGCAAATCGCGACTGCTTCTCGCAGTATATATAGCAGGGCCCTGTACGCAGAGAGAGAGAGAGAGAGAGAGAGAGAGAGAGCGGGTATACAAGAAGGAATTCGTGGCGAACTCGCCGATTTTGCGGGGATTATACAATAGACGGATAGACGCGAAGCGCGAATTAC
This sequence comes from Pteromalus puparum, assembly GCA_012977825.3. Classification (NCBI taxonomy): domain Eukaryota; kingdom Metazoa; phylum Arthropoda; class Insecta; order Hymenoptera; family Pteromalidae; genus Pteromalus; species Pteromalus puparum. Next base: position 56,353,788 of record CM053172.1, on the reverse strand, counting down.
TCGGCGGCCGGAAACTATAGCCTGGAATTATGAGCTTGCCGCTTCCCTCGGCCGCGAGAACGAGCCAACGAGATGCCGGACATTCAAGATCCTATGAATATTATAATCCTCTCTCCGCGAGCTATTGTTCCGCACTACAGTGTATAACTTATACATCGAGCGAGGAAAAATAACTTTGAGATGCGCGCGTGATGCATGCGATAAAAAAAAAAAAGGCTATTCGATCGACGCTGCGTACCCAAGTATAGTCGCGGAAATTACTCGAATCAACGCGTAAAGTCACGTTTCCTTTGTTCCATCCGTTACGAGGCCATGTATCAAGGAAGCTGCATAATGACTCGCGCGAGCAAAGGGCTCTGCTAATACACGCGCGAAAAAGAGTATAGAGCCGCTGGTGCGTGACAAAAGCCAGAGCTGCTGCAGCAACCTCACTACCCTGTTAATTGGCACTAATTACGTCCTCTAATTATTGTACTCCACCTCGAACTGCGAGAGGCTCTCATTTTCTCTCTTTCGCGCGCGCGCGAGAGAGAGAGAGAGAGAGAGAGCGAGCTGTTTCAGCCCCTTCCGTGCACTTCTGACGAGCGACGTTGAGAAAAAAATCATCGAGGATTATTTGAGAACGTTATGTGGAACCTTGTTTTTACTGCATGACATATATATATATTGCACAACGTCAAAAACGAGCTTCTGGCCGCTATTTTCAACGCATTACACCCTTATATCCTCTATACACCGCGATATACCTATCGCTTTCCGCGGACCGTGTGTATTATACGCGTTATCCCTAGGGGCTTGAAATAAAAAGGGGGCTTCATAATGCACACAGACACACGCACACAGTAGGGCTCGGCTACAGCAGTAAGAGCGTGGCGGACGGAATTCTCAGAAGTTCATTTAATTACCCGGAGAGCGCGGCTGCTGCACTTGTGATTATATATACCTCCTCGTTTTTTTTCTCTCTCTCTCTCGCTCAAGCCGCGCATTGAGATTATATTTATATAAAGCTGTGCGCATTCGGTTAGCTTTGATGTTTGCTCTCTCGGTGGTGGCTCGCTTTTCTCTCGAGAGCCTCTCTCTCTCTCTCTTTCTTTCTTGCATTAATTAATAAGTAAGCGCGCGATGCAACGGCTTGGGCTAATTTTTTCAACGAAACGACAGAGAGGAAATAAGGCTTTAAAATTTGCAAATATAATTTCTGTTTCTTCGCTGCGGCGTGATTTTTCTTTGAATTTTTCAGCTATTCTGCGTGTGTCTCGTTGATTTTTCATTCGCGGTGCGAAGACGAAATTCATCAACTAATTCATGCAAATTTCGCGGTTTCTTCTTTTTCTCTTCGCTGTCGCAGTTGGATCTCGATGAATTTGTGCATCGAGCTCAAGAACGAAACATTCGCAGCACAAATAAAACGAAATGAAAAAAAGGCTGCTTCGCGAAAGAGTTAAGGCAGAAAGTAGAAGCATTTATATATACGCAAATCCGCAGCAGTACAGAGGACGATCGGACTTGCTACATCGCTCCTGTTATATATAAATACATCCCCCGCAGTCCCTTATGCCCGAATAAGATCGTATAGCGAGCTGTGTGTGGCACATGTATATACGAGTCGTTGCACGTCATGCAGACGGGTATTTGAGGCTCGGGGATAATAAGGCCTTTTTCTATCTCTCTCTCTCTCTCTATATATATATATATATATAATAGTACGTACACAGTGAAGGTAGACTCTTGTTTTCCGAATTTCCGGAACCGGCCAGCGGGAAGAAACGTATTATACATAAAACTTGCCGAGGACGGAGAGCCGAGCAGTAACAATCCGAGCTGGCCGTGCCGTACAGGTCCTTCGGCTATAATTCCCTTGTACATCTCTTTTCTCAAATCCCTCCGTGCGTTTATGCGTATAGCTATATACTACGGACTGGAACTGCCTCGTTTTTTCGCATAAGTAGCCCCTCGTAGTAATTGCTCCTCAGTCCGCATCAGGACTTTTGCCTTTCCGCGCGTATCGCTCGAATGAGACATTTGTTTGAAATTAACTTTTTTGTATAAATAAGCAACAGATAAGATCAAACTTGATTCACGCGCGAGTTGCGCTAAAATTTTACAAGTTTTAATTTAGAGAGTCGAGTTTCATTAAATATAGGATTTGGGAGAACACACATAATATCGCATATCAGATCTATGCTATAAATTGTAATCTATAATGAGCTAAAGTTTTTGCATAGTATAAAATTCAAAAATTCCTTACTCGACCCCTATGGTATAATAGAGCGTAAAATTGGATACTTCACACACAGCTTTACTCGCGCGCACGTAAAGTATTTCGATAATGTGCTGTAAAAAAAATGCGCGTATATAAAAAAAAAAAAAACGAGTGCATATAGCTCGTTCCTTCGTCGCGGGATATATAGAAAGAGCAAGAGTCGACAAAGCTCAGGTTGGCTCGTATAGCGGCCCCGCGCGCGATATATACACAGCTTGGCTGCCCCCTACGACATAGTTGCAAACGGAGAGTTTAATTAAAAAAGTCTCAGGGCATAGACTTGCAGAGTGCGAGCGTACAGGGAGAGAGAGAGAGAGAGAGAGAGAGAGAGAGAGAGAGAGCCGCTTAAAGTAGGTCCGAGGGAGTGTACGGTATAGGCGCTCGGTTCCTCTCCTCCTCCATACCTTCTATATATACCTATATCCGCCGCACTGCAGCCCTTGTCTCAGCCGCGCGTACAAAGAACGTCGATATATGGCCGCGTATAACGTGTGTGTGTGTGTGTGTGCGTGTATGTGTGTGTGTGTGTGCGTGTGTGTGTGTGTGTGTGTATGTGTGAGGAAAAAAGAGCGTTCCACCGCTTGATTTTTTAATTACAGACTGTCCGGACTTAATTAATCGGATTCTCCGAAGCCTCGAATATGCAGCCGGCATGTAAAGAAAACTTGTCATGCACTAATCGAAAGTCCGATAACTGAAGAATTTTACCCGTCCCGACGACGCTGCCTCCTCTCGTCAGCTCTAATGAAATATTCCGCCGTTTTTTGCTACCGGCTAGCTATACCTTCCGACGCACCGCGCGCGCGCGCGCAATTTGAATTTTCCCGGGTTACGCTTACACACATATACAAGTATCTGTATACTATAGTATTATATATAATTATAACAATCGCGACATTTCACGAAAATCACGAAAATCCCAACGATTCAATTCTCAAAATCCACAGGCAAAACTATAATCAATACAGGCAAAGCGCGTTGATTGCGGAAAATTCACGCGGATATCGAGTCGCGCGAAATTCGCCCGACTGGCGCATGCACAACGCTAATTGCGCGGAAAAGCCTAATTCAATAAGCGCCGCTCGTATATATATATAGGTATGTGTGTGTGGGGCGCGCACATATAGAGAAGAAAAAAAATGGCTCTGCGGTGCTCGCGCGGCTCGTCCAACTTGGATCATTCTGCTTCTCGTTCGTTTCCACTCGCGCTCGTTTTCGCCCTTTCTTCCTTCCTCTTTTCCGTCCTCGGCTATATATATATACATACTCTCTGTGCCGCCTTTATCGACCCTCCGTCGTCGTCGTCGTCGTCGTCGGCAGCAGTACCACCGCGCTCGGTTTACTAATGAGTAAGCATTGAGGTGGGACAATGCTCGGCAAGTTCGTTTTGTGCCTAATTAATGAAATAACGCGAGGCAAGAGAGGAACGAGCCGTCGTAGCTCTGCTAAAGAAGAGAGAACGAGAATGCACGCAAAACGTTTATGCGGCTCTCTGTGTATTTATTATGGAGGAAAAGCTCAGCCGAGTTGTATACTCGCTCTCTGTGCAATAACTGCCAAGTGTACAATCAGATTGTTCTTATTTTATTCCTCTAGTTGTATACCTATAAGCATTCTATTTCCCTCTCGTTTGTTTTCTTCTCGATTTCCATATATATGAAATGAATTAATCAAACCGATCTAGCACCAAACGCACGCGACCCGCGGGAAATTATATACATCACCCCATCGAATCAACGATTCCTCCTAGATTATTAATCCAAGCCTATATGTACGCAGCTCAGTCGCATTAACCTGTACGTAAAATCAGCGCCTGCGCTGTATACATATATATAACTATTCTCGTGCCTTTTGAAAAATTTCATCATAGCAGCGAGAGGCGAATAAAACATCCGGCCACTTGATCATCCGAGCTTGCAGAAGATTATAGCGCCGCCGCGAGTGGCTGAGTGGCACTGAGGGCCACTAGTCTACACTTGGGGGCTGTGATCTTCCGCAAGCAGGGACGATCAAGTGGCCGGATATTTTATTCGCTCGAGCGATTATTCCGTGTTGCTCACTCAGCCGACTACTGCTTTACTCTACTTCGATTTCCTGACGCGGGCCTCTTTATGTTATTATTTTTCTATTTTTCTTTGAGGATATTCGAGATTCTTTTTCAAGAGTGAAATTCCGTTATCATCAGCTCTCTTATTCGCACACGCGTCACACGTAGCGGTGCTAACTAACTCGCGGGCGAGGGTAACCCCTTCGAGCGAAAGAGAGAGAGAGAGAGAGAGAGAGAGAGAAAACTGGTCGTTCAGAAATCCATTCGCCTTCGTCTGTATATATAAAATCAAGCTCTCTCTCTCTCTCTCTCTCTCTCTCTCTCTCTCTCTCCCTTCACATATCTCCCTCTCTCTCACTCTTTACGTGACCGCGCGACTCCCCAAAGCCGATAGTTCGCGCGAGCGGGAGCTTCACTTCTCTCCCCAGATATATACCTATCCCGACTGCAAAACTCACCCCCCGAGTCTCTCGCGCAATCAGTTCCCGTAATGCCACGATTCAGGCTTCATCAGGGCAGCCATTTTCCTGACACCCCTTATTACCGCCATTTTGTCGACGCTATCAACGCACACACACACGCGGCACGCGGTATATAGCAGAACTGCACGCGCGCGAAATCTGTAGTAGGCGTTCGCGACATTTGTGTGGAACTCGCGTAGGTAGTATATGTACGTACGCTGCTATATACATGTGTTATACTCTATAGCGAGAGCTATTTCATCGCCGGGCAAAACTAGGTAAAAAAAAACACGTCCGACGTATCGACGAGCTAGAAGCGCTTGATAAATTTTTTCGCGAATTGTTTCTATGACATGTGCGGCACGCGTCGAGACTTATTGATATATTGCTTGTTCGTGACGCCGATATGCGTGCATCATTGTGCGAGATGAAATTAGTGCAGGGTAATATTGGATCGGTAATTTCAATTACAGGTTCTGTTCTGGTATTGTTTGTTTATTCATTTATTTATATATTATCAAACATTAGTAACGAGAGTGCACCACAGTTGTTTTCACACCCAATGAAAGAGGCCGTCCTTGTTGGGAACGATACACTTGACACTGACTCCGTTGTGGCAACTGATGCGGAAGCATAGTCCGTCGATCACCTCGAGACTGCGTATTTCATTTTCCGCGCAAACGTTGTGATCCAGCAGTTTGATTACATCGCTGACTTTTCCCTCTGCATCGACAATTCGCATTCGTACGACGAGTATCTCCTGACTGTACAGCACCTGATGCTCAGCCTTACCGATCCAGAGAACGATCACACCACCTCCAGGTAGATTGTGCATTTGCAGACTACGCCTGTCTTCATCCACAGAGACGTCGATGCTTTTGTCAACCAGATCCTTTAGTTCTGCATCCACTAGACTGCAATTCAGTGTTTGATTAGTCGCCACCTTGCAGAGACTGATCCTACCTGCACTCGTCGAGTAGTGATCGATGCCGGACCACTTCCTACTGGCCAGTGACCTCAATTCAGAGTCAAGCCTCTGAATCAAGATACTGCCGTTTGAAAAAGTCTGCGTGTAGATAAAGCCCGATGAAGGAACGTTCTTCGCCACCGAGCTGATGGTCCATAAGTCGGATGTAACTGCCAACTGGGTATCATTGCTGAGGCTGATTGTCTTTCCCGTGTAGCCCTCGTAGCTACGCCTACAGATGCTGTCTGGTCCGCAGTACCGATCGTCTTTCAGAAAAACGTCGAAGGTATAGTGCTGAGCAACGAGAAAAGCGGTGTTGTTCGAAGCCGCTTCGTCCAAGACAATGTCCTTGATGACGCTTAATTTGCATTCATACCGCTCGTGAAAAGAATAGATTCGGAAGTTTGTCTGCCGATTCGTGATGTCCTCTTCGATGAGTGCAATGACAACGTTGCCGATCGCCGAACCTACCACCTGAAGCGGACGCTTGACTCTTTTGTTATTGGGAAGCGAGACTTGACAGTCGCTGGATGTCGACTCTAGATGGATGGTCTGGCCGTTGTTGGGAAACCAGACGTGGATTAGCTGACCGTTGATATCGGTGACAAGAGGCATGAAAGTCGAATCACTTCTTTGAATTATCCACTCTTCGGTCAGATCATCCTTCGTTAGCTTAATGAACGAAGAGGTTTGCCGACCAAACTGATAATACAGACCGAAGGCTATCACGCCGAGACCACTTAGTAGTCCGAGAATCAATAGAGTTGATGCCAGAGTAGACATGTCGAACGTTTTTATCTGAAAAGAGTTATAATATAATAATCTGGAATTTATCATATTTGTGTATTTCGATAACCGATAATTTTTTACATTATATGTAAAGTGATGTCATAATTGAATGAGTCAAGAGTCGTTACGATATGTTAGGCAAAGTCGTGCAAAAGTTTAAATTTAATTTTCAATCTGAGCTATTTATACTATTAACCTAAATGTCTTATAGTTAACCGCGAAGGTTTTTGAAATAAATATATGTATAATAAACTGAACTTACCGCAAAGTATCTATGTTCTTTCAGACGAATGAAAACTACTAATGCTGCTACATATTCTGCAACACAGCCTACAAATGAATGGTATTTTTATCTCTCGTACATACACTTGTCAGGTCAAGCTATGTATCAATGACGCACATTGCCATGGGCTGGCGCCAAATACAAAAAGCTTATGAATGTTGATAGGATCCAATTTCGACAGTTGAAAACTACCAACTTTCTTCCAGTTCACCGATTAAAAAAACACTCACATCTCAAGCGCGCAATTAAACGCGCAATCTGGTGCGGCAGCATTATATCCCAGATGCGCAAAAGAATGAGTCAGCTCGCTGTTCAATGTGACTCTCGAATAGCATTATATATAGAAGCACAAGTAGCGACTGCGCCATTGTCATCATCGTTCTTCGTCGCTCAACTGTCTCTCTGCGCTTGTTTGTGCAAAGCTGGCTTCGATAACGATGTTGGGACTCATGGGTGGAGCAAACGATTTGCGTGCTATATAGTATGGATATAAATAGGGAAGCTGCCGTCACCGGAGCGCTTGATAGAAGCCACCCTTATTTAGGGCGAAACGTACGCCCGCCCAGTGCAATAAATAACTCTCCGATACTTGCCCACCTCTTTCCTGCACTGACTCTTCCGATTTGCCTTTCGAAAAGCAAACAGCGAGAGCTTTAAATTTTGTCTCTTCTCTAAATTAAATCCAAAGAATATACGTATACAATTAGAGTTTTTACTGAGAATATTCGAACAATCGCGACTCGAACTATCGCAGTTCAAAACTAAGTCGACAAATCCAGTTCGAATCAAGATCGGTATAGCAAGTCGTGCGCTTAGAGAGAAAAATGAGGATAAAGTTCGACACATGCGAGGAACCTTTTTTCTCGGACGGCTCACCACAATCGAGATAGCGGTCTTCCCTAAAAGACATCGTTTATTGCCAAGTGCGGCATCCGCGATATCTCGCTCGTCTGTCCGCCGCCATAAAAACAGCACGAGAGATCTTTTGTCCCTTCCTCTCTCTCTCTCTCTCTCTACGAAATTTTAATTCGACTCTCTTGCGACGGCACTGTAGAAAGAAAAATAGCCGCACGCGGGCAATACCTTGATTTACGATCCGAAAATCGGCATATGCAGTCTATGCAGTGGTATATAGAACGATACGACACTTTAATCCAATGGGGAAAAGCTCGTCGTCAATTATCCTGATAGCCAGCGCATAAAGGAGGAAAGCAGCTAAAGTCTCCCAGTTTTTTCGACCCATACGCATCAGAGTGTCACACGGAGGCGGCTCGCGCTGCACTTTTTTCTCAACGACGACGGCTATTTTTTTTTTCTCCTTCTTTCTCTTTCTCTATCCCCTCGACGGTATCAACAACGTCGCGGGATTTGCCGGTCGCGCCACGCCTGTCCCGTGTTCGCCGCGTTGCCGATGGATCCTTGTCTCCAGTTCCGCGCGCGACCCACTGCAGCACGCTGCCGTGATCCACCGGCTGTGCACTGTGCTTATATAAAAGTCGGAAAGTGTGTCCCCTCCCCCTTACACAGCGACGCTGTGACTGCTGCTGCTGCAGAAGCACCGGCATTAGCTATCCCCCTTGGGATCTCTCTCTCTCTCTCTCTCTCTCTTTAGCTTTTCACGGCAGCTTTTTCGTCCCTCCTCCGCATACACATACACACGCCGTGAAAATAGTTCGCGGGAATTGGCTCCGCGCGCACGATTTTATCGCTCCTACTCTCCGATCATCGACTCTTTTTTTTTTTTTTTTTCGTTCCTCCAGCACTCGGACGCGCGGTTGAGCTTTTTGGCGGCACGATCGCACGGCGGGAAGAATAAAGCACCAATGGCGACTCGATTATACGAGCTTTGTGGGCTGATGTAGCAAACCTAAGCCACCGAATTTCTTGTCCGATTTTTCCGCGGCGATAATATAAGTCCAGCCGCGTATATGTACTTAGGCGTCTGAATCGTTAGATTACGAACGCCGAAGACAAGAAAAGTCCGCGAAAATTACGAAGGAAAAAAAGAATATAAGTCTATAGAAAAACTAAGTGCGAAAAGAGCTAGCTCTGTATGTATACGTGTACGGCAGCGTATACTTTTTGAGAACTGCAGCAGGGACGCGTGTATATAGATAGAAAGGGAGTATACATAGGTATACATAGAGCGTTGCGCGCATATAGACGGCAAAACTGTCCGCTAACGAGCGACAGACGATATCGTTCATCTTTTGTTCCGCTTTAATTATGCTCCAGTAATTATGCCCAGCCAGTAATTACTATCGTGTTACCGGAGACTGCTGCCCAAGGGGATACATCTCTCTCTCTCTCTCTCTCTCTCTCTCTCTCTCTCTCTCTC